>ML058493.1:3903179-3931555 GCA_003013855.2 Liriodendron chinense | reverse complement strand
AAACCCGGTAGGCTGGCCAGCCGGCTGGCCGGCCACACCCCCAGGCTGGCCAGCCCGTCAAAGGAAAAACCTGAACCAAAGAACGCGCCAAAACGCGTTCCTCAAAGATTAAGGATAAGAGAGGATAAATTCTACATTAGGCTCTAATCCCAATAACGATTACCCGGTTCCCTAACTCTGTCAAGATCCCATTCTCTTTCTCAATCCCTCCTTCAAACCTCAAGAGATCCAACTCCCTTTACCTACCCAAACAGGAGGAGTACACTCTGAATCGAAGCCCATCGAACCCTAAAGCGAACACCTGACACTAGATCCCAAAGAAGACATTAGAGAACATTGAAGACTAAGTATTACCTAACCACAGCGAAACACGGCACCAAAAAATGGACACTCCCCAAAAAGGTGCATTTTTTAGCCTTACGGAAGAACACACACTACTAAACGAACAACTAACGGTAACATCACACAAGGAGTGGACGAAACTAACGAATGTGACGCCCCGAGGATTGGGGTTGTTCACCACAGTCTCGATTTTTAACCCTTCCTCCGTCTCTCTTAGACTCCGCTCTGTAGTTACCACGGAAGATCGTACTCTAAGCTACACCTCTTCCTAAGGCACTTTCTTTTTGTACCTTTCGCTAACCATAGATATTTTCTTCATCTCAACTTCTTCCACCTAGCCATGTGGTTATAGAGTTAGTCCAAATAGCTGACGCTAGCCCAAACTAGTTCTCGTGATAAGTACCACCTCAACTCCCTAACCGTCGCCCTAGGTGCCAACGAATACACACCGTACGAGTTCCCGGTGTACTCGCTCGCCCACTACTTCCACGTTCCTACTTCAGCTACTACGTACTCTTCACCACCTCGATACTACTACTGCTTCAACTCTACTTCTACCACGCACCGTTCCACAACGTAATTCTAAACTCAGCACCACCTCAAACAACCCGAACCTGCAAAGTTACGAAGTTCGTACTTCTGGTGGCTGGCCGGCCGGCCAGCCAGCCAGTGCAACCTCGTTCTATCGTCCACACGACCTCGGAAAAACCCGGTAAGCTGGCCAGCCGGCTGACCGGCCACACCCCCAGGCTGGCTAGCCCGTCAAAGGAAAAACCTGAACCAAAGAACGCAACAAAACGTGTTCCTCAAAGATTAAAGTCAAAAGAGGATAAATTCCTCTACATTAGGATCTAATCCCAACAACGGTTAGCCGGTTCCCAAACTCTCCCAAGATCCCATTCTCTTTCTCGATCCCTCCTTCAAACCTCAAAAGACCCAACTCCCTTTCCCTACCCAAACAGGAAAAGTACACTCTTAATCGAAGCCCATCGAACCTTAAAGAGAACAGCCGACACTAGGTTCCAAAGAAGACATTAGAGAACATTGAAGACTAAGTATCATCTAACCACAGCAAAACACGGTACCAAAAAATGAGCACTCCCCAAAAAGGTGCATTTTTTAGCCTAACGGAAGAACACACACTACTAAACGAACAACTTTGCCATTGTGGTGTGTTACTTGCCTGCTTTGATTGCTTCCGCTGCGGGCTCATAACCCCAACACAAGCTGCATGGATTGTCAATGTACGTGAAAACATACTCGGATTCAACTACTCTGATCAGGTCCTTGTAGAACCTTGATTCGAGAAGCTCGCCGTGGGTTCCGATCGCCAGGGCCTGCTTTGCTGCTTGGCCCACTACTTGCTTCACTGTGTGCTTCAGATTATCCTCGGCGTACCTGAGATCAATGGCTTGGCACAGAGCAACAATGTACGTCGCCGACATGAGTTTCAGTATCTCGACGGCCTCCGCTGTCTTCTGTGCTGAGATTAGGCCAAGCGAATTGACGTCCTGATTGTGCTGCTCGGCGCTCTGGACGTGGCTCGTGACTGGGTTGGCCAGGAACTGGAGCTCGGATGGGTAGGCCGCCATGGCGATCTCAGCACCTTTGAATCCATAATCCAAGCTTGGATCCGGCCCCACCGGTGAGATTCGATGGCAGGCCATTGTTGTAGAAGTCGTTGACGAGCTCGGAGAACTGTGCGAACATGAGCTTCCCGATCGCCGCAATCGACAGCCTAGTGTTGTCCATGGACACGCCGATCGGCGTTTCCTGGAAGTTGCCACCATACAAGGCAATGTTCCTGGAGACGTCGATCAGTGGATTGTCGTTGACGGAATTGATCTCTCGTTGAATGGAATGTGTGGCTGATCTGATCACTTCAATATGGGGCCCAAGCCACTGAGGAGATGTCCTCAGTGCACATCTGTCCTGCTTGGGCTTCTGACGTGGGTCCATTTCATGAAGCTTCTGTGCTGCTCTCATGTAAGAGCTCCCTTCCAGCAGGTGGGCCATGATCGCAGCAGCCTCTATCTGGCCATGATGGTGTTTCAGTTGGTGGGATGCACCAAACCCGGCGGTCACTCGGGAGCTATCCTCACTCAACCATTGGCTGCTCGCATCGACGGCTGGCCGCTTTTAAACGGCTAGATCGACCTGCTTGTCTGCTGATTGTGCGATCGCCGCGACATGGCCCACCGTTAGCTCGGACCCATTGACAGCCATACAAACAGCCCTTGAGCATTACAAATAGGGAGTAAGCAAAGGTCCGAGAGACAAGGCAACGTAGGCATCCAATCGGACGGTTACGATCATCTGACCAGTGGGATTTTCTGTGGATGGTCCATTCACAGAAAACTTACACGAGCATGACACGTGTATGAAGTGAGTGCTTGATTACCTCAATTTTATTGTCTAGCTTAGGATACCTACTGCATAAGAAAAAAATGTACAAAATAAGTAGTAGTAGCAGTCAGACCCAGTCAATTTGGGTGAACGAGACAAAAGCGAATGTTACTTTTATTTTATTTTATTTATTATTATTGTTGTTTTTGTTTTTCAGACACGTGGTAACTTTTTCTGGCCAATCTACCTCTCGCGTGTGGCAACCTGGCACGTGTGTAAGATCTAAGCCACTCATCAGGTGGGTCCCACCTGTGGATGGTGGGGATTCTAGGGTGTCCTAGCCCATGATCGCATGGGCCGTTGTGCAAGGATTATCTTTCTCGCTTACGGCCACGATGAATTTAGTGTTGTACATGAGTTGATCCGAGTCAGCTTCGCCCTGCTCAACTTGCCTCGACCAGCAGTTACCCATCGCTTGGTATTCAACTTGATTCGGCTTCAAGCCTATCTGTCTGACTTGGTCAATAAATCGGGTGACTTCGAGCTGAATTCGAATATGAGCTTTGGAGCCAAGTTTGAGCTACACTCATTTTCTCTTATTTCTAGTTGTCATAGCCCTAAATCCTAGATCTTAAAACCCACTGTCAAAATCTTCTTATAACATCGAAATCTTCATTTCCAAAGCTTCATTGCATTTATCTTCACTTGTAAGAATAATTAGAATCTCCCAAAGCTAACTAAAAACTATCATTGAAAGAAATCACCTTTTTCGTCGAGTTGATCTGAGTTGGGTTTAAGTCAAGTGCCGAGTCAAACGGAGCACTATCCAACTCAACACTCAACTCAAATTTGTTCGAGTACTAAAAAATTGACTCAACTTCGCCTAAACCCACTACCAAACCGAGCCTAGTCAAGCGAGTTAATCTGGCTTACTCCACTAGTGTACAACACTAATATTGATGATGGACCGAAATCCTCATGCAACACTTGTTTTATGCAGCTTGTAAAACACCCAAGCTCTTTGAGCCCACCAAGTTGTATATGCATTCGGTCCATGATCAGGATCTATCCTCGATTGTTGGCACTGGGGAAAATCAACAGCTAGATTTACAGGTAAGATGGGCCGCACCACAGGGGATAATGGGGATGGAATGTCAACCATTGGTTTGCGTGTAGGGCTACTGTGGTGTATACCTTTTAACAAAATCATCAATCAAGTTTGAATCATGCGGATAAAGTTAGGATAAAAAATTATCCTAATGGAAAACTCATTGGTGTGGCCCATATCAGTTTTCTATCCAGCTGATATACCGTATGTACAGATCAAATAAGCGTTCTCACCTTATGGACAGATTATATTTACATATACAAAATGGGGGCCCCACAGATCCGGTCCATGACGATGGTCTTAGGATGTGCATGATTCTAGCATTTGGAACTGGAGTCCTCTTTCCATGATCAAAACCTTTCATATTATGTGGACCAACGTGATTTTTGGAAGGTATTATTTTGAAGTATGAACCCACCTGATGGACCGCTGGGATGTTCTGCCCACATGTGATGACGTGTAGATGTGATCAACGCGAGTTGCGGGTAACACCTGTTACACTTACACGCAGCCCATGTGACCCAAAGCTCCGTGGGGCCTACACATGTATCTGAAAAGTGGACAGTCATAAAGAAGATCAAACGTCAATTTTGTAATAACCTATCATAGCCCATCTGATGAGTGGACCCCAGTCTTGTTTTTAGTCCATGAAATGTTAGCAGCAGTAGGAAGTATTTGATATGGAGTGACCTGGATGTCTTTTGGCTCTGTCACTTGGATGATTGCTACGCGAAGCTCTTTTTCCAACTCATGCGAGGGAATACACTGAGAATTCCTACGTCATGGCTGCTGAAATACAAGCGGCCCAGATTGAACGTGGACCTTTTCTTTTATTCAACCATCCAGTTGCAGGACCTTTTCTTTTATTCAATCATCCATTTGCAATCTTCATGGAAGTCAACCACAAGATCTGGCGGGCGAACATTTACATATGTTGAATACGAACCATTGGTTAATTTCTTTTAACGGTCCACGTATTTTACACATGAGCCTCCATTTGATGGGAGTAGATAATTGGGTGCGGCCCCGACCTCACCCCAGACGGTCCGGCCCTACCATGGGGCCCAATTTGATGTATTTATTATATATCCATGACGTCCCGTTGCGAGATCATTGTATAGCATGAGCCCAAAAATGAAAGACATCCAAATCTCAGGTGGATCATATCAAAGAAAAAAAGCGGTGATTGACAATTAAAAACGTTCTATGGGCTACAAATGTTTTGGATCAAGTTGATGTTTTTTCCCCCCTTAATCCATGTTTTTGGAAACTTATCAACAGGTTGGATAAAAAATAAACATTACGTTGGTCCCTGGGAAGTTTTTAACGGTGGGACATTCAATCAGCACTGTTTCCTATAGTATGGTCTACTTGATATCATGATCCGCTTCATTTTGGGTTCATGCCCTAAAATTGGTCTGTCAAAACGGATGGACGGAGTGGATACAGAATAAATAATCAAAGTGGGCCCTGCAATAGGAGGCGAACCTAATCTGCTCTTCTTTGATGGGAAGCTGTTTGATGATTAGGGCTGTAAATGGTCCCGTTTAACCAAAACCAGACCCACCCATTTACCAAATGGGTATAGCACCAAATTTTAGATCAAGACCATTTTCCTAAATGGGCGGGTTTGAGTCGAGTCCGAGACAACCCATCAGACCCATTTATAAATGGGTTTGGGTCGGGTAGAGGGAGATCCACCCAGACTCATTTATAAATGGGTCGGGTCTAATGGGTCCAGTCTGGATATAGTATGTAAGCATTTTTATAAGGCTTAAAATCAGGTTTAAACAAGTCTAGGCTGGATGGGTTCCTTGAAACATAGACCAAACCCGCTCACTTGCTAAATGGGTTTGGGGCTGGGTTGGGTTGAGCCTAATACAAAGGAAACCAGGCCCAGACCCGTTTAGCAAATAGATTTGATCTTGGAACCAGACCCGTAATATTTAACAAATGGGTGGGGTCTGGTCGAGTCTAAATGCTTTGGGTCTTGGTACCCCATCGATCCGCTGACCCATTTACAGCCATATTGATAATACTCCGGTGGAGAATGATGGTTGATAAGCAGGCACTACACGTGTCACACATTAAATCAAGTGATACTGCCCAAATTGTATTACCCACTGCAGATAGCCATCATCCCAAAACATAGATTGTTTTAACAATATTAACCTCTGATTCACGGGCACTTTTTGTTGAATCCAGACCGTTGGTTAATTTTTATTTTTTTTATGGCAACCGTCCAATAAATGTCCACCGATTGATTTTTTTTTTTCCTTTCTTTCAGTTTAGAAGCCATTAAAGTGGCTACCAACATTTGGACCGCTTAAGTTGAGTTAATTTCATGACACGTGTACAATTTCTTGGCTGCTGTATGGAGTATCAAAGCGCATCTCCACTTTGTTAGCCTCCGATAATTTCGAGAGCAGATTGCATGTTCCCCGGGCACAGATATACATGTGCCCGGAGGCTGTGTGGGGCCCACAGAGATGTCCTTAATAAATCCACTCCGTCTATCGATTTTGAAAGAAAACAATGTGATAGAACTAAAAGAATCCGGCAAATCCAAGACTCAGGTTGGACTACACAAACGAAACAGTGGGAAAGAAAACGTCCACCGTTGAGACTTTCCTGAAGCTAACTTGACATTTATATGTCATCCAAACCGTCCAAATGATTATTACTACTCAGATAAACTATAGCAACAAATATCATCCTGATAAAAAACTTCTGTCACCCCAATCATTCAATTCCAAATATTTCATATGGTGTGGCCCACATGAACTTTGGATATGTCGTAATTTTAGATTCCTATCCTAATGTAGTCTTTAAACAAATATGGACGGAGTGGATTTGTCACAGACATCTCTTTGAGCCCCACGCATCCCTATACCTATGTGCCGGCTCATGCAATCCGCTCTCGATACTTTCCACATGAGATAGTAGGAAAGGATAAGGTACACCGCGGGAGTAAAAGATATCCTTACTCTCACGCTTGTATCTACTAAACCCCTGTATTGACTTCCATCAAACAAGATGTTTTGAGGAGGCTGCCCTTGTAATAAAAAGGGAAACCCATATAAATATATATATATATATATATATATATATATATATATATATATATATATATATATATATATATAAGATTTTGGAATTTTAAGTTCCATAGTTTTATGAGATGAGAAGGCCTACCTACAGTACAGATCTGGTGCATAGAATGATGAAAAGTTCCATACCAAAATCTCAATCTCATACACTGCTTGCCTTTTGCTTCTGTTTCATACATCTCCTATGTTTAGTGGAGATATGCAAAGCTCAAGCTACAACTAATGCTACTACAGACCCATCCGAAGGTATGCATCTTTAGGATCTCAATCTCTCTCTTCCGTAAGTTTAGAGTTTCATCTTGAAAAGGACGCTATTTTTCTTTTGTGTTGAATCTTTTGATTGAAACCCAAGTGTTACTTTCTTGTTTTGAATCTTCTGATTGAAACCCTTCACTCTCATTGATGGTCCCAAACTTGGATAAACGATGAGGGTTGTGTTTGGCCGCAGGTTGCTGATCTTTCTTAAGAATATTCCTGTTTGAAATATGATTCACCTTGTAGCGGGCCTCAATTACTTGGAATAAGGCTTAAGAGGACTAGATTTTTTTTTTCCTATGCATCAAGGCTTGAGATTGAAATATATTTTTTTATATTTAAAATATGCAATCACAACCATCCATCTTCTGATCTCTACCATTTATGAGTCAGGACCAAAAGTTGTTTCAATTGGACAACTAAGGATTGAACTTTTGCCCGCTGGCAGACCATTTTTTATTATTGGTTTTTCTTTTTTCTTTTTTTTTTCTTTTTTTGCCTGTGAACATTTCTCTGTGGATGAAGTGGGTGGTGAAATTTCTTGGGCTGAGGCCCATCAATGCTGTGGGCCACTTGATGGATGGTCTATATTCTTCAATACACCACATCTACAAGGGGAAGAACCCCATGATCGAGGTCGTGGATCATGCATCTTTTTGCGAGAGATGGACAGGAAGAAAAAACAAAAGGAAACTAAGGAATTTTTGATTTTGTAGTTTCAACCAGGAAATTGTTGTTCCCGTTTTTTAATTTGGGCCCAACTCGTGGGGCTCATCTTGATCATTTATGATGATCCGTTCCATCCATTTTGTAGAGCTGCTCGACGCCAAGAAAACTCAATAAGTTTCACGTCGATCCGAGTTACAGATTGATCATGGCGTCCAAAATGGTACGAACTATCCATAAAGTTTCGAATTTCACCCAATGAAACTGAAGATGGTCCAGGTAGCCAATTACTACTGATATGGAGAATCTGAGCCAACCATCTTGAAGAGTACGTCGATGTCAGCAAAACTGCAAAGTTTTGTGGCAATCAGACATGTGGATTGCTCGTATTAGCAGAAGGAAGACGGCGCCCGACAGGCGTATACAGTTTGCGCAAATTTTTCTATTTCTTTTCTAATTGTATTAGGATTCTTTTCTTCCTTTGCAAGTTAGTGTTAAGTACGAATTTAGGGTTTAGTTTATTATTTAAAGCAAGGTAATTATGTTTTTTAATTATTTATTCAATCATCAATAAAGCAATTATTAAGAATTTATTTCCTTTTTTATCTTTTATTTCTTTTTGTGGATTCGAGAAACAATCGGTTAGGGAGACGGTGATCGCCCTACCACGTTCTCCCTGCGTCATTATTATGTCACGGTGGCAGCTTTCGATGAAGCACAACGAAAAAATCGGTTGATCCTGCAAGGTATACAAGCAACCCTCGACCACATTGTAGTGGCATTAAATTTGCCCCTAGCCCAAGGCAACAGTCAACAACCACCTATGCTTGCTGTACGGAATAACCCTATGTTCCATAGAGCACCCCAAGTGGCCTATTGCAGGGCTACCCCAGACGATTCAAAACTCAGCGATAAAGAGGTCAAAGACATTATCGTACGACGGCCTGCGTGTGGGAACGATCGTGGGGATTATGTTGAAAGAGATTTTCACGGTAATCCAACTTTGAATCAGGTTGTTGAAGTATAACCCACCACCATCTCAGAGGATGTTCAAACTTCTGAGGAGGTGGAGGAAATCAATACTTAAGTCTTAAAGGATAAGGAAGGAGAGTCTAAAGTTATTCCAGACATTATGTAGTCAGTTTTGACGAAATTCATGAGCATTCCAGAAAGTGTCACACCAGCAATGCAGGAAATCAAGGCGATCATAGTTATCGAACTTCCCGATGAATTGTTCATTATGAAGGTGACACAGGGAGGACGTGGTAGGGCGATCACCGTCTCCCTAACCGATTGTTTCTCGAATCCACGAGAAGAAATAAAAGATAAAAGAGGAAATAAATTCCAAATAATTGCTTTATTGATGATTGAATAAATAATTAAAAACATAATTACCTTGCTTTAAATAATAAACTAAACCCTAAATTCGTATTTAAAACTAACTTGCAAAGGAAGAAAAGAATCCTAATACAATTAGAAAAAGAAATAGAAAAATTTGCGCAAACTGTACACGCCTGTCGGGCGCCGTCTTCCTTCTGCTGATACGAGCAATCCACATGTCTGATTGCCATAAAACTTTGCAGTTTTGCTGACATCGACGTACTCTTCAAGATGGTCGGCTCAGATTCTCCATATCAGTAGTAATGGGCCACCTGGACCATCTCCAGTTTCAATGGGCGGAATTCAGAACTTTATGGATAGTTCGTACCATTTTGGACGCCGCGATCAATCTATAACTCGGATCGACGTGAAACTTGTTGGATTTTCTTGGCGTCGAGCATCTCTACAAAATGGATGGAACGGATCATCATAAATGATCAAGATGGGTCCCATGAGTTGGGCCGAAATTAAAAAACGGGAATAATATTTTCCTAGTTGAAACTACAAAATCGAAAATTTCTTAGTTTCCTCTTGTTTTTTTCTTCCTGTCCATCTCTCTCAAGAAGTTGCATGATCCACGCCCTCGATCATGGGGTTCTTCCCCTACATCAGAAATCCATATGTATATTTAAGATTTTGGAATTTTAAGTTCCATAGTTTTATGAGATGAGAAGGCCTAGCTACAGTACAGATATGGTGCATGGAATGATGAAAAGTTCCATCCCAAAATCTCAATCTCATACACTGCTTGCCTTTTGCTTCTGTTTCATACACCTCGTGTTTGGTGGAGATATGCAAAGCTCAAGCTACAACTAATGCTAGGACAGACCCATCTGAAGGTATGCATCTTTAGGATCTCAATCTCTCTCTTATGTAAATTTAGAGTTTCATCTTGATAATGACTCTATTTTCTTTTGTTTTGAATCTTTTGATTGAAACCCAAGTGTTACTTTCTTGTTTTGAATCTTCTGATTGAAACCCTTCGCTCTCATTGATGGTCCCAAACTTGAATAAATTACTAGGGTTGTGTATGGCTGCAGGTTGCTGATCTTTCTTAGGAATATTCCTGTTTGAAATAGGATTCACCTTGTAGCGGGCCTTAATTATTTGGAATAAGGCTTAAGAGGACTAGCTTCTTCTTTTTTTCCTATGCATCAAGGCTTGAGATTGAATTTTTTTTTTTTTTTTTAAATATGCAATCACAACCATCCATCTTCTGATCTCTACCATTTATGAGTCAGGACCAAAAGTTGTTTCAATTGGACAACTAAGGATTGAACTTTTGCCCGCTGGCAGACGATTTTTTATTATTGGTTTTTTTTTTTTTTTTTTTTTGCCTGTGAACATTTCTCTGTGGATGAAGTGGGTGGCCCAATTTCTTGGGCTGAGGCCCATCGATGCTGTGGGCCACCTGATGGATGGTCTGTATTCTTCAATACACCACATCTCCAAGGGTGGGGTCTAAAATTTTCCTTTTCAAATTTTCTTGGATCTGAAAATGATGCTGAGCGGCTGGCCAAATGGACTGAAGAAATGATCTAGAGCACTGTAAGTGCAAAGCCATCACACTCTACATGAAAAGCCTGTCAGATGGTTGATCAATACCATTTAAATAAAAGCAGGTCCAATCAACAATCTGAGCCATCTCTTTGTTATGGGCCATCATGGGAGAATTATTTTTATCATGCAATCTTAACCATCCAATCCTTGGATTAGGAATGGATGGATAATGAAAAAGAAGGCCATAAGTTACAGATGGATTGTCTCATCTGATTGGTGTGATTTTTTATTTTTTATTTTTTATTTTTTATTTTTATTTTTATTTTTTTTTTCACTCTGGCCCATGAAATGTGCACCGACCCAATGGACGGTATGAGTAGAATGCAATACCAAAGTTTTTTTTTTAAATTTATTTAAGCTAAGATCTACCACTCATTGGATTTGAATATTCAATTCAGTTCAAATGGCATGTAGAAAAGTATACTGGGGAAGATGCTCAGACGGTGTGTTTGGATGCATTATAGGATTGGAATGTAATAATTAATCGAACTGTCCAAATGATCCAATTGCCGGGTATCAAATGGATGAATGGAAATAAACATCAACGGTCCAAATTCAACTAGAAAAATAGGAAGATTTGGATGGTTAGATAAGTTCTAATTTCGACCAATTTTCAACCAACAATGGGACCCTCGATTTGAATGGTCCAGATTGTCAAATGCGTACACCATGTGTACGGTCAATGAGATACCAAAACTCAATAATTGTCTGTTATCTCGTGGCTGAGACTGATTGAATTTTTTTTTTTCATTCAATTTTTCTTTCCATTACATTATTCAAAATAAGAACGGGACCGGAGGCAATGGCGCCGTTCAATTGTGACCGTGGGCCACCGACGTGACCATGGCTGATATGGATGTTTTAAGAACGGGACCGGAGGATTCATGGCCCATGTGCATGTGTTTGGCATCTCACCTACACGCGACCATATGAGCCTGAGTACTGGCACATGGGCATGCAATCCTAGCCATCCATCGAATTGGCTTTACTATTTCGACGGTCCTGCACAAATCTCATGCCATTCAGTTATTTATTTATTATTATTTTTTTTTTATGGGTTAGTTCATACACCCCATTATTTGTACACCCACCCACCCCATTCAGCTAATTGAGTTGACCACAACTTTCTAAAAAAATGTATGGCTAAAAAACTTTGGCCAATTTTTTAACGATCGAAAGTGTGGTCCACCTGATTAGGAAACAGCCTAAGTTCTTCACGTGGGGATTTACATGTTGGGTCCAGGTTATTTACGGCTTGGATCTCATACTCATACACTATATAGTACATACAGTACTACACTGGAAAATACCGGTGCATGTACATCAACTCCAACTGTACATCCTTGATGTACGGTCTTACCGGTCATCTTTGAATGATCCAGGTCATTTATATTACGATTTTCACTTTGAACGGTGGAAATTCCCCTCCCCCAACTCAGATTGATGATCAAAAGTGTTTATGCTATGGGCTCTAATGTAGAGAAGATTACTGAAGAATACATGATCAAGAACGACTAAAGTAAGGAAGGAAAGAAAGAGTTGAAGGCCAGAAAATTGACCCATCGCAAGCCCCTAGCCATCTGTCGCAAACCCCCGGTGACCAGTTGAATTTCCCTTGCGACCGCAATTAACCTGAAATCCAGCATTGTATGATAGCCTGTTTCTAACTCTTTGCGACCGTCGCCTCTCAACAGCGACCGATCACTAGCCCCTAACAACCAATTGACTGTGACCGCAGTTTTGCATGCAATTCTGTAGTTTGTTTCTATTTTCAACCCGGATTCTTTCTAATCTCATTTTTAGGGTTTCTTTTATGTTTATAAGTATATTAGCTCTTTTTAATTCTTTGTTAGACATTTATTATTATGATTATTATTATTATTATTATTATTATTCTAATAAAATTTCAAGTTTTTATTGTCTTCTTCATGGATTCAAAGAGTCCTGGTTGAAGATTTCCAAAAACTCAGTGAAATCAGAGTATTTATTAGTGAGAAAGATGGTGATCAATCTCACGGTGTCTACGCCTGTGCCAACCTCAATTGCAAGAATCACAAAAATAACAACGGAGTAGAATTATTTATTTATTTTTATCTTTGAAATATTTTGGCTTGAATATGAGTGTCTACTTAACTCGTACATTTGAAGACAATCAATGGAAAGATTTGGATCCTGCAGTCTTAGAAATTTTCAGGACATCTCAAATCCGCTGTGCATGACACTAGATCAACGGTCTTGATTATCGAACCATGGCCCAACATGTATAGAGCCATGCACGTGCTGATGAGCAGGAGAAACTACAGGGTCCTCATCAGCAACCTCCAACATTAGTTATCATATGTTCGAGATTGTGGGAGCCATTATGATGTGTGAGTTCCATCCAACCCTTGCATTATATGTGTCCCCCAGTGCCATAACTCAGGTGGGCCATAAAAAAAGGGTAAAAGTGGAGTTGACCATCTTGTTTATATGTCATCCAACCTGGTCATCAGGTGAACCCCAATGGGATGAAGGGACAAACCGGCGGTACAACAAATATGACTTTTACCAAGGAAACTTTTCCTGGGTAAATATTATAATTTCATAGGTAAAAGGTATTACCAACAAAAATGTTCATCGCAAAATTCGTCGAAATATCACCCTAGGGAAAACAAATGACGATGAAATTTAATTTACCTTTTCCGACAAAAACTTTCATTGGTAAAAGTCAACAATTTCGTGGCTATTGTTTAATTTGTCGGTAATTATGTGACTATTATCAAGGAAAAACTTCCTTGGAAAGAAAACTATTACCGAGGAAATGTTTCCTTGGAAAAGGTAGTAAACCTACTGCTCAGAAGGCATAGTGGCATTGCCTGTGAAATATTTCTTTGGAACATTCAATATCCCAATCACCTAATAGAACTCCCAATATTCAATATCCCAAGCACATGATAGAACATTCAATCATATACCAATCAAAATGACCATTCAACATTAATAATGTTTTGAATAAAATCGAAATGTCAATCCCACCAATACAATAATAATAATAATAATTAGCATGAACATCCCCACTATCACCAACAAACAATCTGCAAAATAAAACAAAATACAATATTAGTAATTAATAACTTATAAACAAAATATGCAGTTAGGTGTTCATTTTTCTTTTTCAAATCACATTATGAAACTAAATATAACTTGAATTGAAGATTTAGACCATGTAGGCATGCTCCATTCATCCATGCCTACGTGATCTTGACTCAATTTTATGCCATGTATATAATTTTGGAATTATTTCTAAGGTACTCTTTCATTCTCATTTGAATTTCAAGTGCAAAGATGCCCACAAGATAAATCGATCCTCATGATGACATATGAAGGAGAGCTTGGAATTATTTCCAAAGGTACTCTTTCATTCTCATTTGAATTTCAGGGGCAAAGATGCGCAAAAGATAAGTCGGTCCTCATGGTGACATACGAAGGAGAGCACACCCATGGGTACAAAGCCAGTTCGCCCTATTTGGTTTCAGTCTAGTTCTTCCATTACTAAATAATCCAAACTGTTGATAGTTTGGCCCCACTAAGGATGGATGGCCCATTTGCCAAAAATATGCTCGAGGGAAAAAGTCCTAATACTTCTTCAATAGGTTTAGTCAAGAAAGAAATGATAGCAATTGGTTCTAATCAACCAAAAAGTCCAAATATTCAATGGTTGACCATATGCGCAAAAGATAAATGAAATATTAGGAAGAGATTGCCAACGGTCCATATTCGATATAAATGTGGCCTTCTCTGAAAGTATGGGAATTGGGTTGAGAGGCTTGCTGACCTAGTCTATATGGTGATCCTTAAATCATGTTTAAAATATGAAAATTTTCAAAAACATTTCTTGCAGCTGTTGTCCCATAGATGGGCTTCATATCTACCACTCCACCTATGCCCGAGAGAAATAAAATCAATAACCTTATTATAAGCAAAATAGAAAGCAAGCAAAAAAATAGAAATGGGAGCAACCCACAAGATTAAACAAAAAATCATTGGAAGCATTATACATTAAAAAAAGAAGACTTTTATACTCTAATCACATCCAAAACACATCTACTCCACAATTTCCATCAACCAAAACTATTAAAACATACATAAAAGTCATATGCAGGGGTGTGCCTATGATCAACAAAGACCATTGGATACGTGAGGTGTAATGTAGATTGCGTGTGAACAAACAAAAACGAAAAAACATGATTGGAGAATCATAGCAATAAAAAAATAATTACCCATTGATTGCCTGAAGAAAACGACGAACGTTTCCACCCTGCCTCTCATCAAGCAACTGCAAGGACGATAACACAAACGGAGTCGAAAACCAAACATCTTCAGCTTCTCCCCCAAACAAACAGAGACTAGCAAAGACATACAAAAATTCACTACAAAGAAGAATTAAGAGCACTAACACTTGGGCATGCTTGCACAATGTCTGACTCGGGAACCTGTCCACTACCACGCACTTCCTGCCAATGTCATTAGAATAGGCACCTGAGTAGTTGATCTATTTAATCTCAAGAAATACTAGCATATAAAGCAACTAAGGCATACCTTGCTAAAGTACCGCTGAAGCAAGCATTCCTTCAACACACCACACATTCCATAAAAGTACAGTAAATTCGAAATCACCTGTAGATGATTCGCATCTATATTTATCAGATAAAAGCCAATACTTTTGGGCTTACAAACTAATAATACTCAGGTTAAGGAACCTTATTATAAAGCCACTCTGTCCAAGAGGGTGCTTTACATAGAGGGGAAACAAGTATCAAACCAAGAACATGTTCCCTGTACTTCATCTAGAACCATGTCACAGGCAAACCAGATTAACAATAAAACCACAGATGGACCAGAGATTGAGGTATTAAGCATGTTGTATCTAATAATCACATACAGCAAAAAGCGTTAAGGATATAAAAAAATCTTCAAAGAAATTAAACGGGAAATGAAATTACAGTGGGAACATATGTAGACTTACCTTGATGAAAATCTTCTCTGGAGAAGGACATGGACAAGTTTTTGAAGAAGTTATAGGTGCAGGACAGTTTTCTTCCTCACCTCTCTGCATTTAAATCCATAAAATCATACTCTGGCAGAGTATGCTTGATAATATGCAAGTAGTTATAAATTACTGAGAAACTGCATACATGTAATGCAAATATTTCAAAATCAACAGTCCAAATTATATGTAGTATCTTAGAGTTAAGATTAACTAAAAATTACTTTTACTGCATGATATAACAATTTAGCCTGAATGATGTTCATGAGCGATGTCCTCTTCAGCCATAGGATTTGACAAAGTTCACAGGTTCTTATAGTGAATGGTTGTGGCCTATGAGTTCATATTTCCTATACAATTGGATTTTTCACTTCAGAACAAGTCATGAGCTCTCCTCTGCAACAATTAAAGCTTAAATTCAAAGGCAGGCACATAAATATGCATGCATGTGCATGCATATGTAAATCAGCATGCATGCATATGCATGCGTACATACATCTATATGTGAGTGAATTAGCTCTATCCCACTAATCCTATACTAATGCATGAAGCAACCCACCAGGATGAAGAGAATAACAAAAATCAATCTAAGAAAAAACACTGTGGTGGGCAACACCATGTGAATTTAACAATTTGATAGTACATTGTTTCCATTGCCATGGCCCATATGAGTTTTTAATAGGCTAATCTTTTATCTCTTTTTTCTCCATTATTCAAATTACACAGTGGAGTTAGTTAGGCCCTATTTAGTAGACGCATAAAAATGAGTCTTGTCTCAATTCGGTCTCCAATACATAAATACTGCTAACCAAAATGCGACAGTATTCATTTTTAGGTGTCTACCAAAAGGGGCCTTAATAGCTAGCTATCCTTGAAGCATCTTCCAACACAAGGTCTGAAACTAGACTTCTTTTTCTTTTCTTTTTTTATTAGCAGGGCAATGCTAATTTCTTCCCTCTAAACATGTATGATACAAGAAAAATTTAAAACTCACCCTCAAACAAAACCAAAGAACAAGAAATTCAAGCTTAATCAGTATGCATAGATAAAATCATTCTTGGGTTCAGAGGTCTGAAACTAGACTATTTAGGAGAGGTTTTCTTCAAAGAAACTAGTAGAGTCTGAACCACTTTAGGCTGAAGATCATTCTTGTTTGCCACTCTCTTTAACCCAAATTGCTGTCTGTGGATCCTTGTTCCTGCAGCACAGGTCTTATCTATTAGTGGTGATTTTCTTTGGTTTTTCAAATAATCATGAGTGGAAGATCTCTGAGGTCAAAATCGGATTCATACTACCCCTGCATGATAGATTCCTAAAATGCATGCTTTTTGGCATTTGGACTGTGAAAGAAAGGGCTCCGGCATTCTCTTCTTATTACAAAGGCATATCAAAATAGCTGCTCTCACCCAAAACAAATAAATAATACTAAAACTAAAACAAGGTTAAATTAAAATTAAAAAAAAAAAACTAGAATTACAATGAAGAATAGCAAATCCCTTTTATGTTTGATGATAATTAAAAAATAAATAAATTATGTCCCAACTCATGACCACTATCACAACATTAACACCATGGTGCAAATGAATAGGCACATACGTACCAAAACTAAGGACAATATACTAAAGCGTTAGAGAGAGCGAGCGTCGGGGCAGGGAGGTTGAAATGAGATTAGGTTTTGTTATTTTCTATTTATAGGGTCTGTTTACCAACGCTCCATCTTACTTGGTGCCGTTAAAACAAAATCCCTAAATGCCGCCTGTAACATCTTTTCTTGTAGTGGTTTGCAAATGGTGAGCCAATCTCCCCCAACATCCACATCGAAGCAGCCCCCAACCTCGTCCAAAGTGTGAAAAATTTTCCATGGATTTCATCATGAATCCTTATCATCAGCCAGTATAGCGCCTTGATAGAGTAGATGATGTAAAATTTGACTAAGAAAAAAAGAAATGAGAACTTTACCTTTTTCAATGTTTTATACAAAGCAAAAAAAATCTACATGAGTATTTCTCATTCACCGTTACATACCTAACACCTATACAATCAAGTCAGGCTCATGTGCCACTACCCACGTGCATCTAGATGCATCACATCAAAAGTGATCTTCCTCGGTAAAATTAGGAACTACCAATAAAATACAAATTTCCTGGGTAATATTATGCTTTTACTAGGAACTTTTCCTCGGAAAAAGTAAGGTTCAACTTTCTTATATTTCATATTTTTAGCCACATTATAATCCTTGTTTTACCTACGAAATTTTAATTTCGTCGGCGTTTATCACTTTTACCAAGGAAAATTGTCCTTGGTAAAAGTGAAGCAGTATTTACCCAAGAACTACGAATTGCATCGGGAAAAGTGTCTTATTACCCAGGAAATTCATTTCCTCGGTAGAAATTTCCTGGGTAAATGTCATTTTCTTGTAGTGCGTGTATCAATCCATTCCAACATTTAGATGGGCCATGAGAAGTGAATTTGTAGGTTTCAGGGGTGATGTACATTTCTCCACGTAGCATGTCCCACCTGAGTTTTTGTTGTGGATGATTCTTGGGATATCTGGTGCACACAAGGAAGTACACCAGATTCACGATTTTGATTCCACATTCACATCATGGGTAGATCCCACACAGTTCGAACATATGGTAATTTCCAACTTATTGTTGGTTCTAATTTAAGAAATACAATAGAAAAAAAAATAAACCAGAAAAAGAGTAGGAAAAGCTGGAGAGCCGAGACATATTAAAGTCACCGTCTTAAAGAGAAATTTTCCCTCATAGGAAGACGTCCCAATGCACTGGGTCCCAGATAGTCTGCCTCTGGGATACAACAACTATCTTCCAAAAAATGGACAGCTTTGATCTGGTGCATTCCTGATCACAGCCAAACGAATTTAAAAAATTTGAACTGAGTTGCTCACAATAAAGTTGTAAAGAGAAAACCAGAGGAGAAGCTAGATTTTTTAATCGATTTTCAAAATAGAGAATGTCTTTATAAAGGCAAAGCAGGCGCTGGGGCCCGAGGTGCATGTGTCTGCTATAATAAATGCATGACGGCGCATGAGCATCTATAATAAATAGGTAGGTGGGTAGCTGTACTTTTATCCTTATGTGAAGAAATGGACAAAACTTGTGTAGAGAAGACCAAAAGTGTCCAATCAAAGACACACCACTCCACGCCACATCTATGACCGTGGTGCGCGCGTGACGCTGCTCCCATGGTATACCTTTACTTTTTAATATAGAGAATTAGTGATGGTTTTAATATAAAGGCTTAATTTTCCAAACAACTTTTCAATGTGAGAGTAAACTAAGGTGCTCTTTGGTAAAACTTAATTACATCACTTATCACTTAAAATTATTATTTTGAGTGATTTAGAGAATTTAGAACATTTGGTAAAAACAAAAGTTCAAGCACGTAATGTTAAAAATTACTTAAAATTTGTTGGGTTTATTTTAACCACATGTCTTTAACTTATTACTTGTTACTGAATGTGGTAAGTAATTTTGTTTTAAACTTTTTTTACGGCCGCAAGCAAAATTACCCTTAACAATATTTTGAAAGGGCGCTATATCCTTTCACTTTCTAAACTTATTGCATCGTGATCTGAAAATGGTTTATAAGCCCCACCATGATAGATCATTTTAAGGCATGAGCAAAAAAATGAGGCAGATCTAAGGGTCAAGTGGGCTACACTGAAAAACAATAGAGACAATGACGCCCACTATTAAAACCTTCTTAGGGCCTGCTATGATGTTTATTTTACATCCAACCTCTTCATAAGGTCATACAGACCTAGAAAATGGGAAAACATAAATATTGATTTGATCCAAAACTTTCGTGTGCCCAAGAAATTAATAGTAGATGTTCCATAGCCACTGCTTTTTGTGGTGTGGACCACTTTAGCTTTGGATTTACATCATTTTTTATTTCATGTGCCCTAAAATGACTTGACAAAATGGATGGGTGGTGCAGATATCACTCATGGTGGGGCCCACATAACTTTGCCACGTTTAGTAGGTACGATGGATGTGGTAAAAGGGATCCCATGAGCGGTTACAGGTTAGTTGGTGTTGCCCTAACCATGGGAGCCCACTTCATGTGATGTATATCCAACCCGTCCATTAGTGTTTCCGGATCAGTCTAAGACATGATTAAAAAATGAAGTTGATCCAAATCTCAAGTCGACCACACCATAGGAAACAGTGGTGATTGAACGTCTACCATTAAAAACTTATTGAGGGCCACAAAAAGTTTTGGATGAAGTTGATATTTGTGTTTTCGCTTCACCTAGGTATGTGTGACCTAATCAACAGGTTGGATGACAAATAAACATTGCAGAGGACCCTAAGAAGCTTTTAATGGTGGGTGTCCAATCACCATTGTTTCCCGTGGTGTGGTTCACTTGAGATTTGAATCTACTTTATTTTTGGATTCATGCCCTAAAATGTCTTGAGAAAATGGATTGGAAAGTGTGGATATAACACATACATCATGATTAGTCCATAGAACTTTGCCATGTCAACAGGGTACCACCTCCACCTACGAGCACGCAATCCAAGTAGAAAGGGAGCGGAGCCGAAGTTACAAGGTAACATGTTAGTGGGTGCTGCTCTCACCATGGGCCACCTTGATATATGTATTGCATATGGATCATTCTAGGGTAGGGTCCCTAAAATGAACTTAGATCCAAATTTAAGGTGGACCACACCATAGGATCCAATAGTGATTAAATGCCCACCATTAAAAACTTTTTTATGGCCACACAAGTTTGGATGAAGCTGATATTTGTGTCTTCTCTTTACCCATGTCTATGTGACCTAAGCAACAAGTTGGATGAAAAATAAACATTACAAAGGGCCCTAAGAAGTTTTGAATGGTGGTATTCCATCAACACTATTTCCGGTGGTATGGTCCACTTGAGATTTGGATTTGCTTCATTTTGGGCTCATACCTCAGAAAATGAATGGGCAAAATGGATAAAACACATGCATCATAGTGGTCCTACAATCTTTTATTGAAGCAATGGTCACTAAGCAGCTCACATGTAGTGTTGAGATAGTAAATATGGAGGAATGACAATAATAGATTACCCTTCGTATTCTACAAAAGGTAGAAATTAGGGCAACAAGGGCAAATATGATAAATTCTCAATTTTCAAATATTTGTAATTAAATTTAACCAAATAAGTTTGTGTAGATTAAAAAAAAAAGTTTAATTTTAGATATCATGACTTTTTTTTTTATACATAAATTATCAAATAGTTTTTTCAATACTTATAAATATTAAAATTCAGCACTTAAATTAATTTTTATACCTTATTTTCAATTTACCAAATGGCCTCTAAACCCAATTAAAAAATGTGAGTTAATAAAGGTAAAATAAAGCTATTTTTTAAGATTTATTAAATCTATTATTTAAATCATTTTTTACTTCCTGACAGCCGTTGATTAGTGTTGGTCCCCATAGGCTTATTATAACATGTTTATTCATTTATTTATTTTTAAATTTTTTTAAAATTTTTGTGTATGGCCAGTGAAAGCTCTTAGTGCCATTTTCCAACACTGGGGTCGCTCTGCTTCTGATGAATGGGACATAAGCGGAGAGCCATGTAGCGGGGTTGCCCTTCATCACCGATCAACCCTGGAATCATATGTGATTGCTCATTCAACGGTGGATCCACCTGCCACATAACCCAAATGTGAGTGTACACTCAGATATGCTATCTTTGTAAGGAAATATTATTTATCAAGTGGACCATCTGGTGGGCCTTCGATGTTTAGAATTGCCTGATCGATTTGATCTTTGTGTAATGGCTCATCCATAGTGGTAACCGCAAGATGAATGGCTTGGATCATTGAGGATAAATAACACATGTACTTAAAGGTGTAGTGGACTACCGATTTGAGCGCTCCAACTGAGCTCAGTCCGCTTAGACAAACGAATGACTCACTTGATGAACAAATACGTGCAAAAAGCTTAGAGGGTCAATAATTGCGCATAAATTCCTTTTTTATCTGCTAAACGACCACTCAGTACTGAAGACTGAGTGAAACAGTCTACCATCGAACGAAGTCGGCAAAGCATCACATCCACAAGGTAAAGTGGGAAATGTATTTTTCATTAATCGTCACAAAAAGCTAAAAAGTAGTTTGTTTAGACTGGTTGTTCATAAGCTCAATGAATCATTAAAGCCACTAAAAAGTTTGTTGTACAAAAGAATCTCTTCGGATAATTCGAGAACACAATTTAAGTTTTGTGCTCAGACTTTCTAACCATAGAACTGGGGGGGGGGGGGGGGGGGGGGGGGGGGGGGGAGCTATTGTTATGGGTAAATTCGAGCTGACCTCAGGTCATGAGGAAAGCCCACAGGCCCAGCAACAAGTCATCAAGATCAAACACTAGTGCCAGGCGTAAGACGGCCAACCATAATAGGAAAGCCGATGACCATAACTAATGAGCATATGGCTCATACTACTCTTAAGTGGAAACTAAGAACTAAAGCTAATGAGTATAGGGATTGGCCTCATTTGTCGACCTTGGCCTCATCCGTAGGCCTCGACCTCAGCCTCATCTGTAGGCCTAGGCCTCGGCCTCATCCATCGACCTCGACCTCATTCGTCGGCCTCTGCCTCATCTGTCGGCATTTGCGTCATTCGTTGGACTCGGCCTCAGCCTCAAGCACCAGACGTCCATGGACCTAAGCACATCCTGCACCATTATACATCGATGTACGGAGACAACAACTAACTTCCGAGGAATCCGGGCATGCTAAGGTCTATCCCGAATAATCCGTTGGATCCAGACAAGATAAGGATTATCCCAAGAAATTTGGGCATCATACACGTATACAAGATCTACAGATCCTCCCAAATCTCTCTGATGATCCTATAAATTGAGGTATTCCTCTACAGCCTAAGGTACGCAATCACACATAGAGGTGGGCAACGATCCGATCCGAGTTAATCATGGACCAGATCGGATCGTTCGGCTGCTTGAGTGGGTGTGTTCGAACAATGCTCGAACAAACATTCAAACAGGGCGACTCTGTTCAAACTTGGTTTGGTCTGGCCTAGCCATGTTTGAACATGTTTGAACATATGGATTTCAGACAATTTTTACGGGTTCGAACAACTTCGAATAATTTTGCCCTTTTTCACTAGAAAATATTTTTTCTAATATTGAATAGTGAATATCAATTTTTTTCACAAATCACATATCACAAATGACAAATTACAAGGTTTAAAGTTTTTAACTAACTAAATAAAAAACCATAACATAGGTAGTTAACATCCCCCACTGTTTCCTGTGGTGTGGTCCACTTGAGCTTTCGATCCACTTCATGTTTTGGATAATGCCATAAATAATCTTTACAAAATGGATGGACGGCTTGGATAAGCAAATATATCATTGTGGGCCCTACAAAGCACTAACGGGACCGTCTGTCTCTAGATAGATAGGTCTTGGTGGGGGTAGACTGGTAGAACCCAATCCATGGAGGCGAGTTGGCTGGTGACGCGATCGAACACCAACCAACAAGCTGATGTCAAAGCTCTGTGGGTCCCACCATGATGTATTTGTTTTATCCACTCTGTCTATCCATTTTTACAACTCATTTTAAGGCATTAAACAAAAAATGAGGCAGACACAAAAGCACAAGTGGACCACACAACAAGAAACAGTGAGGAGAACGATGTGCACCATTGAAACCTTCCTAGGGCCCACAATCATGTTTATTTGTCATCTCTCTCTCTCTCTCTCTCTCTCTCTCTCTCTCTCTCTCTATATATATATATAGATATATATATATATATATATATATCTCTCTCTCTCTCTCTCTCTCTCTCTCTCTCTCTCTATATATATATATATATATATATATATATATATATATATATATATATATATATATATATATATATATATATAACTGAGTCGAATGAACGAGTCGAGTCGAGTCGAGTCGAGTCAAACAGGGCTGTGATTGAAACTGACTCGAATTCTTTTTTGAACAGATCCTGTGTGTTCGAACAAAGTTCGAACATGAAGACTTTCTATTTGAACAGAGTTTTATTGAGTCGATCCAAACGATCAAACTCGGTTCGTGTCCAACTCTAATCACACACAACCCTAGAGTACTTCTACTCTTATCAGTCCTGTACTAACTTAAGCATCGGAGGGCCCTCTGTTGGCACGACCAGCACCCCCCGATCTCCTTTGGTGATTGCAGGTCACTCAATCAATGCCATTCATTCTCGCGTGAACACCAAATGACGAAAATCTAGCATAGATCCTTGATCAACATTTGTTATGCTAAATTTTGGTATAACAATAGGTAATTTCATCCTCAGGGAAGATGAATTGCCGTTCTGGTTTTTCCAAACCATCATATCTTGGGAGAGATCCCAAAATTTATCCATATTTACAAAAATTTGGGTGGTGATGCGATTATTGCCAGTTCACGGCCTTTGCATTTTTTTGTCATAGCAACACTTGGGCCACTGTTTATTGTATGAGTTTGTTGGAACGAGCTTATTTGCTGTCCCAATTACCACCAATGTCTGTGGTGAATCCATGGCAGGCCACTGCCCATGATGAATGGAACGGGGTGATGTGGGTTGCCCTTGACACTGTTTGTACTCCAAAATTGCGCCTGAACTTATTAGCCCCGTTGGGCCTGTTCGGCCTTATTATGGTTTTGAGAGTTTTATGGTTAGGCCGAGTTATTTCTTAAGGACTTTTCTAAGCTCATAAGTCATCACATGATCCAAGATAAGGGGCACTGTTCTAGGGTGGGGTATTTACAAGGTCATACGGAATTCTTTGTTGCACTTCCCTGACATTCTCACAAATGTATTATTTGGTATATTGAGGGATTTTTACTGAAAATTGATTTGTAGGTTCACGAGCTCTTTGTTGAGTTTTTACTTAAAATTGATGTATAGGTCCGATGAAGCTTTTTGTTGTATTTCCTTGACACTCTGGTAGAGGTATTATTTGGTAAAGGAATTTTTCACTGACAATTGATGTGTAGGTCCCATTGAGCTCTTTGTTGTTCTTCTTCCACATTCTTACAGAAGTATTATTTGGTAAAAGGATTTTCATTAAAAATTGGCGTATAGGTCCAACAAAGATCACTTCCGTGACATTCTTGCAGAGGTATTATTTAGTAAAAGGATTTTTACTGAAAATTCATCGCAATGGTTGGTTATTCCAAAAAACGCCTTGAGGTTTCATATTCATAAAGACATGCCATGGAACTTTTTTTCTTATATAGTTTTTTTTCTTTCACACACCCACACTACAATGGGTACTCGATGTTAGAGGAGTCTTAAAACTGTGCAGTAATTGGGTGCTCAGATCGGTCGGTTGACCGGTCTGATTTCGGCCCGGAAGCACAGAAAAGTCTCTAGAGAATTTCAGGTGTTTTAGACCAGTCGGCTGTGGAGGCGGGACAGGTCGAATTTGAAAATTTTCTCTTTGAACTGCTTTTGCTATACTCGACAGGTCGGCCAATGGGGTCCGATCGGTCGACTGTATAAGTGGTGTTTTACGCAGTTACGTGGTTTTGCATAAGTTGTTTATATTTTTGGGTTGTTTGCTATATATATGGTATGAATCCGGACTTAGATGGTATCCTAAGGTGTCTAAGGTTTCCTAATTGTATTAGGGAGATAGGAGAGTATTTTGTGAGAGAGAGAGAGAGAGAGAGAGAGAGAGAGAGAGAGAGAGCTTAAGTTTTCTCTTGGGTGTCCTTGCTTATGGGTTGTTCATCTTTATAACCTACTAATAAGGGTAAGATGACATATTTAAAAAACACGATGGAAACTCCAAGCGATAAAAAAGGAATAAGAACTTTTCTAAGCAAACATGCGCCATGCATGATGGAGCCTACCGAATGATCGCTTCCCATCCATCCGCCTTTTTGCATGTGTACAGTGGACACAACGAAGTATTAGGGTCCTCATGGTGAATATTAACTCAAATTAAGCCCACTAAATTGTGAAGCCCACTGTATAAAAGACATCTAAAATTAGATTAATTTAACAATCCCATTGATTCGTAGACACTTGTTTATTGAAATAGGGTGGTTGGATATTTTTTGTTTTTAACCGTCCATTAAATATCCACCTAACCAATGGTCTAAGTGTAATTTTGGTTCCTTAATCTAAACTGGATCCATGATTTGGACAGTTTAATTTGAATAGCTTGTATTCATAAGATGCAACTTGCTTAATCTAAACTGGGTCCATGATTTGGACAGTTTAATTTGAATAATTTGTATTCATAAGATGCAACTTGGGCCTTCTTTCTTGCTTTTGATAGCTCTGATGGCGTGGGCCCTTTCTGAGATTTTAGTGAATGGGGAGTTTGTGTGATACTCTGGCTGCGTATGATGCTTGATACGCAGGCAATTAGAAATAGTACACGTGTAATGTATTAACTCGAATTAGACCTATTAAGTTGTGGAACCCAGGTCGATAATTTACAGTGCAAAAATCGGATTTTCTTTACCAATCCAAACATCCGATTCATAGACGAATGTTTCCTTAATAAGACCATTGTGATATTTTCATTTCTAACCGTCCAACCAATGTCCACCAATCCTTAACTAAGCGTTTTTTTTTCCATCTAAACTAGTACCCAAAAGTTGTACACAGTTCAATTTGCATTAATAATATGCCAAACATGCAATTTCTTAGTAATTTCTAAGTGCATGTGTATCATCCATCACAGGCAACCAGAGTATCAAAGTAAGCAAACTATACTTTTGCTATTTAAAAGAATATCTAGAGATCCAACCGTGATGGAGATATCATGACCCACCAAATTACAGTCTTTCCCCAGAAAAATCATGGCGTGAACCAAAGTATAACATAAAACTTTTCTTACTTGCATCAAAACTCAATTTGTCAACCAAACTAAATCCAGATTTTCTCCAAGAACCATTAAGCAATTTTTAAGTTTATGTTTTCCTATATAACCACTTGTCTTTTAGGCTATTTTTTTAAAAAAAAAATGCATGCTTTTAAAATATTTAAAACAAAATGCCTCACGATTGTAAATATGGGGAAAAATCTGCCTATTTGACCTTGACTAGCGATCATGGAAATGCCTTATTAAGGTGTCTAAATGTTGGATACACTCGTACCATTTTATGGTTAAACCCATTAAAAGGGGGTTGGTATACGGAAGATTCGATGAGGCCTACTTTTATGTATGTGTGTGATGGATGTTGTCCATCCATTTTGCCACCTTATTTTAGGCCATGAGCCCAAAACATAAGGCACATCTGAATCACATGTGGGCGTATGGGAAGGCTTCAACTGTGGGTAATATCTTTACTTTAAAACGGATTAGACTGGTGTGGTTCACTTGAGCATTAGATCTGCCTCTTTTTCAAAAAAATACGGATTAGACTGGTGTGGTTCACTTGAGCATTAGATCTGCCTCTTTTTCAAAAAAATGCCATAAAACGATCTTTCAAAATGTATGGACGGTGTGGATTTTTCTCAAACACCATGATGTCTCCACCTAGCTTCCGGCCCCAAGACCACATCCCATCTTCTTGGGAGCGGATTAAGTGCCACCTCAGCCACACCCAACACAGTGCAACCCTCACATTGGGCCTACCTTGATGTATGTATTGTATATTCCCATATTCTCCGTCCATTTTTCTAGCTCATTTTAGAGCATGATCTCAAAAAATAAGCTGATCCATATCCCAAGAGGGCCGAACCATAGAAAACAGTGCTTACTGTAGATGTACAAGAGTTTCAACATTAAGATCAACGATTAGAGTATCCATTGGTGGTGTGTTTGAGTGTGAGGGTCATGGGCAAGCATCCATTGGTGGTGTGTGGGGGGTGTGAGGGTGTGTGCATGAAAAAAAAAGAGAGACAAGAAAGAGAAAGAAAAAAAAACCTATTGATGAGGTGACTGATACCTGGAGGAAAAGAAAAAATAAAAAACTTTTATTGCTTACAAGAGGTTTTTAATGGTCAATCATAACTGTTTTCTGTATTTAATTTGGGCCACATGAGATTTGGATCTGCGTCATGTTTTGGGGTTGTGTCCTAAAATTATCTAAACAACTAGATGGATGACATGGATATACAATATGTAAATCAAGGTGAGCCCTGATAGACGGATGACATGGATATACAATATGTAAATCAAGGTGGGTCCTACGGTCAGGTCCGGACCGTGTTGGGTGTGGCCGGCCCTCACCGAATCTTGTCTCTCTCAATTTCTGACGTTACGTTATTTGAATGGCTCGACCATAATGACCCTACCGCAAGTGGGGCCCACTGTGATGTTTTGAGAAACCCATCCCATCCATCCGTTTTTCCATCTCATTTTAAGACATAAGACCAAAGGGGTTTCTTACTATTCAAACCTTTCTAAGCTCCACCATGATGTTTATATGCAATCCAAACCGTTCATAAAGTGGTACAACCGTTCATAAGGTCATTCCCACTGGGATGAACCGAAGGAACAAAACTATTAGCCTGATACAAAACTTCTGTGGCCCCATAAATGTTTCAACGGTGGGCATACAATCTCTCCTCTTTTCTGTTGTGTGGCCCAC
>ML058493.1:3518179-3898179 GCA_003013855.2 Liriodendron chinense | reverse complement strand
CCCTCGAGTTGATTAATGGTCCAGATTGTCAAATACATACACTGTGTACGGTGGATGAGATACCAAACCTCAAAAATTGTCTGTTATCTCATGGCTGAGACTGATTGAACTTTTCAATTTTTCTTTCCATTATCTTATACTGCATATCTTTTGACTCTGTGATGCTGACCGGGTGCAATGACGCCTTCACTTGTGACCGTTGGCCACCGACGTGACCATGGCAGATTAGGCCCGGCAATGGGTCGTGTTGAACTGTGTTCGTCTCGTGTGTGTTCGTGTCATGTCAAAAATATGCTCACCCAAACTTGGCCCATTAATTATGGGTCGAAATCTAAAAACCCAAACCCATTCGTTAATTTAACGGGTTACCCGTAACCTGACCCGTTTAACCCGTTAGGCCAATCTACTCACCACATGGACACACCGTTGATGAGGACAATTGACAGTCTGGCCCGACATACAGCTGTAGTCCACCTAGTGGGCCCATTCTATCACCATAAATAATAGGATTCACTAGTGAGATGAGGAGGAATCACCAGTACATTGTAATATTGCATATGATGGAGTGCCAAGGTTCATAGGTGGGCCATGGTTTGATGATCTAGACCATTATGCCAATGGGTTAAACGGATTCGCGGGTGAAAACACTGACCCAACCTGTTATGTTAACGGGTTTTAACGGGTCAACCCATTAGTGACTCGATACGATAAGGTTGGACATGAACACTGGTTTTTTTCGTGCTGGTTAACGGGTCATGTGAAATTTTGCCAGGCATACCATGGCTGATATGGATGTTTTTAAGAACGGGATTGGAGGATCCATTGTCCATATGCATGTGTTTGGCATCTCATCTACACGTGACCATATGAGCCACAGCGGCACATAGGCATGCTATCCTAGCCATCCATCGAATTGGCTTTACTATTTTGACGGTCTGCACAAATCTCATGCCATTCAGTTAATCAAGTTGACCACAATTTACTAAAAAAAATATATGGCTAAAAACTTTGTAACGAAAGTGTGGTCCACCTAATTAGGAAACAGCCTAGTTTCTTCAGGAGAGGATTTACATATTGGGCCCACGTTATTTATGGCTTGGATCTCATACTCATACACTATATAGTACATGTATATACTACACTGGAACATGCCGGTGCATGTACATGGAAGCGGATTGCGTACTGAGTAAAGTCTGTGGGGCCCACCATGATTTATGTATTTTATTCACTCCGTCTATCCTAATTTTAGGCCCTATCCCAAACACAAACATGAAGCATATCCAAAGCTCAAGTGGATCACACCACAGGAAACAGCGTGACTTGATAGTCTACCGTTGAAAAATTCTTAAGGGCTACAGAAGTTTTGGATCAAGCTGATATTTGTTTTATTTCTCTCTTTCCATGTCTGTGTGATCTTATGAACAGTTCAGATGATAAATAAACATCACTGTAAGCCTTAGCAAGGTTTCAACGGTGGAAATCATTATTTCCACTCTTCCACGTGTTGTGGTCCACTTGATCTTTGGATATGCTTCAATTTTCGGAATAACCGTAAAATGAGATGGAAAAATGGATGGACGGTGTGGATTACCACATACATTGAAGGTGGGACCAACCAATTGAGTTTGCTCAGTACGATAAAAGCATACCGAGTAACTCAGTACGATCCGCCCGGGCATCTTCGAATGATCCAGGCCATTTATATTACGATTTTCACTTTGAATGATGGAAATCCCCCTCCCCTAACTCAGATTCGATGATCCAAAGCGTCCATGCGATAGGCCTCACCTTCAATTGCAAGAATCAGAAAAAACCAACGGAGTAGAATTATTTAATTTAATTAAAAAAATTTAATCTTTGAAATATTTTGGCTTGAATATGAGTTTCTACTTAACTCGTACATTTGAAGACAATCAATGGAAAAGTTTGGATCTTGCAATCTTAAAATTTTCAGGGCATCTCAAATCCACTGTGCATGACACTAGATCAACGGTCTTGATCATTGAACCAGAGCCCAACATATATAGAATCATGCACGTGCTGATGAGCACAAGAAACCAAGGGTCCTCATCAGCAACCTCCAACATTAGTTACCATACGTTCGAGATTATAGGAGCCATTATGATATGTGAGTTCCATCCAACCCATCAATTATACGCATCCCCCCAATGGTAGGCCTGGTCACAAAATTCAACCTGACTCAGGTGGGCTACAAAAAAGGGGAAAAGTGAGGGACGATGGGAAAGGGGATGCCCGGCAATTGGAATGTGGGGTCGACCGTGTTGTTTATATGTCATCCAACCCGGTCATCAGGTGAGTCCCACTAAGGATGAAGGAAGAAACCTTATATCAACCCATTCCAAAATTTAGATGGGCTATACAACAAGTAAATATATAGGTTTTAGGGATGACTGTACATTTTTCCCCGTAGCGTGTCCAACCTGAATTTTTGGTGCTTATAATACTTGGGATGTATTTTGCACACGAGGAGATGCACCATATTAACGGTTTGGATTCCATATGCACATCATGGTTGGGCCACACACAGTCGAAAATATGGTAGTTTCCAACTCATTTTCCATTTTTTTTTCTGCTTCCCAACGGCCGTTGATTAGTGATGGCCCACCCCTTTAGGCTTTTTATAACATTTTTTTAATGTGTATGGACAGTGAGAGCTGTTAATGCCATTTTCCAACATTGGGGTCGTTCTGCTTCTAATGAATGGAACATAAGCGGAGAGCCATGTAGCGGGGTTGCCCTTGGTTCATCACCGATCAACCCAGGAATCATATGTGATTGCTCATTCAACGGTGGATCCACCTGCCACATAACCCAAATGTAAGTGTACACTTAGATATGCTATCTTTGTAAGGAAGTATTATTTATCAAGTGGACCATCTGGTGGGCCTTGGATGTTTAGAATTGCCTGATCGATTTGATCTTTGTATAATGGCTCATCCATAGTGGTAACCGCCAGATGAATGGCTGGGATCATTGAGGATAAATAACACATGTACTTAAAGGTGTAGTGGACTACTGATTTGGGTGGTCCTTTGGACCCTACTTACATTTTATTTTTCTTGCTTTCAGCAAACTGCAAGGGTTGAACGTCATAGGGCCAATTCCGGAAGAGCTCCAAAACCTGACTTTCCTCACAAATCTGTACGGATTCACCTCCTCCCTATTTTTTTCGTTGTTGTTGTTGTTGTGGTACCAGATCAACCGTCCAAATGTTGGGGCCCAGTTTAAATGGATTGTGGATCAAAACCTACACTTATATTAACTTCTTGAGTGGCTGATTGGTGGATATTTGATGTAGAGTTGAAATGAAAGCCATTCAATGGTCTGAATTCATTTATGGACAAATATCCATTAATCAAAGGTTATGATCAACGATAGAACTTTGGGGCAGAAATTAGCTATAGTGGGCTCGGTCTATTAAATGTGTGGCCTATCAATTTAGAGGTAAATCAACATTGTGGGGCCCACCTGATGAGCATCTTTGATCTTTACACACGATGTCACACATCACCAAGTACCGTTTTCTATACATTGCAGGGATTTTTCACAAAACTACATAACGGGTCCTTTGCCAGCATTCATCGGCAATTTAAGGTCCATGGCCTACTTGTAAGTATTGAAATTTCTCCCACAGCGATAATATCCGCTGTAGCTGTTATTTGTCACTCTTTAATAGTATATGTGGCATGGTTGTAGGTCGATCCAGACCACCCAAATCTTTGAACCACTGGTGGATGTAGCATACACAAAAAGTACACGAAGGATATGATAGGAGCCATTTGATTTTTACCTTCGAATTTGGAATACTTATTAATTTATTTTTAACAGTTCATCCAATAGACATAATTGGACGGTTAGGATTCCTTGATCAGATGGATGTTAGATACCTGCTCCATCCACACCTTTCCCACAATTTGGATGGTCTGGATAGATGCACCACCACTTTCAAAATGGCGGACACACAACCAATGGATGGCTGGAAAAAAATATTTTAGATAGAGGTTTGTTTTGTACACTGTGGCCCACTTGAGGAGTTACCCTGCATTATTTTTGAGCTAGAAGATCTAATCAGTGAGGCCCACCTTATAGAAAGCTCGGATCTGAGCACCTATCAAAGCTGTGCTAGTGTAGAGATAAACAAGGCTCTATACACGCATGCATGATAAAAAATCATGGTTGGGCAAGTCTGGAGGATGAGTATGCATGGTCAACCTTTCATTTTGTGGGTCCCACTATAGGCCCAAAATTGCTATGACCATATGATTGGACAGTTGTATTTTTTTCCACAGCAACTCTCAGATACTCTGAAACTATATATAGGATGGGGCTCACATGAATGATCAGGATCATGCACACGCCATTTTGTTGGTGCAATCACCCTAGCAGTTATTGATGGATTATATGATAATCTCCATTGCATGGTAGATCATACTCGCAACCAAATTCATTCTACACATGCATATATGTACCTTAATCTGCACCGTCAAAATTCAATATAGCCTGATGGGGCACAATTTGGACCGTCCAGATTGAGGTATATGTTTGTGCCACGTGTAAATTTAAAGTGCCTGATTTAGGGTTCGATGTACTATGATTCTAACATTTGCTTTGATTTTATTGTTTTTCCTCAGTTCTGTTAGCATTAACGCGTTGTCAGGGACCATACCAAAAGAGCTAGGGAACCTTCGGAACGTAATCTCCTTGTAAGATATCTTTCCCATATAAGTGTATTGTTATCTGAGCCATTCATTCGTCATAAGACTCCATGAATGGACCATAGACGAAAAATCACAATGATCGGATGATCCTGACCTTGTAAGGATGTAGCAGAGAAATCACTGATCAGATTGTAGTGAATTTTGTGCACTATTTTTTTGAAAAGAGTATGCTAGTATGTAGCACGTGGCAAAGAGTTATGATCGGAACCGTCAATCTATTGGGCCATACCATTGATGGACCGTACCACAAAAGTCAGGGAAGTGGATTGCCGTAGCCGTCCGATAAGTGGCCTGGAAAAGGAATGGTTAGCAGTCACGTTGAACCATTTTCCAATCACTCTGACTTTTGCATTATAGCCCATCCACACGGTAGCCCATAGGATCAATGGTCCGGATCACTAGATGGTAGCCCATCCACCGAAAAACCCAAATTGGACAGATGGTTTTGACTGATTGATTGATGAACACTAGTGGATGGTTGAGATGAAAAGTAGTCAATAGTTTGAAATGAGCATACAAGTGTGCATTGACCAAAGGTCAGGATGGTCTAATCAATCTGCTTTAGGGATGTGTCCTTCATCAGTGGATCCCACTGTTTGGACGGTTTGGATTGAGGTAGCTGCGAGCCATGTGGTAGAGTAGGTGGGTGTATGCCCTTGCTCTCATACTCTTCCAGTGTATTAAATATCTCGCCAGCTGCTCCTCTTCTCCATCAGAACATAATGATCCAGACCGTTCATCTAGAAACTCCCATGGTATAAGCTCAACATGACAAGAATTTCATTGATTGGGGATCATCACCGCTCATCTGAAGGCCAGGACTGAGATTTTTTCCCCCAGTGGAGCCATCTGCGGTGGGACTTGGGAGGAGTGGATGACCAACGGTCTGAATCAACGTCCAAGCGTGGCCAACTTAATGAGCGGACCCACCTGATTTTTAATCTAAATGATCTTCAACATAGGATCTAACATTTGCATGGTACGGATTTTCTACACGAGCAGGTTATGATACCTCCAGCTTCATGTTCAGTTCTCAAATGACGCATTTATTGCTGATTTTAGAGAAATGACGGAGGCTAAATAGGGTATTTTTGGAGATTAATTAATAATTATTTTCAGAGGTATAAGCTCAAATAACTTCTCTGGTTCACTTCCACCTGAGTTGGGGAATATGACAAGCCTGCAAGAAATGTAAGTTCTGTTATTATTTTTATTATTTTATTATTATTTTTTATTATTCTTTAGAGAAATGCTCATATTTTTGGAATTTCCAATTTGCCACCGAATTTGGTAGTGATTAATATGCAGTAGTTTTTTTTTTTTTTTTTTTTTTATTTTTTTTTTAAGACGGTTTCAAGTCCAGCCAGTTGGACCATAAGTTATTGTACACTCAGTGAATTACTTCCAAGCTATCATGCTCGTGCCACATCTAACCCTTACAATAGGTTGGCCTTATACAAAAATAAGCGTCATTCACTCATTAGGTGGGCCAGACCATAAGGACAATGATTAGCCATTGATAAGTACAAAATATAAAAAGTGTGGTCCACTTAATGAGTTGAAATTCTGATATTTGCAAAAGGTAATCCCAATAATTGGGCCAACTTATTGGATGGATTGGATTTCTCACACATATAAAAGGTTGGAAGTTATCTGTGAAGTGGACCGTAAATCATTGTCCAACCAATTGGACTTGGGACTTGGTTTTTTTCCTTCTATTTTGGACAGTAGCATGATTTACGTACAGCACTTTGGTAGTATCAAAATTTTAGTTCTAGACAACCTATCTAGGTTAGGTTAGGTTCGTCTGGGTCTTGTCTAGCTTGGTGCAGCTGCAACCAATCTGGGTCTTGTCTAGCTCAGTGGAGCTGCAACCATTCTCATGTTGTTTGCCAAACACTTGAAATAAATAGGATTACTTGGTACTTGTGCACATTGAAATTTTGGCATACTTGGTGTATATCTGATGCTTGAAAATGTATAATAGCATAGGTAGTGTGCATAGGGTCCTTGAAGATAAAATATGGGATGCTCGACCTTGTATGGTGGCACATGCAGCACATGCATCACATGTACAATTTAGCACATGTGACAATTGTGGCCTAGAAAGCACAATGAAGCCTAGATCTCTTTGATCTTCAACAAGCATTGCTAGATCATTGGCCCCGAACAACTCCGGCAATGAGTCGCTAGAAATTCAAAGCTTGTTATCTGCTTTTGGAAGGATAGAATAACAGTATGGAAAACATATTTTGCAGGGAGGGAGTGGTTGTTGGAATGTGTAAAACTCCCTTCTTGGACTGTTTGTTTACAGTCATATGGCTATTCAAGGCACCCTTTCATCCATGTTAACTGCCTTGACTGTTTGGCAAATGTTACTCGATGGACAGCTACTTACGTCCATTAAGATGGTGTGAGAATTCCTCTAGCTGATAATAGCACAAGAAATCTTACAAGTGGATTCATGATTTATGCTTGATTTTCACAGATACATCGATAGCAGTGGGTTAAGCGGCGAGATTCCTTCAACATTTGCTAACTTGAGAAACATGCAGATCTTGTAAGAGCTCATGATTATACAAAGCGTCGAAATCGTAGGCCCCACCTTAGATTGCTCTTGAACCAACAGTAGTACAACTTATGTTGTGCATCCAATGGGCATTAAAATGGTCTGAATTCAACAAACCAATGCCCATTATCCAGAGCTTAGGATCGTTCAATTGATCTGATTTTGGGGTACTGTGGGACCCATGATTTCGGATGGTTCAATTTTGGTTACTTATATTAATTAATTCATTAATATCTGCTTTTGTGGTGGAAAATCTTATTGAATTTCAGGTGGGCTTCTGATAACCAGCTCACAGGAAGGATACCTGATTTCATTGGGAGTTGGAATCTTACCAATTTGTAAGCTAATACTTACGAGTTCTAAACTGATTATAAGTTATAACTCAATATCTTCTTATTTGCTATGCATGGGATTGCATAACAAGGTCTCCCACCACCCATTGGTGGTGGACAGGAATTCCATCCACACTCAAAGTAGGTTTCCTGCCACATCCTGTTCTGAATGTGGATAGGGATTCCTGCCATGTTCAATGATCGGTCAGCTAGTGGGCCACACATGTACGTCGAATGTGGACAATTCGTCATTTATTGTGACTGCAAGTGGGACCTACCATATGAGTAGCTTAGCATGTGCACTTAGCGAACTCATTTTTCTTGATATGCCATAGAATTCTTCTTTAAAGAATATTTGTGACTATGAAAAGGTTGATGCAGGAATATTCAAGGCAATGCTTTCAAGGGTCCGATACCATCGAGTTTTTCTAATTTGATCTTACTGACTGATTTGTGAGTGTTGCTGTTCATTAACTTGTATTAATCTTCTATTTCTGATATTGGAATTTGTGCTCTAGCTAATTTCTGATATTGGAATTTGTGTGTGTTTGGTTGCACCAAATATCATGAAAATTTCATAATATATGGTGCAACCAAACACACCCTAAGTAGAATTTCCAAAAATCCCATAATGGGTCTCGTGTTGTGTAGGAAAGAAGGAAACAGCTCTTTTGTATCTATGTGAATATCATTTTGATTTTAAAGTAGAACTCTTGAAAATTGTGAATTGTTTATCTCCAAACACAGTCTTAGCTAACTGTGTAATAATACAGGCGGCTCAGTGACGTGTCTAATGGGAGCTCGTCATTGAATTTTATTGAGAATATGACATCTTTAAACATGTTGTAAGACCATATGATCTCAGCACATGTAGTAATACTAATCTGTTAGATCTTATTATTCGTTTTCCATCTATGCATTGGAAACTTAAAACGACATACTCATATTGGTTTTGTGCTTTTCTCTACAGAGTCCTAAGAAACAATACGCTTTCTGGTCCCATCCCGTCCACCATTGAAAGACATCAATCGTTGATGCAGATGTGAGTTTTTCAAGCTATGTTTTGTTGAAATTACAATTTCTCATGTTTATTGAGTTCAGGCATTTTCAGTCTATTTGATGAGAGTGGACCCCAGTGCCTTTTAAGTCATTGGTTTACATGGGGCATAAATGGATGAGATCAAAACTGTTCATTCTGCAGTGAACTGTCCTAGTCCAAAAATCTACACTGCTTGGATGACCCAAGCAGTGTAGAAAAGGGTGCATTTTAAAGATCGTTAGGATAGCCCAATCACAGCAATTTTGGGTGAATGGCCCATCAATGGCAGAGATAATGAGATGCCTTGTCCGGTCTATGGTGTATGCTATGCAGGCATGAAGTTCATAGACACTTGATTAACTTCGGCATGTGTCTTGGTATCTGAAGCAGACTAGAGGTGTAGGATATAGGCAGTCTTAGTTTAAAAAATTCACTGTGTCAACTCAACTCAATTGGATTCCAAGTCAAGTTGAATCATTGAGGAACTCATTCACTGATTAAGAAACTCAAATGGGTTTCCTTATTTTCATTAGTTTGTGCATTTCATAATGCATTTTCAAAAATTAATTATTGAGTTTTTACTTTCGACTTTTCAGGTTTTCGAACCATGACATAGGGAATTTTGCTAGCACTGCTTGCCATTTGTTGCTTCTCACACTGGTGCTAACTGCTTGTGCCTCACCACACTATAATCCACACCATTCATCCAGTAGGCCATACAAAGGACCTGTCACATGCCGTTGATCTTTGACTTGCCTTCTTAGCAATTCCATTTACTTTTGTAGGGATTTGAGCTTCAACAATTTAAGTGGACAAATTCCAGAGTCTCTCTTCAACATTAGTTCGCTTGTTTACTTGTAAGAATCAAACAACCTTTCCTCAATCAAATGTTCTTTACATAATTCTCTTTGATGTATGCATTTCATCATCGCGATTTTCAGGTTTCTTGGAAACAACAGCTTATCTGGTACACTGCCGTCCCAAAAAAGTAATGGACTTCTTAATGTGTACGTTCATCTGACTCATTAGCACTAACTTACAGTTATAGCCTTAGGCTGTGTTTGGATGCAATATTGAGTTGAATTCCAATCTCTAGCTCTGATGCCATGCAAATACCTTTAAAAACCGGTTTCCATTTCCCAGATTTCCTCAAAATTGTGGGACATTGATTTCTCCCAAAAAGAAGCAAAGATGTTAAATCTTCCAATGCAAAGAAGACAGATGAGGTGACTGTTTGAGGTGATCATACATGGAATCCATGTAAAACTGCAATCTCAAACATACAGATGAAGAGAAATTGGAATCCATGGTTTTCCATTTCCTGAGGATTCTAGTTTACTTTTCCATATCCACGTTTCGGTTTTCCTCCATCCAAACATCCCTTACTTTCTATAGTGTCAATGACGACGGACTAGTTCTTGGCCCCACATTGAAATTACATTATAACTTCAACTTGAGGCCTTTTACTGTGTTATTGGAGGAGCAATTTGTGGAAATTGATAGTTAGGGAGAGCCAAAAAAAAAATATACCACGTTTATTTCTCTCTAATGGTGAATTTAAAGGTTACTACAATTGGTTGTTTACTTCTATTGAACTTTTTTTTTTTTTTTTGGCAAAAAGGTGGGAGCACACCACCTGTAACTTTGTTGATGACAGAAAAACATGTACATCCATTCGGGTGGGCTCCACAAAAAAAACCGGGCCTCACCTATGATTTGGACCACTATACGACAACCACAGAATTGAGAAGAAAGAGACAGAAATTGCCAGAAAAACATAGATAATCCCAGCCCAAAACTCCACCTGATGCCTGGATGCAGGCAACCAAGCACCGAGAAGGCCGGAAATAAATCTGCAACTAACCGTCACTCAAACTCATCACCCTGGAACTGGCAAAAAGGCCGCTGCTAGGACTACAACCAACAATCTCAGCAAAAGAGGCCTTCCAACAGACAAACCTGCTTCCACACCTTCAACAGAAACCATCCAACCTGCTTCCACACCTTCAAAAGGCCGTAAATAACTGCCCCAGTCATCAAGCATACCCAATCAACTCTGCCACTACATCCACTTTTACAGCTGCAACCAAACAATGGAGTTCACTGAAATGCAGTTGAACTAATAACTGGAATTGTTCTCGGTAGTTCACTGGAATGTACTCAGCAGTTCACTGAAATGCAGCCTAACACATAACATCAATCCTTTCTATTGAACTAATAACTGGAATTGTACTCACACCCACACCTTTGGGACAGTGGTACACTGAGTGAAGATAACCTCGTTTCAACACTGAGGTCCTGGTATCGATTCCCAACATGGGCGGTGGCTAACATTGAAGCGTGACTAACAGTGTGGGTGCGTATACTAACAGTGGGATGTGTGTACTAACCCAAAGATTAAAAAAAAAAAAAAAACTGGAATTGTACTGAGTAGTTCACTGAAATGCAGCCTTACACATAACATGGGATCACATTTCCTTGCTATCTCTGCTGTTGATTTGTAAATGACTCAATCGTGAAGATTTCATTGGTTCATTATGTCTCCATCAAGCACCATGTTTTCACAGAGATACCCATTTGAATTTCAAACACCAACAGGCTACTGTCAATTTGTGGCCCATTTCTCCACATCATCACTACCTGTGGCCTTATGGGGACGAGATCCCACAAACAAGATATATTTTTCTCTGGTGAGCTGCCAAGTAGCAGTACGGCATGTTGCCGCAGGTCCCGTGTCATCACAAACATTTGGCAATCAAAATCAACTTAGTTTTCTCTATACAGACAGGTGTTACGGGCCCTGATTCTGCATTGTTCTTCAACAACAGAGATAATGTATTTTGTATGCTGAAGATAGCCATTTTAATGATCACAAATTCACAATCATATAACTTAGTGCCTGTTTATCTGATAAAAGCTATCTTAGGTTCAATGTTTGGATAATCTTTGATATTCTTTTTTATAATTTGCAGAGATTTATCATACAATCAATTATCAGGACGCTTTCCATCTTGGGTTTCAGAAGGAGGCTTAAACCTGTATGTCTGAGGAAGCACAAACCTTCCTTCTTTCACCATCATGTTTTGTACTTGTAAAACCATGCTTTACATTGTTAAATGCTGACTGCGTACCAATACCAGGGTTAGGATAAAATCTTCTTTATTTCTTTGCATAATATAAACATGGTTTCGAAGTTTTGATGTCCGAAATATTCGAAAACATCTCGTGTACATTTGTAATGTGTGTACACCAATCAGGACTGATGATTTGGTGGCCCCCCCAAAAGATATAGAGACTGGATTGTGGTCTTGAAAGGGATGATGAGTCAAAAGGCACTTTGTAGGAAAAATTTGGAACAGTTGGATAGTCTGAGTTGTCCAATTACTATAATTTTGGTGCATGGCCCATTCATTCGCGTGGTGGCCAACTGGATCAGAAATCCCAATTAGGACATACATTTTCACATGTGCATCATAAGAGCACTTCTCTTTCACCATTGTCAACAATACTGACACCATGCTCCTTGTGTGCAGGAACTTGGTGGCTAATAATTTCATATTCGATAGTTCTAACAGCAGGTGCTTATCAATGTCATTTTCTAAATGAATCAAAACAATAAAAGCATTCGTTTGCAACATGATATAGCTGCCCACCTGAATACTGCCTTTTTCCCACATTGATTTTATCCATGTTACATATTGGATTCTTGGTTAAACAAACTAGACATCCTCTGTAATCAATGGCTGTCGTTCTGCCATATAATGGCCGTTATTTAACAGTCAATTTTCTTGTGCATTCAGTGGTTTGCCTTTAAGCTTGAATTGTCTTCAGAGAGGCTTTCCGTGCAATCGGAACCCTCCAATCTGTAAGCCATCCTTTCAATTTCTATCAATAGATAATCTTCTTCTTCTTCTTCTTTTTTTCTACATACATAATAATAAAATGGGGCCGTGGTCCTATGCCCCTAGGTGCATTGGAGTTATTGTCTGTCCATTATCTATACATGTGGCATGTGTGTATGAATTTTTGCACCATCCATCATTGATTGGCAACTAACCAGAAATGTCTTTGATAGGGGATTTCGGGCTGTCTGATCAATGAACTTTTTCTCATTGAGTGTGATTGATCACAATCCTGTTGGCCCTTTTTCTGTCCATATTTGTTCAAGTTAGTTGTTTTATATCATCCAATCAATGTGATGTTTGGTTGATGCCTCATTCACTAACACAACAACTGAACAGACTGTACAGATCTCATCCACATTTGCCACATGTACACAGTACAGTGGTCCCTGAGGCATGAGATCATTGTCCTATAAAATTTGGGAGCTTCCTGTTCTTATTGTTTCTTTAGATGTATGTGGTTTACCTGTTGTTACGATAGAACACTGGAAAGTAATCAGAAGTTTGTTGCACCTCTACATGCGGTTTGACGTGTCAACTTGGCACATGTGTATGACATCTGAGCCATGTATCAGGTTGGACCCACCATATTGATCATCATGTGTTACTCACCATAGATGGGCAAGGGCCTCAAAATAACACCAGTTGGATGATCCTAATTGCTCGAATTGGGGACATTTTTATCAGTTTGTCTTTCTGATCAAATGATTAGGATCATCTAATGGTGTGGTCATTGGGTTATGGCCCACCATTATGGGGTCCATGTTGGACAATCATGTGTAATGTTATGTAACCATATTAATTTTCAGTTTAATGAGATCAATGTTTCATTTTCTTCATTGGATCTTCCATGTTCATTGAAAAAATCGCTGCAGATCATGATATAACGGTCATCATATGATGAGGTGATGAGCCCCACCATCTGACCGCAATCCAAAGATTGCCGTACCACTGTACATGAACAATTCATCGAATATGCTATAAACTGTTCAGTGTCTCACTGTTGCATTGATCTACAGATTCTTCATTTGCGATCAAGTGTGGTGGGCCCGCGATAAGAACAACTGACACAGAGTATAAGGCAGATAATGCAACTCTTGGCCCAGCATCCTATAGTGTGACCAGCACAAAGAAATGGGCTGTCAGCAATGTTGGAAGGTTTAGTGAAGGCAGCAACAGCATATATACCAGATACAGGCAGGCCGTATTTTCGAATACGGTAGACTTGGGGCTGTTCCAATACGCAAGGCTATCACCGGGATCACTGAGATACTACGGTTTGGGACTCGAAAATGGGAACTACACTGTAAATCTGAAATTCGCAGAGACGGAATTTCCAGATTCACAATCATGGCAGAGCACTGGAAAGCGCATTTTCGACATTTATCTTCAGGTATGTGTATTAGGACATCTTTCTGAGTTTGTAAGATCTTTTTTAATTTTTCAACCTGAATCCCATATGTTTGATAGACCCACGAGTGCATCTACATACAAACATGTGCCAGCCTCACATGTGTAGGACATTCAACACGTCCATCTCGGGAGACCTAATGTGTTGATCATCTGTCCAAAATTTGGCATGCTAGACATTTATGAAGAGTGAAATAATCGATTGGTTTCTGAAATTAGCAATGGTGAAGGTTCAACATATACTTGCAGCCTACCTGATGAGTGTGGACTGGCATAATGGGCTGGGTCATCTAGGTGGCAGGGTCCACTTGGTACATGTCTCAGATGGACGCGAATTACCTGTGCCCTGCCTACAAGTTCCTAGAGGCAGAAGCTATGTGGGCCCACCGTGATGTTCATGAGAAATACACACTTTCGATTGGTTTCACCAGTTCATGTTAGGACACAAACTTTAAAATGAGGCAGATCCAAAACTCAAGTGGGGCATGCCACAGGAAACAATGGGGGATTAAAAGTCCACCATTGAAACCTTTGTGGGGGTGCTAGACATTTTGTCTGTCACAGATCATGTGATTTTGGCAAAACTCTTTGATATTCTAATCATGAACTAGCTTTTTATTTTCTTTTTCCATGCATTATCCAATGATCAAGGTATAGAGACTACAATTTCAAATGAGCATTATTCATTTGAAACGGGTTGATGTTTTCTTGAGTTCCATCTACTTGCTAAAAGTCCCAAAAATATCGACTTACTATCTGTTCCAAACAAAATTCCGTTTTTGAAATGACTATCTGTTCCCATCAAAATTCTGCTTTTGAAATTTGAATTCATTGTGACAACGATTTCTGTTAGTTTTGAAGCTAAGTTAATAGTGCAGGGTAAACTGGAATGGAAAGACTTCGATATAAAAAAGGAAGCAGGTTTTGTCTACAGAGCCATTGAGAAGCAACAACAGGTTATGGTATCCGAAAACATTCTTGAAATTCATCTCCTTTGGGCTGGAAAGGGGACTTGCTGTATACCTTTACCGGGCACTTACGGACCCGCCATCTCGGCCATCCGTGTTACTCCTAGTAAGATTTAAAGAATTTGTGATTGGAGTTTGATTGTATAATAGAACTAAGAGAAATGTTGTTATCGCCTGATGCTCTTCATAGAAATTCTATTTAGTGTGATCCCAACTATAAGTGTGGTGATGAAGGATGGTAATTGCAACTGGTTTTTTGGTGGTTATCATTTGGATGGACCATTGGCCAGAAATCATCATCATCATTATCTACGCCTTATCCCAACTAATTGGAGCTGGCTACATGAATCCTTTTCCGCCATTCCACTCTATCAAGGGCCATAACTTCAGTTAAACCATAGGTCATCAAGTCTTTTCTTACTACCTCCACCCACGTCGTTTTGGGCCTTCCCCTTGCCCTTTTAGAGCCTCTAACTTGTACCAACTCATTCTTTCTAACCGGCATAGTTCTTGATCTCCGTTGTTCATTGCCAAACCATCTAAATGTACTTTCCCTCATCTTATTCCCTATGCTGCTACTCCTAAATTCCCTCCAATGCATTCATTTCTAATTCTATTCCTCCTTATCTTGCCACTCATCCATCTCAACATCCTCATTTCAGCTACACATCCTGTTAATGTATTGTTCCTTGACTACCCAACATTTTGTCCCATAAAGTATGGTTGATCTTATAGTCATCCTATAAAAATTTCCTTTTAGTTTGAGTTGTACAAGACAATCACATAAAACTCCAGAGGAACATCTCCATTTTTTCCACCCTGCTTGAATTCTATGGGCAACATCTTAGTTTGGAAAATTTCTTGATTAACAATCTTAACTAATTCCTCTTTCCCACTCCTATTGTTAATAAAATTGCATTCTATATACTTTTTTTAGTCCAACTAATTTTAAAATCTTTAGATTCTAAAACACCCCTCCATAAATCTAGCTTTATGTTTATGCCCTTCCTCGCGTGGTTAATCAAAACTATGTCATCTGCAAACAACATACACCATGGGGATCTCTTCTTGCAAATGTCTCATTAACTCATCCATAATGAATGCGAAGAGATACAAGCTTAATGCCAACCCTTGGTGCAAGCCTACTGTAATTTAGAACTCACTTGTCTCTCCACTAGTGGTCCTCACATTTGTTATTGCTCCCTCATACATATCCTTAATCATAGCATCCTCTTGAAACTCCTTTCTTTCCTAACACCCATGAGATTAATTCTCTAGGGACCCTATCCTAAGCTTTCTCTAAGTCAATAAAGACCATGTGGAGATACTTCCTCCTCGCCCTATATTTCTCTCGATTGTCATAGGAAAATAGTTTCAGTGGTAGACCTCCCTGGCATAAAACCGAACTGATTTTCTGATATATTTGTCTCATGTCTTAATCTTCGCTTAATTGCTCTTTCCAAAAGTTTCATAGTATGGATCATAAGTTACAGGGAATTAGTGATTTGATCACTGCTAATTGGATATTGGCTACAATAATCCATTCTATGGACCATCCACATGATGACTCACCAAATCAAGAGTCCTGATCATCATATGCAAGTCCATGTTTAGCATTCCTCTAAAAGTGCATTCTAGAGTGTCTAAAACTTCAACATTGACTACTAATTGTATTGAGTTCTTGTCCAGATTTTGTACCGACTGTTAGAACTCCACCCACTCCACAAACTTCAGGAAAGAAGAACAAGACTGCTTTGGCTGTTGGAATTTCGATTTCTGTTGGAGTTCTATGCATTGTATTGGTTTTTGTAGTTTTGATCCGGAAAAGAAATAAAAGGATGAGGATGAGCACTGATGAAGATGAAGGTAATTCTAAATAACTAAAAGATATAAAAATGAAAATTCAGAAATGTTCAAGTCACATAGTACAGATCGAGAATACATTAAAGGTGCATTTGGAGGTACCACCAAATCGCAGTTGGGTGTTTTTCCTCACCAATAAGGTTTGGTGCTAGCCTAGAAAATCATATTTGGTAAGTCGGAAAATCCAAATGTGGCTTCCTGTGTTTCGATGAACAAGTCAACTAAATCGCAAGTGTTCCATCCGACCAAGAGGAGATGACGATTCAGAGCCCAAATCGTCAATATGAATGCTAAGGAAACTAAAATATGGTGATTTCCACTTAATTAGATGAATGATTGCAATTTGATTTGATAGCACATCCAAACACACCCTAAATGTGCCGACCGATCCCATTCATTGGGTTCAGCATTTTTCAACTGGGTGTATTTTTATTCGTTAATTTTTTCTTGTGATTACTGAAAAAAGATACATTCAAACCCAATGAGCGATCAAAATAAATAGAACTTGGATTGCCAAATGGTACAAATGTTTCTAAGCCCATGTATTGGATCGAAGTGAATGTATGAATGCATCCTACCTTTTTATGTGTATGTGCAGAGTTTCTAGGAATGGGTCCCAGACCAAACACTTTCAGTTATGCGGAACTCAAGACTGCCACCGAAGACTTCAATCCTGCAAATAAGCTGGGCCAGGGAGGATTCAGGCCTGTTTTTAAGGTCAGTTTGTTTTTATTGTATGTAGATAACAATGATCAGAAGATTTGAACGGTCCCAACCCTCAGTATTACAATTCCATCAGGGATGCCCACTCCCTGATGGAACAATCCTAGACCTTTGATAGAAACCTACAAACATATGGTGAGGAAAAAAAAAGCATTTGTTCACATTCAATAGAACAAAGGCCGATGATCAAATGGTTGAGATCTTCCAATTTGAGAGATATTTGGGTCATCGGCCATCTTTAGTGCTGCACATCAGATCAATGTTCTGGATCACATCCAAACCGTTCATTTCCTTAGGTTCAGATGCATTTTCCTTCCTTTTTTTTTTTCTTCTGCAAATTGTTGTAAACTTTTGTACTAATTCAATTCCCAAATGGAAAATGCTTGTAAGGAAAACTGATTGATCTGATTTTCACTACAGGGCACATTACTAGATGGGCGAATAGTGGCTGTGAAGCAACTCTCGGTAGCATCTCACCAAGGAAAGAGTCAGTTTGTAGCGGAGATTGCCACTATATCTGCCATCCAACAACGGAACCTTGTGAAGTTGTATGGATGCTGCATCGAGGGAGTGAATCGGCTCCTTGTTTATGAGTATCTGGAAAACAAGAGCCTCGATCAAGCACTCTTTGGTACGTTACCGTCCTCTCCCTTCTCAATGAAACTACATACTTGAATGAAAACCAAAACTAGCCTTATTATGTCTTATATGGTTTTAGGGTGTGTTTGGTTGGACCATTTGTTACTGCAGTGGAATTTAAGGTTTTTCAAATTCTAGATTCTATGCTATTTACCTAAGGATCCACGTTTGATATTTGTTGAATTTTTAGAATGGAAAAAAGTAATTTTAAGAACTAGGATAATTACTTTAGATAGATTCTATAAAAAAAATGATCAATTTGCCAAAGCCAATCCTTCAAACGAGGTCTCTCCTGTATCTATCCCAGATTAAGGAGAAGCTGAGAGCCAACACATGAACACTTGGAGCAGGGCTAAGGGAGATGCATAGAGTCTTCTAGGTGGACATTAGTGAATCGATGCAACTAGAAGCACAATAACTTAAAGTGCTTTGAGAACACTCGAGCACTTCTCTATATGAATTATGAGTTATCAACATTTGTTTTAATCCTTACCAAAATCTCTAATACATAATTACTGTTGACTAAAATGAGACGAACTCATTTTTAAGTGGCAACCAAACAGGCCTTCAGCATTTTTATTGAGGGATTGGGAATTGGGAATTTGGTTATTTCCAATAGTTTAAAGTGACAGTACGCATTTCATTTCATCAAAATGTGGCCTTGTATCAATTCTGTTGGCAATTAGATTGAACAGTGCATTCAATCCATTCAAGAATCTGAACTGACCTAGTGATAGCCCCCTCTCATGGAACAGGTGATGGTAGAAATATTGCAGTTTTCAGCTGTTTCTAACTATACGATCTTATATACATTTTGTTTTTTACAGTCAGATCTTAAAATTTTCTTGATCTTCTAAAAATGGGCAATGGATCAGAGTGTTATGAACTTATTTGATTTTTGAGCTAGGGGTTCAAGGAAGAGTTGGTCGACTATATGGATGGTCTAGATGGCTGTTTGGGATCTGCTAACGTGCTCCATGTTAGAAAGATCCAGGCTGTTCATTTGGTGGTCCCCTTCATGTATGTACCGTGGCCCAAATATCCTATCATGAGCTGAACCATGACAGGATTGTGGCCCATCTGATGACTAGACTGGCTTGCTGTCTGGCCACTACACATACATGATTGGCCCCACCTAAGGAACGGCCTGGACCTCAAATCCACATCCCAGCTGTGGCACATGTGACACAGAGTACCATTCAAAATCCTACTGTAACAGGTAGCTGCAGGAGAGGTTGATTGTATTTCACTACTAATGGCTGCCATTTCCTTGCAGGAAAGAGTAACTTGCATCTGGATTGGCATACCCGCTTCGAGATATGCTTGGGGACAGCAAAAGGTCTCGTTTACCTTCATGAGGAATCTAGGCCCCGCATTGTTCACAGGGATGTCAAAGCCAGTAATATTCTGCTTGATGCGGATCTCAATCCAAAGATATCGGATTTTGGTTTGGCCAAGCTCTACGATGACAAGATGACCCACATCAGTACACGTGTCGCAGGGACAATGTAAGCATTGCTGAAACTTCCAATTCGCCTTCCTTTCTTAAGGCGGTGTTTGGATGCTTGATTGAACTAAATTGCAATAACCCAACTCAATGTAGAGTGCAAGACCAAAGCAGAAGTCGTTCCATTTCATAATTTCAATCTTGGGTTTGGTTTATCATTCTGAATGGAGTGGGCTTGCACAGTTCGGTAATTTCCACTTTGATTTTTAATTATCGCAACGCAAGTCGATTGAGCATCCAAACACAGCCTAAATTAGTTTCTGTAGAAGTGCTTCAAACAGTTAGTATGATATTCTTAAGGGTGCGTTTGGATACTCAATTGAACTAAACTGCAAAAATTCAATTTGACGTAGAACAAATGGCCAATTCCATGCATTGAACTTGGACCTGAAACAATTTTATGATTGGTCCCGTTTGGTCTATTGCCAATTTGCCAATTTTCACTTCATTGAATTGAATTATCACAATTCAATTTCTATTCTGCATCCAAAAGTGGCCTACATTTCTTATTACGCGATGTTGGTTTATATTGGAGTACCTCAAACTACTATCTTTAAATTCTTGAAGTGGCTACCTTGCTCCGGAGTACGCCATGCGTGGGCATCTGACGGAGAAGGCTGATGTATTTGGATTTGGAGTCATTGCTCTGGAGATTGTAAGCGGAAGGCCAAACGCAAGCCAGAATGTGGATCCGGAGAAGTATCTCCTTGAATGGGTACGACATTTAAATTTTCCTACTAACATATCAGAAATGAAAATACTGAAACTAATTCTTTCATTTTGGAAAACACTACTCTCTTGAGAATCCGAAATTCTTCAATAGTTAGAAAAATGAGCTAAAAACACTTATTTAAGAGCTAAAACTCATCTGACATTAGTAACATTTTAGTTGAATTTGGATGTTTTGGTGTCCAAACGAATATCCAAGATGTTTCAAGTCGAACCTTAAACATCCTGGATATTGTGTTGTGGGTGAAAAGAGAATCCTGGACATTGCAGTTCCTGAAATCCCCACTGCCCCAAAGCGCACAACTGATCAAAAGAATATCCTTTATATTGAAATATCTTCCAGGATGTTGATTTTGGGTACATCCAAACAAAACCTTAAATATCCAAGACATTTCAAGTTGAACCTTAAACACCCTCGATCTTGTGTTGTGGTGAAAAGGGCATCCTGGACATAGCAATTCCTGAAATCCCAGCTGCTCCAAAATGCGCAACTGATCAAAAGAGCATCCTTTCTAATGAATTATCTTCCAGGATGCTGATTTGGGATACATACAAACGCAACCTGATGTAGAGAGGGTAGCTGAGGAGTACATGACCCGGATGGACCAAAAGAAAGACCCCAAAAGGCATCACACGGTTCGGGCGCCCGATCCATCTTCGGTCGCCCGACCCCCCCTCCAGATTTCGAGCTAAACTCTTTGGACTTTTTTCATCCAGTTCGGTCGCTCGAACTGGCGCACGACCTCCATCGTCGAGCGCCCGAACTTGATCGAATTTGTCTAGAGATCTCTCTGGACATTTTTTTGTGATTGTTAGGCACCTTGTCGATTGCCCGACCTAGCACCCGATCATCGTCGGGCGCCCGACCAATCTTCGGTCGCCCAACCCCCACGGAGTCTATTGTGCGAGCAAATCCGAACTTTTCTGTTTTGTTTCCTTTTGGAGACCAACTCTTGCTAATATCCTTTTTAGGGTTTAGAGGCTTGCTTAGGGTATTTAAAGTCTTTTGTTTTTCGTGTTAAGGATCATTCTACATTATTATTTTGAAATAAAGCTTTGCTTTTCTCTTTTCTTCGTGGATTCAAAGTGCCGGTTGAGGATTCCCGGATTACTCTGTGGATTCAGAGTGTTTATCACGTGAGATAGACGTAGATTGGTCTCACTTTCGCCTATGCCTGCGCCAAGTTGGTATCAGAGCGAGGAACAACCTCGGGAAGATAGCATCTAGCGATGGACGTGGCAACAATCCCGTTGACAGTGAGCAGGGGATGCAATACCTAGTAGAGAAGATGGATTCTCTCCAAAGATCGTTCGAGGCGTCTATGCAAGGGCTACAAGCGTCTCTCGAGCAGATCGCAGCGGCGTTAGCTCCTTGACGGGTTCCGGGTGGTGCGCAACCGCCCGTAATCGCAGCACGAAATAACCCGGTGATTCGGCCCGCTCTCCCAGCGGCTGAACGTAGGACCAATCCAGAAGATTCAGAGGGAAGCGAGGAAGAAGTTGAACGCTTCCTTGCTCAGCAACATGCACGCAACAACGACTGCGATGATCGTGCAGAACGAGGGCACAGAGGTAAGGCTGAACTTCCGTCTTTCAGTGGAATGTTGTTTATCGAAGAATTTATGGATTGGTTGGCAAAAGTCGAGAACTTCTTAGACTATATGGAAGTTCCCGAAGACAAGAAGGTGAAATTGTTAGCATATCGGCTAAAATTAGGAGCTTCCGCGTGGTGGGAACAATTACAGGTGTCCCGCACCCACCAAAATAAGTTACCCATCCGTACATGGTCTCGATTTCTCTTGAGGGATTATGAACAAGTTTTGTTTCAGCAATATCAAAATTGTAATCAAGGAAATCGGACGATCGATGAATACGTAGCCGAATTCAATTAATTGGCTACACATAACGACCTGTCGGAAACAGAAGCTCAGAAGGCTGTAAGGTTCATAGGTGGGCTGATAACCAACATCCAGGATTGCATGCAATTGCTCCCGATATGGACTGTGGAAGATGCGGTGCAATATGCCACTCGTTTAGAGACTGTGCTAGCTCGAGTTCCTACGCGTTCCTATCCAATGCCCAGCGTACCGACTCCGACTCCAATACAAGAAACGTCCCTGTCTAAGGGAAAAGAACCCGTTAGTGGGCGTGTCCAACCCCCAACGACTACAAAACGAGATTCGGGGAGCGGTCCATCTAGGCTGCAGCACATCGCCCCTATTACGGCCGGCCTAAGTCGAGCCACAATCCATATGCTCGCCCGAGGCCGAACAATTATTAGCAATGTGGCCAATCGGGCCACTTGTCCAACGTGTGTCCACAGCGGCCCGCAACCAACCTAGCTACTAGTGATGGAGTTGAAGAGTGCCTTGAAGAGGGAGAGCCCGAGAATGAAGGTTACGAATAGGCAGAGGGAGAGGACGGTGATGGCACCGAATGGCTAAATCAGGACCACAGAGAGTCCCTTGTCGTGAGGCGTCTATGTTACACCCCTAGGCTCGAGGTCCACCCCCAACGCCATAATATTTTCCGTACTCATTGCACAGTGAACACGAAGGTGTGTAATGTCATCATCGATAGCGGAAGCGGTAAAAACATCATGCCCAAGCTTATAGTGGACAAGCTCCGTTTACCTATGACAAAACACCCAGCCCTATACGCCATCAACTGAATCAAGAAAGTCAGCGATACTAAGGTAACAGAATAATGTTTAATTTCGTTCTCAATTGGTAGGAGTTATAAAGACGAAGTGTTATGTGATGTGGTCAACATGGAAGCATGTCATTTACTCCTTGGGCAACCATGGCAATCAGATCGGAACGTAACTCATCATGGAAGAGACAATGTGTATGTATTTGTTAAGGATGGGAGCAAGAGAATTTTGGCTCATATGACATTGGAGAGCCACCCCAAAGCTTCTAAAGCGGAGGGGGATACTTTCCTTACCATACGAGAATTTGTTGAAGAGTCAAAGAGACAGAAGAAATATACGCCATGGTTGTGAAGGGTGGGAATTCAGGAACTTCAAATATACCACCAGTTTTAGGACCCTTGTTGAATGAATTCAAAAGTACTGAAGAACTTCCAGATAGTTTGCCTCCTATGAGGGATATACAACATTGTATTTAGGGCTGTAAATGGTCGGGTTCGGGGCGGGTTTAGCCAAAACCAGACCCGCCCATTTACTAAACGGGTCTGGGTCCAAATTTTAAACCCAGACCCTTTTATTAAATGGGCGGGTCCGGGTCGGGTCCGAGTCAACCCATCAGACCCATTTATAAATGGGTCCGGGTCTGGTAGAGGGAGATCCACCCAGACCCATTTATAAATGGGTCGGGTCTAATGGGTCCGGGTATGGATCGAGTATGCAAGCATTTTACAAGGCTTAAAACCGGGTTTGGACGGGTCCGGGCTGGACGGGTCCCTTGAAACATAGACCAAACCCGCCCACTTACTAAATGGGTTCGGGTCGGGTCGGGTCGGGCCTAATATAAAGGAAACCAGACCCAGACCCGTTTAACAAATGGGTCTGTTCTTGGACCTAGACCCATACCATTTAACAAATGGGCCGGGTCTAGGTCGGGTCTAAATGGGTGGGGTCCGGGTACCCCATCGGGTCCACTGACCCATTTACAGCCCTAATTGTATTGATTTCATCTTTGGGGCTAGTTTGCCTAACCGCCTGCACTACCGCTTGAGCCTGAAAGAGAGTGAGATCCTCCAGGGTCAAGTCGAGGAATTGTTGAAGAAGGGGTTGTTGAAGGAGAGCATGAACCCTTGTGCAACGCCTGCGTTGTTAACGCTTAAGAAGGATGAGAGTTGGCGGGATGTGTGCCGATAGCCAGGCTATTAATAAGATCACCATCAAGTACAGGTTTCCCATACCGCGGTTGGATGACATGCTAGATATGTTGGAGGGATCCAAGGTGTTTTCCAAGATGGATCTGCAAAGCAGGTATTATCATATCCGAATCCGACCCAGTGACGAGTGGAAAACCGCATTCAAAACCAAGGACGGGCTGTATGAATGGCTTGTGATGCCCTTTGGCTGATCGAACGCCTCAAGCACCTTCATGCATCTCATGAACCAAGTTCTGAAACTATCCACGAGCAAGTTCGTTGTGGTCTACTTCGACAATATCCTAGTATACAGTCAAAATGAGTCGGAGCACTTGATGCATCTCAGGTAGGTTTTGCAAGCGCTACAGGAAAACAAATTATATCTGAACTTGAAGAAGTGCGACTTCCTGACAATTTGTTTGCTGTTTCTGGGCTTTGTTGTATCATCCAGCGGCATTCGGGTCAACGAAGACAAGGTTAAGGCCACACGTGAATGGCCCACTCCGACCAACATCCATGAAGTACGTAGTATTCATGGGTTGGCCACCTTCTACCGCTGGTTTGTTAGAGATTTCAGTACCATCGTTGCGCCTATCACTACTACATGAAAAGGGGCCCGTTCTAGTGGACTGACGAAGCCGAGAGGAGTTTTGCCGAGATCAAACAATGGTTATCATCCACTCCATGTTTGGTGTTGCCCAGTTTTGAGAAAGTCTTCGAGGTCGACTGTGATGCATCATATGTAGGCATTGGCGCTGTGTTGTCACAAGAGGGCAAACATGTGGCCTTCTACAACAAGAAATTAACCGAAGCAAGGAAGAAATGGTCTACATATGAGATCGAGTTGTATGCTATGGTACAAGCTCTCCGACATTGGTGATAGTACCTCATACAGAGGGAGTTTGTTTTGTACACTGACCACCAGGCTTTGAAGTTCATCGATAGTCAAACTAACATTAGTCATGTGCATGCCAGGTGGGTCTCATTTTTGCAGGAGTTTACATTTGTACTAAAGCACAAGTCGGACCAGCAGAATAAGGTTGCGAATGCTTTAAGTTGTCGAGCCGCTCTTCTCGTTACCATGAGCGTTGAGGTCGTCGGTTTTGACTCCCTCATGGAACTATATGCAGAAGACGACGAATTTAAGGAAGATTGGGTTCGAAGCAAAGAGGGACGCCTAGGCGACTTCCATATTCAAGATGGGTTCCTATTTTACGAGAATCGGCTATGTATCCCGCAGTGCTCCTTACGTGAAAAGATTATACTCGAACTCCATGGTGGTGGCCTTGGAGGCCATTTGAGTCGTGACAAGACAAAGGCTTTGGTGGAAGAACGTGACTACTGGCCTCACCTAGGCCGTGATGTGGGTAAGATGGTGCAGCGGTGCCATATTTGTCAGACCTCCAAGGGAAACTCCTAAAACACAGGACTCTATACTCCACTGCTCGAGCCAGAAGGTCCTTGGGAGGACATATCGATGGACTTCATTCTAGGTCTCCCACGAACACAACGCGGCATGGACTCCGTGTTCGTGGTTGTAGACAGATTTTCTAAGATGACTCACTTCGTCCCGTGCAAGAAGACTTATGATGCGACGAATGTGGCCAATCTCCTTTTTAGAGAAATCATGAGGCTTCATGGAGTCTCCAAGACCATTACATCATATCGTGATACAAAGTTCGTGAGCCACTTTTGGTGGACTTTGTGGAGTCGATTTGGTACTCTAACTTCAATTTAGAAGCGCATATCATCCTCAAACGGACGGACAGACTGAAATTGTGAACAGGACACTGGGTAATCTTATCAGATGCATCTCCGGCGATAAACCAAAGCAATGGGACTTGGCCCTATCACAAGCGGAGTTCGCTTTCAACAACATGGTGAACCACTCCACAAGGAAGTCACCATTCTAGGTCGTCTATGGACGAGTTCCTCGCCACACACTTGACCTCGTCCCACTACCCACTATTCCTGCCAAGAGTGTAGCTGCAGGAAATATGGCCGGCAAAATCACTGCATTGCATGCGGAAGTCCGAGCTAAAGCTTAGTGAGTCAAACGAGAAATAAAAGCGGGACGACGATATGCATCGCTGTGCCAAAGTGTTCGAGGTGGGTAATCAAGTAATGGTGCATTTACACAAGGAGCGTTTCCCAGCTGACACTTATAACAAGTTGAAACAGAAGAAAATTGGTCTGGTCCCGATCCTACGAAAGTTGAATGATAACGCCTACGTTGTTGATCTCCCCGATAAGTTTGAGATATCACGGACGTTCAACTTAGCTGACTTGTTTGAATATCATGAGCCATAGGTGGACGAGAACTCGAGGACGAGTTCTTTCGAAGGAGGGAAGACTGATGTAGAGAGGGTAGCCAAGGAGTACATGACCCAGATGGACCAAAAGAAAGACCCCAAAAGGCATCGCATGGTTCGGGCGCCCAATCCATCTTTTGTCGCCTGAACCCCCCTCAAGATTTCGAGCTAAATTTCTGGACATTTTTTTTGTCCAGTTCGATCGCTCGAACTGGCGCCTGCCCTTCATCATCGGGAGCCTGAACTGGCGCCTACCCTCCATCATCAAGCGCCCGATCATTCCCTCTCGAGAGCCCGAACTTGATCGAATTTTTTCAGAGAACTCTCTGGACATTTTTTCTCGATTGTCGGGCGCCTTGTCGGTTGCCCGACCTAGCACCCGATCATCGTCATGCGCCCGACCAATCTTCGGTCGCTCGACCCCTGCCAAGTCTGTTGCACGAGCAACTCCGAACTTTTCTGTTTTGTTTCCTTTTTGAGACCGACTCTTGCTAATATCCGTTTTAGGGTTTTGAGGCTTGCTTAGGGTATTTAAAGTCTTTTATTTTTCGTGTTAAGGATCATTCTACATTATTATTTTGAAATAAAGCTTTGCTTTTCTCCTTTCTTCGTGGATTCGAAGTGCCAGTTGAGGATTCTTGGATTACTCTATGGATTCAAAGTGTTTATCATGTGAGATAGACATAGATCAGTCTCACTTCTGCCTACGCCTGCACCACAACCTTAAATATCCAAGACGTTTCAAATCAAACCTTAAATGTCCTGGATATTGTGTCGTGGGTGAAAGGGCATCTTAGACATTGCGGTTCATGAAATCCTCGGTGCCACAAAACACATAACTGATCAAAAGGACATCCTTTCTAATGAAATATCTTCCATGATGCTGACTTGGAGCGCATCCCAATGCGACCTTGACTACCTACATGGGCACACATGCATCCTCAACTACTGACACAGGGCTCTTGAAATATCCGTCCCACAAACACGGCGGATATTTTCAAACTACATATATGATCTAAAGTGCCAAAATCTTGAAAAATAGAAGTAACAATTAGCAATCCTTAACAACTTCTACTAAGTTAAAGAATAGCCTTTCAAGGTGGAGAGTGGTACTTGAGCATTCCCAACTTAGCTTGTGAAACAAGGAAATTTCTCTGTTGTGGGTGTTGGATCAATGGCCATGAGGCCCTCTTGAACCTGGCTTTTCACGGTGGAGATCCAAGTAATCCCCACATCGGCTTGTTAATCAAGATTCTAAAATCAGGTTGATTTGTATTATTATTATTATTATTAATGGTACTAATTTTGTAAAAACAGTTAGGATCATCTCCCAAATGAGAGAACCATTTCACCTTAGCAGAGTTGATGATCTGACCATTAGGTTGTGGATGAGTCTTTATAAAGGGAATTAGCAACCCCATTGCTAAAACAACAAGAAACAAGAGAGAGAACGAGAGCCACCTACATTCAGGAAGAGCACTCTCCCATTGCGATCCCCAGTCTCATTGCACTCTCCTCCTCATTTGGGTGACGATCAACTGTCCTAGTCTCTGGATCGTTCAGTGAGTAGCGTTTTTCATGTTTCAGCATCCATCCTTTTGTTTTGCATGTAGTGGCAATCAACCTTGATTTGGCTGCATTTGATTCTGAAACAACAATCGGGGGAGCACGGTTGTTTCAGAACTGTCCAATTTCGTAATGGATTCTCAGTAGTGCTTTGCATTGTGAGAAGCACAAAATTGCATATCCATGCCTATGCAATATTCACACCATTCATCAGGCGGGCCTCATCACAAACCTTCCTGGCCTGAAAATGTGGTCTGTGCACTCATCAGGTAGGCCACCCATGTACCCAGAAAGATAAAAATGGACAGGCAAACGAAAATAACCAACAGGCTGTGTTCGAATCAACATACAAGTTTGGTCCATCTGATAGGCCGTGCAGCCTTATTTTTGGGCCAGATCATCTAGATTCTAGATGGTGGGGCATCAGAACAAGTGACCCACATCTCTTTTTTTTTTAATCCGATCAGTTCTATGACCTTGTAGGCTTGGTATCTCAATGAAAACGACCGTGCATTGGAACTGGTCGATCCAACATTATCCGAATTCGATGAAGGAGAAGCGGCTCAGATGATCCGCGTTGCTCTTCTATGCATCCAGGCATCGCCGACACTACGCCCACCCATGTCACGGGTGGTGGCCATGCTGCTGGGAGACATTGAAGTGGGCACTGTCTCGTCGAAGCCAGGCTACTTAACTGGTTTGCCATCCAATGATACAAGCAGCTTCATGAGTGACAATATGTCGATAGCGTCGACTGGTGTATCCACCAGCAGCCAACAGCTCTCGTTGTCGAATTCAAGAAGCTCACCCCTGGTCCCCACTGAGCCGATGCTGCATAATGTTATTGGAAATGGACGGTGATGATCGCATCCACTCTCCGTACATGTGTAAATGTATGTGTATGTATATACAATTATATGTATTTAGACGACAGACGGTTTGGTTGTTAGCATTTGAGATATTGTTTCCATTTATTTAGCTTGTTCTTAGTTTGTGGACGACTATACACTCGCCCAATGTGGCAGCATTGAGTGATTTTGAACTAGCATTGTTGGAAAGTTCGGAGAGGAAAAAATGGATGGTTGATTTCCATTTTGCAAATCAAGGGCTGTGATGAGATGAAAGATTGTCCCACGAAAAAAAAAAAAACAGAGAGAAAGAAGGCAATTTATCTAGCGTGTGCCAATGGAATCTAGGCCATTCATCAGGTAGGGCCAGACCTGAGCATGCCCTCACCGGGCTGGTTCCCTCATCGGGTGGGCCACATTGCTGATCTTACTCTGCCTTCAGCTCATGGTTTCATCTATCCATCATGTTTTCAGAAGTGCCCAAATTTGGGTTACCCTTTTATTCATCCAGGTGGGCCACATCATGCTGTAACATCTCCTCAATCAGACGGATCCCAGTCATCTGATTGGTGGCTTATGAATGAATGATCACAGCCAGTCGTCACCATTTAATAGGCACGGACAGTCTTTGTTTTTGTTCATGTAGAATAAGGTATAAATCTCTATCACATGGTGTGTTTATGTAAACAGATAACCACAAAGCATAGGAATTAAGCTACCAACTTTCATTGCAATGAAACCAATTTCATCCGAGCCACTTATCATGTAGGCCCACTATATAGTGGCCCCAAAACCAGCCCTTCCACTCATCAGATGGGCCACAGATGCAGCCACAAACAGAGTTTCTTGCTTCTGTTGTTGCAGAATGACTCACAAGAGTTTCAACAAGATGTTATGGGTTCGAGTACCCATTGTGGTATAAAAGAGGCACTATGGTGTGGGTGTGTGGTATGAATTTCTATTACATTGTGTCTTCAATCTTCATGCAAACATATAACCACCAAACATAGGAACTAAGCTAGCAACCTTCACCACTATTGCTTGAATTCCACATCTGAACCGCTTATCATGTGGGCCACATTATATAGTGACAATAAAACCATAATTTCTACTCATCAGATGGGCCATGCTTACGGCCGCAAATGCACGAACAGGCCTGATCAGAGTTTCATGCTTCTGTTGTTGTAGAATTTCTAAAGCATGTTGTGTTTATTCCAACATATCATAACTGCCAAACAAGGAACTAAGCCAGCCATCTTCATTGCAGTTGCACAGATTCCATATCCAAACCGCTTATCATGTGGGCCCCACTATAAAGTGACCTGAAAACCAGTCTTTCCACTCATTGGATGGGCCACACATGCGGCCGCAAATGAACAGCAAGTCAGAACAGAGTTTTTTTTTTTTTTTTTTTGGGGGGGGGCGGGGGGGGAGGGGGGGGAGGAATTAAGGTATAAATTTCTATAACATGGTGTGTTCATGTAGACACAGACAACCACCAAAAAGAAACCAAGCTAGCAACCTTCATTGCAATTACGTGATTTTCAGATCCGAGCCGCTTATCATGTGGGCCCCAGCCCCTAAACCAGCATTTCCACTCATCAGATGGGCCACATGTGCGGCCACAAATGCACGAAATGAGGCCGAACAGAGTTATTATTATTATTATTTTTTATTTACTCTAGAATACATAAGGTATACATTCTATAACAAGTTGTGTTCATGCAAACATCATTGCAATTGCGAGAGTTCCAGATCCGAGTGGCTTATCTAGCGGGGCCCACTATATATTAAACCCAAAACCAGCATTTCCACCCATCGGAAATAGGCCAGCAGACATGTGACCACCAATATGAGAACGTGTCCAAATAGTGTTTTCTCTTAAGAATAAGGTATACGGATTTCTAACATTGGTGTTTATGCAAACGGATGACCACCAAACAAAAGGAACTAAGGGCCTGTTTGGTTGCACAAAATATCGTGATATTTCATGATTGATCAGTCTAATTTGGTGCCGACTATCATGAAATTTCACGATATTTGGTGCCACAGACCCACCCTAAGCTAGCAAACTTGGTCGTCCTTGCGTGAATTTCTTATCCAAGAAGCTTATCATATATGTGCCCCACTATACTATGCCAAAACAGGCATGAATTTCATATCCAAGAAGCTTATCATATATGGACTTCGTCCGTTGCAAATTGAAATTACTGACAGACTTCATCCGCCAGATGGTCTGTCGCTGTTCACTGCGTCGCAAAATTTTACGACGGCTATCGTCCGCCGCAGATAAGCCATTATGTTACGACGGATTTGGTTCGTCACTAACTTTTCTGTAAATTAAAAAAAAAAGACTGCAGCATGTTTGTTGTTTTTTAAACCCGTTGCACTTGTTCGTCATTCAAATTCAAATTAAAAAAAGAAGAAAAGAACTGCAACCCTGGTAAATCACAAATCATCATTATATCATATATGAAACATGTATCGGTTTTATAATCTAACAACAACAACAACAACAGAAAAAAGAAAAAGAAAAAAAAAAGACAAGAAAAACATTTAAAAAAGAGATTTTTACAATTGAATTGTAGGAGGCCCTAAAGCTATTTGCAACTGGAACTGAGCTAATCGTGGTATCAAAGGAACATTCCTGAAACGGTTTGAAACAGTTTAAAACCGATCCAAAAATTTTTTAAAAAAATAAAAAAAAAAATTAAAAAAAAAAACTAAATTTTAAAATAATCCACCTGTTTACTATATTTACATACAGAAACCACCTGTTTGAATAATTTTTAAGATAAAAATTCACTATAATAAAAAATTCTGCTAAAATCCGCCCACTTGAACAGGGTAACCTTTGTTGCAGCTTACTCCCAACGCCCCATTCCAACTTCTTAATTTTTTGGTCAAAGGATTGTTCCTTATTGGTCTGTCTGTTGCAGCTCAAGTCTCTCATCCACTGCCCATCATAACAACAATGAAAGAAACAAAAAGCCAAATCAATATAAATCTTATTTTTAAAAAAAATCAATGTGATCCAACAGAAACAATATAAGAAACAAAAAGCCAAATGGACTGTTTTCTTGTGCAATCCAGACATGGATTTGTCCTGTAGTAGTGGAATGTATGACAGTATGCAACTCCTGGTATAGATGCAAACAACTCAAAAAACTCGAAATTGCATCTTCCTCTCAAAATGATGCATATGACTGCAATGACTTGTGATAATTTCCTTCAGAAGACACCGTTCAATTCCAATGGTTATGACTGTTGCCCATGTGTACAGTTTTTGTGAATTGCTACTTTTTATGATAATTTTGTGAGTAGGTGCACCAAGAGGAATTTGCAAGAGTAATGATGTGGCCAATTAATTACAAACATCTGTTTTTATGATCCATATCAAATGATTAAGCTCATAAAACCAAAGTGCATCTTTCGAATCATACAATACACCAAAATTCATTGAGGCATTATTTTGCAAAATCATAATTCCTGAATTATGCTGTAAAAATCTATAAAAATCATAGATAAATTTCATTAAGGCAATAACTTACTATAGTGGGGCATAAGGGAATGAAAAATCAAGAAAAGGTGTGGCCACCTGTTACATAGATAGGACTGTAAAAATCTTCAGCTCAAACATCCTCAATTGATGAAATGCAAAAAGAAATAAAAAGAAGAAAAAAAAAAAAAAACAAGAAAAAGAGGAGAATTGGTCTATTTACCAAAGTGAGACACAAGCATGGATGAACCATTGGAAAATGACATATATAGTTATCCACAAGACAGTTAATCTAGGTCAACTAAGGTACATGCAGAGTGCCTCAATGGTCTAGCAAAACCACTGACAGAGAAGTTACACTTTTAAACCAAGATGCTTGCTCAAAGTTAGCTTTACACGATGAGGAATTTGCTGCAAAGGAAAATGATTTTTGAAGAAGCCAACCTTCTAGAAAGCTTCCAACTTCCGCCTTAGGTCAGCAATCTCAGCTTCAGCAGTAGCTAGCCTTTGTTGAGACATTGCTTCAGATTCATTGGCTGCTTAAACACGCAACTCGAAGTTGGTCAAGAGAAGATTTAAGACTTTGGACACATGCCCATACTTTGTATTCCAAGCCCCTAGATTCAATGAGATCCTTGCAGTTATGGAACCATTTTAATTTTTAAACCATACATGAAGGGAACATTTTGTATTCCTCAACCAATCTATTTCAAGTACAATGTCACGAGCAGAACAAGCAAAGGCTTTCAAAATTACCAATTTGAAGCAGATAAACACCTAGAAAAAAACAATGAAATATAATCTCAAACATTTAATCACATTTGTATGGCCTTGTTAGACCATTGGGGGTGGTGAACCAAAAGATTCCAATCAAATGAAATTCTTCACACCTGCAATGACTATCGCAATTTCAAGGCACCCATGTCCACATTGTCTCAAGTCAACCCAATAGAGCATCCAAATGCAACCTGAAGCACACAATGCATGAGTTGCATTGTCCAGATGTGTGGGCTTAGGAAAGCTCCAGAAAACATATCAATTAAGGAACTTACATGGAAGGGTATATAGGCAAGTCTGCCATTAACAGGTCTAACAGTAAAGCCAGTGTATCCTGCCATGGCACCATGAACAGCACTTTGTGCAAGAACTATGCAGTATACATTGTCAGATGAATTGCTTGGAATAGCTCGAATCATGTACGTAGGATCTACAATGCAGTTCAGTTAGATCATATTATTATACAAATTTCCATTCAGTTCCATAAAGGAGAGAAAGGAAACCACCGCAACAGACCTATATTTTTTAGATTCATAACCATCTTGCCAATTCTGGTGAAATGATCCTGCATATATACCAAAAGAGGTCATTGAATTTATCTGACAGAAGAACATCAAACTTAGTTCACTAAAAGACTCGTGATCCAAATGTCTATGACACTTGGTGTAGAGGAACAATCAAGTTCTATGAATTTTTGCTAATCTACCCAATCTATGAATTTTTGCTTCCAGGTATCCACATGTGAAGCCCACCAGAAAAAGCTCCTACAATTAAGAGTGGTCCATTAAAGAGGCAGCAGCAAATGAACACGTCTGCTATGATAGAGAACCTAACCAAATCCCTCTAAACCAGGAATATTATCATATAAAAAGAACTAAAAGAGAAAATACAAAACCTCCATTTCACTTAGAATATAATAAATAAACCTAATGCCTTCTCTAAGGAGGTTTCAGAGCAAACCTCACCAACTTAATTAAGCATCTTACTCTCTCCTTCATCTCATCTCTATCAAATGAAGTTTGCATCCAAGCTCATTACAACCTTATTGGACCACCACATAAATGAGTTAATAATGTTAGTCATTAGATCAACAATCTGCAAATGTTCAGTTGAAGATTTTCTTTTTTTTAACAGTAAAATGATTAAATGAACAACAGGAAACAAATTCCAATAAGCTAGGAATTTGTGACATGTATGGTGTAGATAGTAGGGAGGGAGAGAAAAATAATGGCTTAAAGAGCCGAGTCTCACCTGCGTGCTCCAAAAAAACCTTGCTAAACACTTCAAAATTCCAATAAGCTAACCTAACTATTCATTGAAACTCTCAATCTACGATAAGATCAATCAGGAAACAAATTAAAAGAAAAACCAGAATACAAATAAATTAAGAATCAAATAAGACAACAATAATGGAAAAAAAAAAAAAACCCTCTAATAATCGCCTCTTTAAAGACAATAACAGAGTTCACTGCCTGGAAGCGAACAACATGCAGATCAAAACTATATTCGGATATGTGCGGAGCATCTTCAACATCATATCCTTATATCCGGGAACTGAGTCAAGTCATCCGATTCGCGAGTCAACCAGCTGGGTTCTATAACATTACTCAAAACCTCAACTGGATATAGCTTGCACTCTGGTTCCCTCTTCCGTGATTCGAACACGAGAAGTGATGTTGGCTTTATACCCATTGTTAAGAACCTAACCAATGCGCCAAAAGCCCCGAGACTGATGGAACGTGTAAAGTTAGGCTCTTAAACCCTTGGGATCGTAACAAAATGAAACAGAGGCAGGAGATGTCGCGGGGTCGATGGAGTGGCTGGAAATAGAATCAAATCGAGGTTTTGGAAGGGGAGAGAGAGAGGAATGACTGGGAAAGGAGAATAACAAGGGCTTTGCAAAGACAGGAGGTGGATTTCGTATTTTCACGGTTTAGATGGACCATTTGGGATTTTTAATGGTGAGGCACTCAATTAAGACTATTTAGTATGGTGTGGTCCACCTTAGATTTGGATTTGTACAATTTTGGGTATCCTATCCTAAAATGGACTGAAGAAATACATGGACGGCGTGGATATAAAACACATTATCAAGGTGGGCCCTACAGTAGGGGTAACATCAAAATCTCTGTTTTTTTATGACACTATTTTTCATCAAAATCTCAAAAAAATTTAATCCTTAAATTTTTTTTGTCAAAATTAAAAAAGAAAATTTCAAACTTCTCTATTTTTTTTCTTCAAATTGTCAATTTTTTATTTCAAAATGCTATTTTAATAAATCTCATTTTTTTATCAACTTTTAATTTTTTTTCAAAATGCAAAATCTCAAAATTCTTTTTTCAAAATCTCATTTTTTTCAAACTTCTTTTTTTTCAAAATGCTAATTTTCTTTAGAGCTTCTCTACCTTTTAAATTTTAATTTTTTGAACTTCTTATTTTTTTTAAAATATCAATTTTCTTTTAATCCTCATTTTCTCCATCGCAAGGTTGCAAGGTACTAAATCTGTAATTCCTGGTTTAGCGACGGACTTGGTTCAGCGCTGAAGCCCATCTTGGAAACGATTAAAGTTCTCCTTAAAAGGAGATATTAGCGACGAATAATATCCATCGTTATACCAAGCCTTTTTTGTGATGAACGATGTCCGTCGCAAATTTACACTTTTGACGTCATATAGTGACCCAAACCAGCATTTCCACTCATCGAATGGGCCACAAATCCATGAACAAGTCCAAACAGTTTTATTTTTTATTTTTTTTATTTTAAGGTAAACCACCAAACATAGAAACTAATGATGCGGTTAGTTTGCCCCTAGTATCATGATATTTTATGATTAGTCAGTCTAATTTGGTGTTCGGTGCCACCAAACACACCATACTATAAGCTAGCAAATACCATTGCAGTTGCGAGAATTCTTGATCCGAGCTACTTGTCATGTGGGCCCACCCCACTATATAGTGACACCAAAACCAGCCTTTCCACTCATCAGATGGCCCCCACATGCGGTGCACAAACGAGTGTGAACAGAGCTTTTAACTTCTGTTTGCTGCAGAACATTGCCTGCCTAAGAAGGTGTTTTGATCATCCAAGGATTGTGTGTATCCAAACAGCCATTCATCAAATTTCAAATCCAAGAACTAAGCTTACCATCTTTTATTACTTTTTTTTTTTCCCCCTTAAGTTGCATGGGTGCATTCAAATTACTCATACATAGATATATTCGCATCCATGTTCATGTGTGGCGGGCCACCTTCCAATCAAGGAACTGAAGAAAACCAAATCCAATTTCGATCAGGAAATCGCTATTGGAGTGCTATCCCATCCGTCCAAACAGGCCAGCAGTGGATCGATGAGCTTCCCATCATTGATCGCGAGAAACAGCTTATCGAAATCCTCTCTCGGCGACTGCATCTTTGTGCCCGAGAGGAGAGATGTCTTCAGCTCCGATTAGGGCTGTACATCGAGCCGAGTCGAGTCGAGGTGGGCGAAGCTTGGCTTGACTTGTCTATGCTCTCCTCGAGTTCGAGCTCGAGCTCGAGCTCACCCCTGAGCTTACCATTGGAGGTTGCCTTGTTTGCTAAAACTTTCGAGGCGAGCTCAAGGCGAGCCAGTGGATCGAGTCGAGGCGAGCTTACCTCGAGTTGAGTCAAGCTTGCTCCCACCTCAATTTATTATATTTTTTACTACAAAATACAAATTAAAAGTCAACAACATTAAGTTCCAGAAGTCACACATATATTAGGGGAGAATAGTATTTCTACAGGTGGGACCCCACCATTAAAATGACCTAGCAGACCACTAGTAATATTTTATGAACCATAATTAACACAGTCCATGGACTGCCCTAATTATTGTGTGGACCATCTTCATGATGAGGCCCAACTAATTCATGGATCAGATGCACCACCTCCCTCGTAAAATTGCAATCAATAGCTGCATATGGTGTTTGGTCTAACCATAGCCCCTGTTTTGTAGATATGTATGGTGTGTGGTCTCATCGTAGCACCTGTTTTGTGTAGCGTGTAAAACACACAACCACTGTGTGCTCACCATGTTTCATACTTGAAATTACTCAATTCATCAGATATGCTCAACAAGGAATGTTCTTACCTGAACAAAACAGTAGGATTAAGAAACCCCCAACGTGTGAGGGTTTTATATGTCCTAAGCTTGGACCCCAATGTGTGTGTGGGGGAGGGGGGAGAGAGAACCAAGAAATAAGAAGATTAGGGTTTTTTTGTTTTAACAAATATATATATGAAACGAGTCGAGCTCGAGCTCGAGCCAAGTCGAGCTTGAATCGAGTCGAGTTTCGAGTCGAGTGACCCAATGGTCAAACTTGACTCGATTTCTGACTCGAGCTCCTAAATGAAGCTTGGCTTGACTTGTTCTACTAAGTCGAGGTGAGCCGAGGAGAGCTTTTTCGAGTCGAGTCGATCGAGTTTCTCGAGCTGACTTAGCTCATGACTAGCCCTAGCTCTGATTGAACAAACTGGTACAGTGGGTATGACCGGCACTCATCGATTTTGTTGGGTATGGCAGGAATCCCAGCGTCAACTGAGTTTCTGGTGGATTCGACTTCTTTAGGGAGATGGGTCTTCAGCTCTTGTTCGAACACCGCAATCCTATGGAGGATCGAAGTCTCGCTGTCCTTCTCTTGATCCTCCATGGCCCACTCCATCAGGACCTGCCTGAGCTTCTGCATCAACGGATACGATCAAGCTGTTGGGCTTGGACGCCTCAAAGCTTTAAGCATGAAGACCACCAACCGGCCGGTTGGTCACGTTGGAGCAAGATAGCAGGTGTGCTAGAGCCTTTTTGGGCCATCCAACCGGTCGGGCAGTTTCCTTTTTGGACTTGTTTTCTTGCGCGATTTTGCGCAAGGAGTTTCTAATTCATGTTCTCTCCTATTTAAGAAGATGTAATCCGAGATTAGGGTTGTTGCTAATGGGCCAAGGGATTGAGACGGTTCTAGGGTAAGAGAAAGAGTTAGGGAGGAAGTTTGGAGTTCTCTAGGTTAAGGGAAATGGATGGGTTTGTCCTCCTCATGTGAGAATTAGCTTCGGGTAGCTTGAGATTTCGCTTGTGGAATGTGATCTAGGGTTTCTTCTGTAATCTCTTGTAACTTCTGATTCATAATGGATTGGTGTCTCTTTGTGCCGTGGTTTTTTACCCGTGAGGGGTTTTTCCACGTAAAAAATCGGAATGCCTTCTTGTGTGTGATGATTTGCTTGTTGATTTCCATTGTGGTGTGTTCCTTGCCTGCTGTGATTGCTTATACTGCGGGGCTCCTAACCCCAACAAGTGGTGTCAGAGCTAAAAGTTGGGAAGGAGGCAGAGAGAATCTGAGGCGAGACATCAATGGTGCCTTCTAGCATGAAATTCGATGTGGCGAAGGATTCCGTGAAAGAAAAACATGGAAAGCGATTGGTATCTATAAAAGAAGTATATTTGAATAAGGTGGATCGGTACGCCAATATCTCAATCAGGTTTATCGACTGCGATCGGGTTTGATCAGGAGCACTATTCATGGTGGAGCTGAGGGATCGGCAGCGGGATCCACGGTTGCTTGTGTGTGGCATGCTCAAGGGCCACATGAGCGAGCGGGTGATGAAGGTGCAAGGATGAAGTCGATGAGGCATGAGAAGTGGTGGAGCTATGATGATGACGGAGTAGAGATGAAGATGGTGCGTGGCAAGGTGTTGCATTAAGATTTGAGTCGTGGTGGAGTTTGTTGGGCTTGGACGCCTCAAAGCTTTAAGCATGAAGACCACCAACTGGCCGGTCAATCACGTTGGAGCAAGATAGCAGGTGTGCTGGAGCCTTTTTGGGCCATCCGACCGGTCGGCCGACTGGCCGGTGTGGGGGTTCGACCGATCGGGCAGTTTCCTTTTTGGACTTGGTTTCTTGCGTTGTTTTGCACAAGGAGTTTCTAATTTCAGTTTTCTCCTATTTAAGGAGATGTAATCCGAGATTAGGGTTGTTGCCAATGGGCCAAGGGTTTGAAAGGGTTCTAGGGTAAGAGAAAGAGCTAGGGAGGAAGTTTGGAGTTTTCTGGGTTGAGGGAAAGGGATGGGTTTGTCCTTTTCATGTGAGAATTAGCTTAGGGTAGCTTGGAATTTCTCTTGTGGGCTGTGATCCAAGGTTTCTTTTGTAATCTCTTGTAACTTCTGATTCATAGTGGATTGGTGTCGTTTTGTGCCATTGTTTTTTACCCGTGAGGGGTTTTTCCACTTAAAAAATCGGATTGCCTTCTTGTGTGTGATAATTTGCTTGTTGATTGCCATTGTGGTGTGTTACTCGCCTGCTTTGATTGCTTCCGCTGCGGGCTCCTAACCCCAACACAAGCTGCATAGATTGTCAATGTACGTGAAAACATGCTCGGATTCAACTACTCTGATCAGGTCCTTGTAGAACCTTGATTCGAGAAGCTCGCCGTGGGTCCCGATCGTCAGGGCCTGCTTTGCTGCTTGGCCCACCACTTGCTTCACTGTGTGCTTCAGATTATCCTCGGCGTGCCTGAGATCAATGGATTGGCACAGAGCGACAATGTACGTCGCCGACATGAGTTTCAGTATCTCGACGGCCTCCGCTGTCTTCTGTGCTGAGATTAGGCCAAGCGAATTGACGTCCTGATTGTGCTGCTCGGCGCTCTGGACGTGGCTCGTGACTGGGTTGGCCAGGAACTGGAGCTCGGATGGGTAGGCCGCCATGGCGATCTCAGCACCTTTGAATCCATAATCCGAGCTTGGATCCGGCCCACCGGTGAGATTCGATGGCAGGCCATTGTTGTAGAAGTCGTTGACGAGCTCGGAGAACTGTGCGAACATGATCTTCCCGATCACCGCAATCGACAGCCTAGTGTTGTCCATGGACACGCCGATCGGCGTTTCCTGGAAGTTGCCACCATACAAGGCAATGTTCCTGGAGACGTCGATCAGCGGATTGTCATTGACGGAATTGATCTCTCGTTGGATTGATTGTGTGGCTGATCTGATCACTTCAATTTGGGGCCCAAGCCACTGAGGAGATGTCCTCAGTGCATATCTGTCCTTCTTGGGCTTCTGAGGTGGGTCCATTTCATGAAGCTTCTGTGCTGCTCTCATGTAAGAGCTCCCTTCCAGCAGGTGGGCCATGATCGCAGCAGCCTCTATCTGGCCATGATGGTGTTTCAGTTGGCTGCTCGCATCGACGGCTGGCCGCTTTTCAACGGCTAGATCGACCTGCTTGTCTGCTGATCGTGCGATCGCCGTGACATGGCCCACCGTTAGCCCGGATCCATTGACAGCCATACAAAAAGCCCTTGAGCATTACAAATAGGGAGTAAGCGAAGGTCCGAGAGACAAGGCAACGTAGGCATCCAATCGGACGGTTACGATCATCTGACCAGTGGGATTTTCTGTGGATGGTCCATTCACAGAAAACTTACAGGTGCATGACACGTGTATGAAGTGAATGCTTGATTACCTAAATTTTATCGTCTAGCTTAGGATACCCACTGCATAAGAAAAAAAATGTACAAAATAAGTAGTAGTATCAGTCAGACCCAGTCAATTTGGGTGAACGAGACAAAAGCGAATGTTACTTTTATTTTATTCATTTATTTATTTATTATTATTCTTGTTTTTGTTTTTCAGACACGTGGTAACTTTTTCTGGCCAATCTACCTCTCGCGCGTGGCAACCTGGCACGTGTGTAAGATCTAAGCCACTCATCAGGTGGGTCCCACCTGTGGATGGTGGGGATTCTAGGGTGTCCTAGCCCGTGATCACATGGGCCATTGTGCAAGGATTATCTTTCTCGCTTACGGCCATGATGAATTTAGTGTTGTACATGAGTTTATCCAAGCAGTTACCCATTGCTTGGTATTCAACTTGATTCGGCTTCAAGCCTATCTGTCTGACTTGGTCAACAAATAGGGTGAATTCAAGCTGAATTTGAGTATGAGCTTTGGAGTCAAGTTCGAATTACCCTCATTTTCTCCTATTTCTAGTTGTCATATCCCCAAATCCTAGATCTTAAAACCCACTGGCAAAATCTTCGTATAACATCAAATTCTTTATTTCCAAAGCTTCATTGCATTTATCTTCACCTGCAAGAATAATTAGAATCTCCCAAAGCTAACTAAAAACTACCATTGAAAGAAATCACCTTTTTCGTCGAGTTGATCTGAGTTGGGTTTGAGTCAAGTGTCGAATCAAGCCAGGCACCATCCAACTCAAGACTCAACTCAAATTTGTTTGAGTACTTAAAAATTGACTCAACTTCACCTAAACCCATCATCAAACCGAGCCAAGTCAAGCAAGTTAATCGAGCTTACTCAACTAAGTGTACAACACTAATATTGATGATGGACCCAAATCCTCCTGCAACACTTGTTTTATGCAGCTTGTAAAACACCAAAGCTCTTTGAGCCCACCAAGTTGTATATGCAACATCCATTCGGTCCATGATCAGGATCTACCCTCGATTGTTGGCACTGGGGAAAATCAACAGCTAGATTTACAGGTAAGATGGGCCGCAACACAGGGGATAATGGGGATGGAATGTCAACCATTGGTTTGCGTGTAGGGCTACTGTGGTGTATATCTTTTAACAAAATCATCAATCAAGTTTGAATCATGCGGATAAAGTTAGGATAAAAAATTATCCTAATGGAAAACTCATTGGTGTGGCCCATATCAGTTTTCTATCCAGCTGATATATCATATGTACGGATCAAATAAGCGTTCTCACCTTATGGACAGATTGGATTTACATATACAAAATGGTGGGCCCCACAGATCCGGTCCACGTCGATGGTCTTAGGATGTGCATGATTCTAGCATTTGGAACTGGAGTCCTCTTTCCATGATCAAAACCTTTCATATTATGTGGACCAACGTGATTTTTGGAAGGTATTATTTTGAAGTATGAACCCACCTGATAGACCGCTTGGATGTTCTGCCCACATGTGATGACGTGTAGATGTGATCAACGCGAGTTGTGGGTAACACCTGTTACACTTACACGCAGCCCATGTGACCCAAAGCTCCGTGGGGCCTACACATGTATCTGAAAAGTGGACGGTCATAAAGAAGATCAAACGTCAATTTTGTAATAACGTATCGTAGCCCATCTGATGAGTGGACCCAGTCTTGTTTTTAGTCCATGAAATGTTAGCAGCAGTAGGAAGTCTTTGACCTGGAGTGACCTAGATGTCTTTTGGCTCTGTCACTTGGACGATTGCTACGCGAAGCTCTTTTTCCGACTCATGCGAGCGAATACACTGAGAATTCCTACGTCATGGCTGCTGAAATACAAGCGGCCCAGATTGAACGTGGACCTTTTCTTTTATTCAACCATCCATTTGCAGGACCTTTTCTTTTATTCAATCATCCATTTGCAATCTTCATGGAAGTCATCCACAAGATCTGGCGGGCGAACATTTACATATGTTGAATACGAACCATTGGTCAATTTCTTTTAACGGTCCACATATTTTACACATGAGCCTCCATTTGATAGGAGTAGATAATTGGGTGCGGCCCCGGCCTCACCCCAGACGGTCCGGCCCTACGATGGGGCCCAATTTGATGTATTTATTATATATCCATGCCGTCCGTTTTGCGAGATCATTGTATAGCATGGGCCCAAAAATGAAAGACATCCAAATATCAGGTGTATCATATCAAAGAAAAAAGTGGTGATTGACAATTAAAAACGTTCTATGGCCACAAATGTTTTGGATCAAGTTGATGTTTTTTTTCCCCTTATTTCATGTTTTTTGAAACTTATCAACAGGTTGGATAAAAAATAAACATTACGTTGGTCCATGGGAAGTTTTTAACGTTGGGACATTCAATCAGCACTGTTTCTTATAGTATGGTCTACTTGATATCATGATCCGCTTCATTTTGGGCTCATGCCCTAAAATTGGTCTGTCAAAACGGATGGACGGTGTGGATACAGAATAAATAACCAAAGTGGGCCCTGCAATAGGAGGCGAACCTAATCCGCTCCGCTTTGATGGGAAGCTGTTTGATGATTAGGGCTGTAAATGGTCCGGTTTAACCAAAACCAGACCCGCCCATTTACCAAATGGCTCTGGCACCAAATTTTAGATCAAGACCATTTTCCTAAATGTGCGGATTTGGGTCGAGTCCGAGTCTACCCATCAGACCCATTTATAAATGGGTCTGGGTTGGGTAGAGGGAGATCCACCCAGACCCATTTATAAATGGGTCGGGTCTAATGGGTCCAGTCTGGATATAGCATGTAAGCATTTTTATAAGGCCTAAAATCAGATTTAAACGAGTCTGGGCTGGATGGGTCCCTTAACACATAGACCAAACCCGCTCACTTGTTAAATGGGTTTGGGTTAAGACCAAACCCGCTCACTTGTTAAATGGGTTTGGGCCGGGTTGGGTTGAGCCTAATACAAAAGAAACCAGGCCCAGACCCGTTTAGCAAATAGATTTGATCTTGGACCCAGACCTGTATTATTTAACAAATGGGTGGGGTCTGGGTCGAGTCTAAATGCGTTGGGTCTTGGTACCCATCGATCCGCTGGCCCATTTACAGCCATATTGATAATACTCCGGCAGAGTATGATGGTTGATAAGCAGGCACTACACGTGGCACACATTAAATCAAGTGATACTGCCCAAATTGTATTACCCACTGCAGATAGCCATCATCCCAAAACATAGATTGTTTTAACAATATTAACCTCTGATTCACGGGCACTTTTTGTTGAATCCAGACCGTTGGTTTTTTTTTTTTTTTTTTTTTATGGCAACCGTCCAATAAATGTCCACCGATTGATTTTTTTTTTTTTTTTTCCTTTCTTTTATTTTAGAATCCATTAAAGTGGCTACCAACATTTGGACCGCTTAAGTTGAGTTAATTTCTGACACGTGTACAATTTCTTGGCGGCCGTATGGAGTATCAAAGCGCATCTCCACTTTGTTAGCCTCCGATAATTTCGAGAGCAGATTGCATGTTCCCCGGGCACATGTAGGTATACATGTGCCCGGAGGCTGTGTGGGGCCCACAGAGATGTCCTTAATAAATCCACTCCGTCTATCGGTTTTGAAAGAAAACAATGTGATAGAACTCAAAACATCCGGAAAATCCAAAACTCAGGTAGGACTACACAAACGAAACAGTGGGAAAGAAAATGTCCACCGTTGAGACTTTCCTGAAGCTAACTTGACATTTATATGTCATCCAAACCATCCAAATGATTATTACCACTCAAATAAACTATAGCAACAAATATTATCCTGATAAAAAACTTCTGTCACCCCAATCATTCAATTCCAAATGTTTCATTGCTGTGGCCCACATGAACTTTGGATATGTCGTCATTTTAGATTCCTATCCTAATGTAGTCTTTAAACAAAGATGGACGGAGTGGATTTGTCACAGACATCTCTTTGAGCCCCACACATCCCTATACCTATGTGCCGGCTCATGCAATCCGCTCTCGATACTTTTCCACATGAGACAGTAGGAAAGGATAAGGTACACCGTGGGAGTAAAAGATATCCTTACTCTCATGCTTGTTTCTATCAAACCCCTGTATTGACTTTCATCAAACAAGATGTTTGAGGAGGCTGCCCTTGTAATAAAAAGGGAAACCCATATATATATATTTAAGATTTTGGAATTTTAAGTTCCATAGTTTTATGAGATGAGAAGGCCTAGCTACAGTACAGATCTGGTGCATAGAATGATGAAAAGTTCCATACCAAAATCTCAATCTCATACACTGCTTGCCTTTTGCTTCTGTTTCATACATCTCCTGTGTTTGGTGGAGATATGCAAAGCTCAAGCTACAACTAATGCTACTACATACCCATCCGAAGGTATGCATCTTTAGGATCTCAATCTCTCTCATCTGTAAGTTTAGAGTTTCATTTTGAAAAGGACACTATTTTTCTTTTGTGTTGATTCTTTTGACTGAAACCCAAGTGTTACTTTCTTGTTTTGAATCTTCTGATTGAAACCCTTCACTCTCATTGATGGTCCCAAACTTGGATAAACCATGAGGGTTGTGTTTGGCTGCAGGTTGTTGATCTTTCTTAAGAATATTCCTGTTTGAAATATGATTCACCTTGTAGCGGGCCTCAATTACTTGGAATAAGGCTTAAGAGGACTAGATTTTTCTTTTCCTATGCATCAAGGCTTGAGATTGAAATATATTTTTTTTTATTTAAAATATGCAATCACAACCATCCATCTTCTGATCTCTACCATTTATGAGTCAGGACCAAAAGTTGTTTCAATTGGACAACTAAGGATTGAACTTTTGCCCGCTGGCAGACCATTTTTTATTATTGGTTTTTTTTTTTTTTTTTTTGCCTGTGAACATTTCTCTGTGGATGAAGTGGGTGGTGCAATTTCTTGGGCTGAGGCCCATCGATGCTGTGGGCCACTTGATGGATGGTCTGTATTCTTCAATACACCACATCTACAAGGGGGTGGAATCTAAAATTTTCCTTTTCAAATTTTTTTGGATCTGAAAATGATGCTGAGCTGCTGGCCAAATCGACTGAAGAAATGATCCAGAGCACTGTAAGTGCAAAGCCATTACATCAAAAGCCTGTCAGATGGTTGATCAAGACCATTTAAATAAAAGCAGGTCCAATCAACAATCTGAGCCATCTCTTTGTTATGGGCCATCATGGGAGAATTAATTTTATCATGCCATCTTAACCATCCAATCCTTGGATTAGGAATGGATGGATAATGAAAAAGAAGACCATAAGTTACAGATGGATTGTCTCATCTGATTGGTGTGATTTTTTATTTTTTATTTTTGTTCACACTAGCCCATGAAATGTGCACGGGACCCAATGGACGGTATGAGTAGAATGCAATACCAAAGTTTTTTTTTTTAATTTATTTAAGCTAAGATCTACCGGTCATTGGATTTGAATATTCAATTCAGTTCAAATGGCATGTAGAAAAGTATACTGGAAAAGATGCTCAGACTGTGTTTGGATGCATTATAGGATTGGATTGCAATAATTAATCGAACTGTCCAAATGATCCAATTGCCGGGTATCAAACGGATGAATGGAAATAAACATCAACGGTCCAAATTCAACTAGAAAAGTAGGAAGATTTAGATGGTTAGATAAGTTCTAATTTCGACCAATTTTCAACCAACAATGGGACCCTCGATTTGAATGGTCCAGATTGTCAAATGCGTACACTATGTGTACGGTCAATGAGATACCAAAACTCAATAATTGTCTATTATCTCGTGGCTGAGACTTATTGATTTTTTAATTATTTTTTTTTCTTTCCATTATATTATTCAAAATAAGGCTGTATACTGCATATCTTTTGACTCTGTGATGCTGACCGGGGGCACTGGCGCCGTTCAATTGTGACCGTGGGCCACCGACGTGACCATGGCTGATATGGATATGTTTTAAGAACGGGGCCGGAGGATCCATGGCCCTTGTGCATGTGTTTGACATCTCACCTACACGCCACCATATGAGCCTGAGTACTGGCACATGGGCATGCAATCTTAGCCATCCATCGAATTGGCTTTACTATTTCGACGGTCCCGCACAAATCTCATGCCATTCAGTTATTTATTTATTATTATTATTTTTTATGGGTTAATTCATACACCCCATTATTTGTACACCCACCCACCCCATTCAGTTAATTAAATTGACCACAATTTACTAAAAAACTGTATGACTAAAAAACTTTGGCCAATATTTTAGGAAGCGGATTGCCTACTGAGTAACTCCGTACGCTAGCGTGCGGAGTAAACTCTGTGGAGCCCACAGTGATATACGTATTTTATCCACTCTGTCCATCCATCTTAACAGAAAATTTTAGGCATGGTGCCAAAAATTGAAGCATATCAAAATCTAAAGGGGATCACACCACAAGAAAAGTGTGAACTGAATGTCTACCATTGAAAAATTCTTGGAGGACACAGAAGTTTTGGATCAATCTGATATTTGTGTTTTCCCTTCATCCATATCCATGTGATCTTATGAACAGGTTGGATGACAAATAAACATCACTTTAGGGCCTGGGAAGGTTTCAACGGTGTAAATCATTTTTCCCAATGTTTCCTGTGGCATGGTCCACTTGAGATTTGGATATGCTTAAATTTTGAGTTGAACCACTAAAATGAGCTGAAAAAACATATGGACGGAATAGATAAAGCACATACATTCTAGGTGGGCCCAACTGAGTAACTCCGCACGCAATCCAATTCCAATTTTTTAACGATCGAAAGTGTGGTCCACCTGATTAGGAAACAGCCTAAGTTCTTCACGAGGGGATTTACATGTTGGGTCCACGTTATTGACGGCTTGGATCTCATACTCATACACTATATAGTACTACACTGGAAAATACCGGTGCATGTACATCAACTCCAACTGTACATCCTTGACGTACGGTCTTACCGGTCATCTTCGAATGATGCAGGCCATTTATATTACGATTTTCACTTTGAATGGTGGAAATTCCTCTCCCCCAACTCAGATTGATGATCAAAAGTGTTTATGCGATGGGCTCTGATGTAGAGAAGATTACTAAAGAATACATGATCAATAACGACAAAAGTAAGGAAGGAAAGAAAGAGTGAAGGCCAGAAAATTGACCCATCGCAAGCCCCTAGCCATCTGTCGCAAACCCCCTGTGATCAGTTGAATCTCCCTTGCGACCGACCGCAATTAACCTGAAATCCAGCATTGTACGCTAGCCTGTTTCTGACTCCTTGTGACCGTCGCCTCTCAACGGCGACCGATCGGTAGCCCCTAACAACCAATTCACTGTTACCGCAGTTTTGCACGCAATTCTATAGTTTATTTCCGTTTTCGACCCGGATTCTTTCTAATCTCATTTTTAGAGTTTTTTTTTTTTTTTTTTTAATGTTTATGAGTATATTAGCTCTTTTTAATTCTTTGTTAGACATTAATTATTATTATTCTTTTAATAAAATTTCAAGTTTTTATCATCTTCTTCGTTCGAAGATTTCGTTGAGGACTTCCAAAAACTCATTGAAATCAGATTATCAGTGAGAAAGATGGTGATGAATCTCACTGTGTCTACGCCTGTGCCAACCTCAATTTCATTTGCAAGAATCACAAAAATAGCGACTAAGAAGAATTATTTATTTATTTTTATTTTGAAATATTTTGGCTTGAATATGAATGTATACTTAACTCGTACATTTGAGGACAATCAATGGAAAGATTTGGATCTTGCAGTCTTGGAAATTTTCAGGACATCTCAAATCCACTGTGCATGACACTAGATCAACGGTCTTGATTATCGAACCATGGTCCAACATGTATAGAGCCATGCACGTGCTGATGAGCAGGAGAAACTAAGGGTCCTCATCAGCAACCTCCAACATTAGTTATCATACTTTTGAGATTGTGGGAGCCATTATGATGTGTGAGTTCCATCCAACCCATCCACTATATGCGTCCCCCAGGTCTACTCACAAAATTCAGCCTGATCCATAACTCAGGTGGGCCACAAAAAAAGGGGAAAAGTGGGTTTGACCATCTTGTTTATATGTCATCCAACCCGGTCATCAGGTGAACCCCAATGGGATGAAGGGACAAAACGTGTATCAATCCATTCCAAAATTTAGATGGGCCATGAGAAGTGAATATATAGGTTTTAGGGGTGATGTACATTTCTCCACGTAGCATGTCTCACCTGAGTTTTTGTTGTGGATGATTCTTGGGATATCTTGTGCACACGAGGAAGTACTCTAGAGTCACGGTTTTGATTCCACATTCACATCATGGGTGGACCCCACACAGTTAGTACATATGGTAATTTCCAACTTATTGTTGGTTCTAATTTAAGAAATACAGCAGAAATAAAAAATAATAAACCAGAAAAAGAGTAGGAAAAATTGGAGAGCCAAGACATATTAAAGTTACCGTCTTAAAGAGAAAATTTTCCTCATAGGAAGACGTCCAGATGGACTGGGTCCTATCAAGTCTGCCTTTGGAATACAACAACTCTCTTCCAAAAAATGGACGGCTTTGATCTGGTGTATTCCTGATTAAAGCCAAACGAATTTAAAAAATTTGATCTGAGTTGCCCACAATAGAGTTGTAGAGAGAAAACCAAAGGAGAAGATAGATTTTTGAATCAATTTTCAAAATAGAGAATATGTCTTTATCAAGGCAAAGCAGGTGTTAAGGCTTGAGGTGCATGTGTTTGTAATAAATACATGACAGCGCATGAGCATCTACAATAAATAGATAGGTGGGTAGCTGTACTTTTATCCTTATGTGAAGAAATGAACAAAACTTGTGTAGAGAAGAACAAAAGTGGCCAATCAAAGACACACCATACCACGCCACGTCTATGACCGTGGCGCACATGCGACGTTGCTCCCATGACATACCCTTACTTTTTAATACAGAGAATTAGTAATGGTTTTAATGTAAAGGCTTAATTTTTCAAACAACTTTTTAATGTGAGACTAAACTAAGGTGTTCTTTGGTAAAACTTAATTACATCACTTATCATTGAAAATTATTATTTTTAGTGATTTAGAAAATTTAGACCATTTGGTAAAAACAAAAGTTTAAGCACGTAATGTTAAAAACTACTTAACATCGTTGGGTTTATGCTAGCCATATGTCTTTAACTTATTACTTATTACTGTATGTGGTAAGTAATTTTGTTTTAAAGTTTTTTTTTTACTGTGGGCAAAATTACCCTTATTAATATTTTGAGAGGCTATATCCTTTCACTTTCTAAACTTATTGCATTGTGATCTGAAAAAGTTCTATGAGCCCCACCATGATATAAGTATTAAATCCACACCATCCATCCATTTTGCTAGATCATTTTAAGGCATGAGCCAAAAAATAGGCAAATCTAAGGCTCAAGTGGGCCACACTGAAAAACAATAGTGACAATGACGCCCACTATTAAAACCTTCTTAGGGCCTGCTGTGATGTTTATTTTACATCCAACCTCTTCATAAGGTCACACGGACCTAGAAAAAGGGGAAACATAAATATCAATTTGATCCAAAACTTCCGTGTGCCCAAGAAATTAATAGTAGATGTTCCATTGCCACTGCCTTTTGTGGTGTGGACCACTTGAGCTTTGGATTACATCATTTTTTGTTTCATGTGCCCCAAAATGACTTGACAAAATGGATGGGTGGTGCAGATATCACTCATGGTGGGGCCCACATAACTTTGCTACGTTTAGTAGGTACGATGGATGTAGTAAAAGGGATCCCATGAGCCCTTTTAGTTGGTGTTGCCCTAACTGTGGGAGCCCACTTCGTGTGATGCACATCCAACCCGTCCATTAGTGTTTCCGGATCATTCTAAGACATGATTCAAAAATTAAGTTGATCCAAATCTCAAGTGGACCACACCATAGGAAATAGTGGTGATTGAACGTCCACCATTAAAAACTTATTGAGGGCCACAAAAAGTTTTGGATGAAGTTGATATTTGTGTTTTCCTTTCACCTAGGTATGCGTGACCTAATCATCAGATTGGATGACAAATAAACATTACAGAGGACCCTAAGAAGCTTTTAATGGTGGGTGTCCAATCACCATTGTTTCCCGTGGTGTGGTTCACTTGAGATTTGAATCTACTTCATTTTTGGCTTCATGCCCTAAAATGGCCCGAGAAAATGGATGGAAGGCGTGGATATAACACATAAATCGTGATTAGCCCACAGAACTTTGCCCTGTCAACATGGTACCACCTCCACCCACCTAGCACGCAATCCAAGTATAAAGGGAGCGGAGCCGAAGTTACAAGGTAACATGTTAGTGGGTGCTGTTCTCACCATGGGCCCACCTTGATATATGTATTGCATATCCAAGCTGTCAGTCAATTTTTCTGAATCATTCTAGGGTAGGGTCCCTAAAATGAACTTAGATCCAAATTTCAGGTGGACTACACCATAGGATCCAATAGTGATTGAATGCCCACCATTAAAAAACTTTTTTAGGGCCACACGAGTTTGGATGAAGCTGATATTTGTGTCTTCTCTTTACCTATGTCTATGTGACCTAAGCAACAGGTTGGATGAAAAATAAACATTACAAAGGGCCCCTAATAAGTTTTTAATGGTGGTATTCCATCAACACTATTTCCCGTGGTGTGGTCCACATACCTCGGAAAGTGAATGAGCATAATGGATAAAACACATGCATCAATGTGGGTCCTACAATCTTTTATTGCATGACAGGTTACTAATCGGCACACATGTAGTGTTGAGACAGTAAATCTGGAGGAATGACAACAATAGATTACCTTTCATATACTACAAAAGGTAGAAATTAGGGAACAAGGATAAATATGATAAATTCTCAATTTTCAAATATTTGTAATTAAATTCAACCAAATAAGTTTTTGTAGATAAAAAAAAGGTTTATTTTTAGATATCATGACTTTTTTTTCTTTTTTTTTTTTTAACATAAATTATCAAATAGTTTTTTCAATATTTATAAGTACTAAAATTCAGCACTTAAATTAATTTTTAAACCTTATTTTCAATTTACCAAAAAGCCTCTAAACCCAATTAAAAAAAGTGAGTTAATAAAGGTAAAATAAAACTATTTTTAAGATTTATTAAATCTATTATTTAAATCATTTTTTACTTCCTGACAGCCGTTGATTAGTGTTGGTCCCCATAGGCTTATTATAACATGTTATTTATTTATTTTTTATTTTTTATTTTTTATTTTTTATTTTATTTCTGTGTATGGCCAGTGAAAGCTCTTAATGCCATTTTCCAACACTGGGGTCGCTCTGCTTCTGATGAATGGAACATAAGTGGAGAGCCATGTAGCGGGGTTGCCCTTGGTTCATCACCGATCAACCCTGGAATCATATGTGATTGCTCATTCAACGGTGGATCCACCTGCCACATAACCCAAATGTAAGTGTACACTCAGATATGCTATCTTTGTAAGGAAATATTATTTATCAAGTGGCCCGTCTGGTGGGCCTTGGATGTTTATAATTGCCTGATCGATTTGATCTTTGTGTAATGGCTCATCCATAGTGGTAACCGCTAGATGAATGGCTTGGATCATTGAGGATAAATAACACATGTACTTAAAGGTGTAGTGGACTACTGATTTGGGTGGTCCTTCGGACCCTACTTACATTTTCTTTTTCTTTTTTCCAGCAAACTGCAAGGGTTGAACGTCATAGGGCCAATTCCGGAAGAGCTCCAAAACCTGACTTTCCTCACAAATCTGTACGGATTCGCCTCCTCCCTATTTTTTTCGTTGTTGTTGTTGTTGTTGTTGTTGTGGTACCAGATCAACCGTCCAAATGTTGGGGCCCAGTTTAAATGGATTGTAGATCAAAACCTACACTTATTTAACTTCTTGAGTGGCTGATTAGTGGATATTTGATGTAGAGTTGAAATGAAAGCCATTCAATGGTCTGAATTCATTTATGGATAAATATCCATTAATCAAAGGTTATGATCATCAATAGAACTTTGGGGCAGAAATTAGCTATAGTGGGCTCGGTCTATTACATGTGTGGCCTATCCATTTAGAGGTAAATCAACATTGTGGGCCCCACCTGATGAACGTCTTTGATCTTTGCACACGTGCCACACGTCACCAAGTGTTTTCTATTCATTGCAGGGATTTTTCACAAAACTACATAACGGGTCCCTTGCCAGCATTCATAGGCAATTTAAGGGCCATGCAATACTTGTAAGTATCGAAATTTCTCCCACAATGAAATATCCACTGTAGCTGTTATTTTTCACTCTTTAACAGTCCACGTGGCATGGTGTTCGGGTGATCCAGACCACCCAAATTTCTGAAATACTTGTGGATGTAACATACACAAAAAATACATGAAAGATATGATAGGAGCCATTTGATTTTTACCTTCAAATTTGGAACACATTAATTTATGTTTTCCGTTTATCCGATAGACATCAATTGGACGATTAGAATTCCTTGATCAGATGGATTTTTGATATATGCTCCATCCACACGATAATTTGGATGGTCTGGATAGCTGCACATGAACGCCACATGGTTAGTGGATGAGTCACCACCACTTTCAAAGTGGCGACACACAAACAAATGGATGGCTGGAAAAAAATTGTTTTAGATGGAAGTTTGTTTTGTACACTGTGGCCCACTTGAGGAGTTAACCCAGCATGATTTTTGAGCTGGAAGATCTAATCACTGAGGCCCACCTTATAGGAAGCTCGAACACACAAAGCTCTATATATACATATGTATGGATGATCAAAACCATGGTTTGGCAAGTCCGAAGGATGAGTATGCTCAACCTTTCATTTTGTGGGTCCCACTATAGGCCCATAATTGCTTTGAGAATATGATTGGACAGTTGTATTTTTTTATAGCAACTCTCAGATACTCTGAAACTATTAATAGGATGGGGCCCACATGAACGATCAATATCATGCCCACACCATTTTGTCGGTGCAATCAGCCTAGTATTTATTGATTGAATTATATTATAATCTCCTTTACATGGTAGATCATACTCGCAACCAAATTCATTCTACACATGCATATATGTACCTTAATCTGTACCATCAAAATTCAATACACCCTGATGGGACACAATTTGGACCGTCCAGATTGAGATATATGTTTGTGCCACGTGTAAATTGAACGTGCCTGATTTAGGGTTCGATGTACTATGATTCTAACTTTTGCTTTGATTTTATTGTTTTTTCTCAGTTCTGTTAGCATTAACGCGTTGTCAGGGACCATACCAAAAGAGCTAGGGAACCTTCGGAACGTAATCTCCTTGTAAGATATCTTTCACATATAAGTGTATTGTGATCTGAACCATTCAGTCGTCATAAGACTCCATGAATGGACCGTACCATAGACGGTCCATTCATGGTAAGATATCTTTCCAAACAACTTTTTTAAAAGAGTATGCTAGTATGTAGCACGTGGCAAAGAGTTATGATCGGAACCGTCAATCTATCGGGCCATACTATAGATGGGAAGTGGATTGCCGTAGCCGTCCGTTAGCAATCACGTTGAACCATTTTCCAATCACTCCGACTTTTGCATTATAGCTCATCCACACGGTAGCCCACAGGATCAATGGTCCCGATCACTACAAGTTCATAACATGTACTTTAAAGAGAGAACTGCATATAACTCTTATATAGCAATGGTTAGGATTCGTTCGATCACCGAAAAACCCAAATTGGACAGATGATTTTGACTGATTGATTGATGAACACTAGTGGATGGTTGAGATGAAAAGTAGTCAATAGTTTGAAATGAGCGTACAAGTGTGCATTGACCAAAGGTCAGGATGGTCTAATCAATCTGCTTTGGACTGATGTATCTGCGAGCCATGTGGTAGAGTAGGTGGGTGTATGCCCTTGCTCTCATACTCTTCCAGTGTATTAAATATCTCGCCAGCTGCTCCTCTACTCCCTCAGAACATAATAATCCAGACCGTTCATCTAGAAACTCCCATGGTATAAACTCCCATGGTATAAGTTCATCCAGATCAACGGTCTGATTCAAGGTCCAAGCGTGGCCAACTTAATGAGCGGACCCACCTGATTTTTAATCTAAATGATCTTCATCATAGGATCTAACATTTGCATGGTACGGATTTTCTACATAAGCAATTTATGATGCCTCCAGCTTCATGTTCAGTTCTCAAATGACGCAGTTATTGCCGATTTTAGAGAAATGACAGAGGCTAAATAGGGTATATTTGGAGATGAATTAATTAATTAATTAATAATTATTTTCAGGGGTATAAGCTCAAATGACTTCTCTGGTTCACTTCCACCTGAGTTGGGGAATATGACAAGCCTGCAAGAAATGTAAGTTCTTTTTTTTTTTTTTTTTTTTAAAATTTATTTTAATCATTCTTCATTAGAAATGCCATATGATGTGTCTGGAATTTCCAATATGCCACCCAATTTGTCAGTGATTAATATGCAGTAGTTTCTTTCTTTTTCTTTTTTTTTAAGAAGGTTTGAAGTCCAACCTATTAAGTTACTGTCCACCCAGTGAATTACTTCCAACCTATCATGTTTCGTGCCACATCCAACCCTTCCAATAGGTTGGCTCCACCATGAGGATAGCCTTGTACAAAAATCAGCCCCATTCACTCATTGGATGGGCCAGACCAACGACAACGATTAGCCATTGACAAATACAAAATATAAACGTGTGGTCCACTTAATGAGTTGAAATTCTGATCTTTGCAAAAGATGATCTCAATAATGAGCCAACTTTTGAATATTTACCTTCTGCTTTGATACTATGTCAAATCACCACTTGATCAAAAGCCTCAAGCTGTAAGAGGATGGCATTTCAATGTTTATCAAGGGACTTTAACAGTCCCCAAACAACTCCAGCAATGAGTCACTAGAAATTCAAAGATTGTTATATGTTTTTGCAAGGATAGAATAACAGTATAGAAAACATATTTTGAAGAGAGGAAGTGGTTGTTGGAATGTGTAAATTAAACTCCCTTCTTGGACTGTTTGTTTACAGTCATATGGCTATTCAAGGCACCCTTTCAGCCATGTTAACTGCTTTGACCGTTCTCAATGGATAGCTACTTTTCGTCCGTTAAGATGCTGTGAGAATTCCTCTAGCTGATAATACCACTAGAAATCTTACAATTGGATTCATGATGTATGCTTGCTTTTCACAGATACATGGATAGCAGCGGGTTAAGTGGCGAGATTCCTTCAACATTTTCTAACTTGAGAAACATGAAGATCTTGTAAGAGCTCATGATTATACAAAGTGTCGAAACCATCGAAGGCCCCACCTTAGATTGCTCTTGAGCCAACAGCAGTACAACTTATGATGTGCATCCAATGGGCATTAAAATGGAAGAATTTGCAATGGTTTGATTTCAACAACGCCCATTATTCAGATGGTTCGATTGATCTGATTTTGGGGTTATGACCCATCTACTGTGGGCCCCATGGTTTTGGACGGTTCAATTATGGTTACTTATATGCCATGCCTATCATTTTTGATTCCTTAATTTATTAATGTCCGCATTTATCGTGGAAAATGTGATTGGATTTCAGGTGGGCATCTGATAACCAGCTCACAGGAAGGATACCTGATTTCATTGGGAGTTGGAATCTTACCAATTTGTAAGCTAATACTTACGAGTTCTAAACTGATTATAACTCCTATCTTCTCATTTGGTATGAATGGGATTGCATAACAAGGTCTCCCACCATCCATTGGTGGTGGACAGGAATTCGATCCACAAACAAAGTAGGTTCCTGCCACATCCTGTTCTGAATGTGGATAGGGATTCCCGCCATGTTCAATGATCGGTCATCTAGCGGGCCACACATGTAGGTCGAATGTGGACAACTGGTCATTTATTTTAGCTGCAAGTGGGACTTATATGAGTAGCTTAGCAAGTGCACTTAGCGAACCTCGTTTTGCTTGATATGCCATGGAAGACTTCTTTAAAGAGTATTTGTAACTATGAAAATGTTGATGCAGGAATATTCAAGGCAATGCTTTTGTTGGTCCGATACCATCGAGTTTTTCCAATTTGATCTCACTGACCGATTTGTGAGTGTCTCTGTTCATTAACTTGTTTTAATCTTCTATTTCTGATATTGGAATTTGTGCTCTAGGGTGCATTTGGTTGCACCTAATATCATGAAAATTTCATGATATTTGGTGCAACCAAACACAACCCAAGTAGAATTTCCAAAATCGTGAAATGGGTCTCTTGTGTTGGGTAGGAAAGAAGGAAATAGCTCTTTTGAATATCATTTTGATTTTAAAGTAGAACTCTTGAAAATTGCCAATTGTTTTTCTCTAAACACGTTCTTAACTAACTACGTAATCATACAGGCGGCTCAGTGACGTTTCTAATGGGAGCTCGTCGTTGAATTTTATTGAGAATATGACATCTTTAACCAACTTGTAAGACCATTTGATCTCAGCACATGCACACTAATCTGTTAGATCTTATTTTTCTTTTTCCATCCATGCCTCGGAAAGTTAAAATGACATACTCATATTGGTTTTGTGCTTTTTTCTACAGAGTCCTAAGAAACAATACGCTTTCTGGTCCCATCCCATCCACCATTGAAAGACATCAATCGTTGATGCAGATGTGAGTTTTTCAAGCTATGTTTTGTTGAAATTACAATTTCTCATGTTTATTGAGTTCAGGCATTTTCATTCTATTTGATGAGAGTGGACCCCAGTGCCTTTAAGTCATTGGTTTACATGGGGCATAAATGGATGAGATCAAAACTGTTCATTCTGGAGTGAACTGTCCTAGTCCAAAAATCTACACTGCTTGGATGACCCTAAGTAACTGCTGGCAATTAGTGAGAAAAGGGTTCATTTTAAAGATGGTTAGGATAGCACAATCACAGCAATTTTGGGTGAATGGCCCATCAATGGCAGAGCTGATGAGATGCCTTGTCCGGTCTATGGTGTATGCTATGCAGGCATGAAGTTCATAGACACTTGATTAACTTCAGCATGTGTCTTGGTATCTGAAGCAGACTAGAGGTGCAGGATATAGGCTGTCTTAGTTTAAAAAATTTGCTGTGTCAACTCAACTCAATTGGATTCCAAGTCAAGTTGAATCATTGAGGAACTCATTCACTGATTAAGAAACTCAAATGGGTTTTCTTATTTTCATTAGTTTGTGCATTTTATAATGCATTTTCAAAAATTAATTATCGAGTTTTTACTTTCGACTTTTCAGGTTTTCGAACCATGACATAGATAGGAATTTTGCTAGCACTGCTTGCCATTTGTTGCTTCTCACACTGGTGCTAACTGCTTGTGCCTCACCACACGATAATCCACACCATTCATCCAGTAGGCCATACAAAGGACCTGTCACATGCCGTTGATCTTTGACTTGCCTTCTTAGCAATTCCATTTACTTTTGTAGGGATTTGAGCTTCAACAATTTAAGTGGACAAATTCCGGAGTCTCTCTTCAACATTAGTTCGCTTGTTTACTTGTAAGAATCCAACAACCTTTCCTCAATCAAATGTTCTTTACATAATTCTCTTTGATGTATGTATTTCATCATTGCGATTTTCAGGTTTCTTGGAAACAACAGCTTATCTGGTGCACTGCCGTCCCAAAAAAGTAATAGACTTCTTAATGTGTATGTTCATCTGACTCATTAGTACTACCTTACAGTTATAGCCTTAGGCTGTGTTTGGATGCAATATTTAGTTGAATTCCAATCTCTAGCTCTGATGCCATGCAAAATTGCAAATACCTTTAAAAAACAGTTTCCATTTCCCAGATTTCCTCAAAATTGTGGACATTGATTTCTCCCAAAAAGAAGCAAAGATGTTAAATCTTCCAACCCAAAGAAGACGGACGAGGTGACTGTTTGAGGTGATCATACATGGAATCCATGTAAAACTGGAATCTCAAACATACAGATGAAAAGAAATTGGAATCCATGGTTTTCCATTTCCTGAGGATTCTAGTTTACTTTTCCATGTCCATGTTTTGGTTTTCCTCCATCCAAACACCCCTTACTTCTATAGTGTCAATGATGGACTAGTTTTTGGCCCCACATTTAAATTACATTATAACTTCAACTTGAGGCCTTTTACTGTGTTATTGGAGGTGCAATTTGTGGAAATTGATAGTTGGGGAGAACCAAAAATAAAATATACCACATTTATTTCTCTCTAACAGTATGAATTTGATGGTTACTACAATTTGGTTGTTTCCTTCTATTGAACTTTTTTTTTTGGAAAAAGGTGGGAGCACACCACCTGTAACTTTGTTGATGACAGAAAAACAAGTACATGTACATCCATTCAGGTGGGCTCCACAAAAAATACCTGGGCCTCACCTATGATTTGGACCTCTATACAACAACCACAGAATTTAGAAGAAAGAGACAGAAATTGCCAGAAAAACATAGATAATCCCAGCCCAAAACGCCACCTGATGCCTGGATGCAGGCAACCAAGCACCGAGAAGCCTGGAAATACAATCTGCATCTAACCGTCACTCAAACTCATCACCCTGGAACTGGCAAAAAGGCCACTGCTAGGACTACAACCAACAATCTCAGCAAAAGAGGCCTTCCAACAGACAACCTGCTTCCACACCTTCAACAGAAAACCATCCAACCTGCTTCCACACCTTCAAAAGGCCGTAAATAACTTCCCCAGCCATCAAGCATACCCAATCAACTCTGCCACTACATCCACTTTTTCAGCTGCAACCAAACAACAGAGTTCACTGAAATGCAGTTGAACTAATAACTGGAATTGTACTCAGTAGTTCACTGAAATGCACTCAGCAGTTCACTGAAATGCAGCCTTACACATAACATCAATCCTTTCTATTGAACGAATAACTGGAATTGTACTCACACCCACACCTTTGGGACAGTGGTAGACTGAGTGAAGTTAACCTCGTTTCAACACTGAGGTCCTGGTATCGATTCCCAACATGGGTGGTGGCTAACATTGAAGTGTGACTAGCAGTGTGGGTGTGTATACTAACAATGGGATGTGTGTACTAACCCAAAGACTAAAAAAAAAAAAAAACTGGAATTGTACTGAGTAGTTCACTGAAATGCAGCCTTACACTTAACATGGGATCACATTTCGTTGCCATCTCTGCTGTTGATATGTAAATGACTCAATCGTGAAGATTTCATTGGTTCATTATGTCTCCATCAAGCACCATGTTTTCACAGAGATACCGATTTGAATTTCAAACACCAACAGGCTACTGTCGATTCATGGCCCATTGCTCCACATCATCACTACCTGTGGCCTTCTGGGGACAAGATCCCACAAACAAGATATATTTTTCTCTGGTGAGCTGCCAAGTAGCAGTACGGCATGTTGCCGCAGGTCCCGTGTCATCACAAACATTTGGCAATCAAAATCAACTTAGTTTTCTCTATACGGACAGGTGTTACGGGCCCTGATTCTGCATTGTTCTTCAACAACAGAGATAATGTATTTTGTATGCTGAAGATAGCCATTTTAATGATCGCAAATTCACAATCATATAACTTAGTGCCTGTTTATCAGATAAAAGCTATCTTAGGTTCAATGTTTGGATAATCTTTGATATTCTTTTTATAATTTGCAGAGATTTATCATACAATCAATTATCAGGACGCTTTCCATCTTGGGTTTCAGAAGGAGGCTTAAACCTGTATGTCTGAGGAAGCACAAACCTTCCTTCTTTCACCATCATGTTTTGTACTTGTAAAACCATGCTTTACATTGTTAAATGCTGACTGCGTACCAATACCAGGGCTAGGATCAAATCTTCTTTATTTCTTTTCATAATATAAACATGGTTTCGAAGTTTTGATGTCCGAAATATTCGAAAACATCTCGTGTACATTTGTAATGTGTGTACACCAATCAGGACTGATGATTTGGTGGCCCCCCCAAAAGATATAGAGACTGGATTGTGGTCTTGAAAGGGATGATGACTCAAAAGGCACTTTGTAGGAAAAATTTGGAACAGTTGGATAGTCTGAGTTGTCCAATTACTATAATTTTGGTGCATGGCCCATTCATTCACGTGGTGGCCAACTGGATCAGAAATCCCAATTAGGACATACATTTTCACATGTGCATCATAAGAGCACTTCTCTTTCACCATTGTCAACAATACTGACACCATGCTCCTTGTGTGCAGGAACTTGGTGGCTAATAATTTCATATTCGATAGTTCTAACAGCAGGTGCTTATCAATGTCATTTTCTAAATGAATCAAAACAATAAAAGCATTGGTTTGCAACATGATATAGCTGCCCACCTGAATACTGCCTTTTTCCCACATTGATTTTATCCATGTTGCATTTTGGATTCTTGATTAAACAAACTAGATATCCTCTGTAATCAATGGCTGTCGTTCTGCCATATAATGGCCGTTATTTAACAGTCAATTTTCTTGTGCATTCAGTGGTTTGCCTTTAAGCTTGAATTGTCTTCAGCGAGGCTTTCCATGCAATCGGAACCCTCCAATCTGTAAGCCATCCTTTCAATTTCTATCAATAGATAATCTTCTTCTTCTTCTTCTTCTTCTTCTTCTTCTTTTCTACATACATAATAGTAAAATGGGGCAGTGGTCCTATGCCCCTAGGTGCATTGGAGTTATTGTCTGCCCATTATCTACACATGTGGCATGTGTGTATGAATTTTTGCACCATCCATCATTGATTGGCAACTAACCAGAAATGTCTTTGATAGGGGATTTCGGGCTGTCTGATCAATGAACTTTTTCTCATTGAGTGTGATTGATCACAATCCTGTTGGCCCTTTTCCTGTCCATATTTGTTCAAGTTAGTTGTTTTATATCATCCAATCAATGTGATGTTTGGTTGATGCCCCATTCACTAACACAACAACTGAACAGCCTGTTCTGATCTCATCCACATTTGCCACATGTGCACAGTACAGTGGTCCCTGAGGCATGAGATCATTGTCCTATGAAATTTGGGAGCTTCCTGTTCTTATTGTTTCTTTAGATGTATGTGGTTTACCTGTTGTTACGATACAACACTGGAAAGTAATCAGAAGTTTGTTGCACCTCTACTTGCGGTTTGACGTGTCAACTTGGCACATGTGTATGACATCCGAGCCATGTATCAGGTTGGACCCACCATATTGATCATCAAGTGTTGCTCACCATAGATGGGCAACGGCCTCAAAATAACACCAGTTGGATGATCCTAATTGCTCGAACGGGGGACATTTTTATCAATTTGTCTTTCTGGTCAAATGATTGGGACCATCTAATGGTGTTGTCATTGGGTTATGGCCCACCCATTATGGGGTCCATGTTGGACAATCATGTGTAATGTTATGTAACCATATTAATTTTCAGTTTAATGAGATCAATGTTTCATTTTCTTCATTGGATCTTCCATGTTCATTGAAAAAATCGCTGCAGATCATGATATAACGGTCATCATATGATGAGGTGATGAGCCCCACCATCTGATCACGATCCAAAGTTTGCCGTACCACTGTACACGAACAATCCATCGAATATGCTATAAACTGCTCAGTGTCTCACTATTCCATTGATCTACAGATTCTTCATTTGCGATCAAGTGCGGTGGGCCCACGATAAGAACTACTGACACAGAGTATGAGGCAGATAATGCAACTCTCAGCCCAGCATCCTATAGTGTGACCAGCACACAGAAATGGGCTGTCAGCAATGTTGGAAGGTTTAGTGAAGGCAGCAACAGCATATATACCAGATACAGGCAGGTAGTATTTTCGAATACGGTAGACTTGGGGCTGTTCCAATACGCAAGGGTATCACCGGGATCACTTAGATACTACGGTTTGGGACTCGAAAATGGGAACTACACTGTAAATCTGAAATTCGCGGAGACGGAATTTCCAGATTCACAATCATGGCAGAGCACTGGAAAGCGCATTTTCGACATTTATCTTCAGGTACGTGTATTAGGACATCTTTCTGAGTTTGTAAGATCTTTTTAATTTTTCAACCTGAATCCCATATGTTTGATAGACCCACGAGTGCATCTACATACAAACATGTGCCAGCCTCACATGTGTAGGACATTCAACACGTCCATCTCGGGAGACCCAATGTGTTGATCATCTGTCCAAAATTTGGCATGCCAGACATTTATGAAGAGTGAAATAATCGATTGGTTTCTGAAAATTAGCAATGGTGAAGGTTCAACATATACTTGCAGCCTACCTGATGAGTGTCGTCTGGCATAATGGGCTGGGTCATCTAGGTGGTAGGGTCCACTTAGTGCATGTCTCAGATTGATGCGAATTACCTGTGCCCTGCCTACAAGTTCACAGAGGCAGAAGCTCTGTGGGCCCACTGCGATGTTCATGAGAAATACACACTGTCCATTGGTTTCACCAGTTCATGTTAGGACACGAACTTAAAAATGAGGCAGATCCAAAACTCAAGTGGGGCATGCCACAGGAAACAATGGGGATTAATAGTCCACCATTGAAACCTTTGTGGGGGTGCTAGACATTTTGTGTCTGTCACAGATCATGTGATTTTGGCAAAACTCTTTGATATTCTAATCATGAACTAGCTTTTTATTTTCTTTTTCAATGCATTATCCAATGATCAAGGTATAGAGACTGCAATGTCAAATGAGCATTATTCATTTGGAAACGGGTTGATGTTTTCTTGAATTCCATCTACTTGCTAAAAGTCCCAAACATATCGACTTACTATCTGTTCCAAACAAAATTCAGTTTTTGAAATGACTATCTGTTCCAATCAAAATTCTTCTTTTGAAATTTGAATTCATTGTGACAACGAGTTCTGTTAGTTTTGAAGCTAAGTTAATGGTGCAGGGTAAACTGGAATGGAAAGACTTCGATATAAGAAAGGAAGCAGGTATTGTCTACAGAGCCATTGAGAAGCAACAACTGGTTATGGTATCCAAAAACGTTCTTGAAATTCATCTCCTTTGGGCTGGAAAGGGAACTTGCTGTATACCTTCACCGGGCACTTATGGACCCACCATCTCGGCCATCCGTGTTACTCCTAGTAAGATTTAAAGAATTTGTGATTGAAGTTTGATTCTATAATAGAACTAAGAGAGATGTTGTTATTGCCCGATGCTCTTCATAGAAATTCTATTTAGTGTGATCCCAACTGTAAGTGTGGTGATCATGGATGGTAATTGCAACTGGTTTTTTGGTGGCTATCATTTGGATGGACCATTGGCCAGAAATCATCATCATCATTATCTAAGCATTATCGCAACTAATTGGTGCTGGCTACATGGATCCTTTTCCGCCATTCCACTCTATCAAGGGCCATAACTTCAGTTAGACCATAGGTCATCAAGTCTTTTCTTACTACCTCCACCCACGTCGTTTTGGGCCTTCCCTTTGCCCTTTTAGAGCCTCCAACTTGTACCAACTCATTCTTTCTAACTGGCATAGTTCTTGATCTCCGCTGCACATTGCCAAACCATCTAAATGTACTTTCCCTCATCTTATACCCTATGCTGCTACTCCTAAATTCACTCCAATGCATTCATTTCTAATTCTAATCTTCCTTATCTTGCCACTCATCCATCTCAACATCCTCATTTCAGCTACACATCCTGTTAATGTATTGTTCCTTGACTACCCAACATTTTGTCCCATAAAGTATGGTTGATCTTATAGTCATCCTATAAAATTTTCCTTTTAGTTTGAGTTGTACGCGACAATCACATAAAACTCCATAGGCACATCTCCATTTTTTCCACCCTGCTTGAATTCTGTGGGCAACATCTTATTTTGGAAAACTTCTTGATTAGCAATCTTAACTAATTCCTCTTTCCCACTCCAATTGTTAATAAAATTGCATTCTATATACTTTTTTAGTCCAACTAATTTTAAAATCTTTAGATTCTAAAACACCCCTCCATAAATCTAGCTTTATGTTTATGCCCTTCCTCATGTTGTTAATCAAAACTATGCCATCTGCAAGCAACATACACCATGGGGATCTCTTCCTGCAAATGTCTCATTAACTCATCCATAATGAATGCGAAGAGATGCAAGCTTAATGCCAACCCTTGGTGCAAGCCTACTGTAATTTAGAACTCACTTGTCTCTCCACTAGTGGTCCTCACATTTGTTATTGCTCCCTCATACATATCCTTAATCATAGCATCCTCTTGAAACTCCTTTCTTTCCTAACACCCATGAGATTAATTCTCTAGGGACCCTATCCTAAGCTTTCTCTAAGTCAATAAAGACTATGTGGAGATACTTCCTCCTCTCCCTATATTTCTCTCGATTGTCATAGGAAAATAGTTTCAGTGGTAGACCTCCCTGGCATAAAACCGAACTGATTTTCTGATATATTTGTCTCATGTCTTAATCTTCGCTTAATTGCTCTTTCCAAAAGTTTCATAGTATGGATCATAAGTTACAGTGAATTAGTGATTTGATCACTACTAATTGGATAGTGGCTACAATAATCCATTCCATGGACCATCCACATGATGACTCACCAAATCAAGAGTCCTGATCATCATATGCGAGTCCATGTTTAGCATTCCTCTAAAAGTGCATTCTAGAGTGTCTAAAACTTCAACATTGACTACTAATTGTATTGAGTTCTTGTCCAGATTTTGTACCGACTGTTAGAACTCCACCCACTCCACAAACTTCAGGAAAGAAGAACAAGACTGCTTTGGCTGTTGGAATTTCGGTTTCTGTTGGAGTTCTATGCATTGTATTGGTTTTTGTAGTTTTGATCTGGAAAAGGAATAAAAGGATGAGGATGAGCACTGAAGAAGATGAAGGTAATTCTGATGTTTGTAAATAACTAAAAGAAATAAAAAATGAAAATTCAGAAATGTTCAAGTCACATAGTACAGATCGAGAGTACCTTAAAGGTGCATTTGGATGTACCACCAAATCGCAGTTGGGTGTTTTTCCAAACCAATAAGGTTTGGTGCTAGCCTAGAAAATCATATTTGGTCAGTGGGAAAATCCAAATATGGCTTCCTGTGTTTCGATGAACAAGTCAACTAAATCGCAAGTGTTCCATCTGATCAAGAGGAGATGACGATTCAGAGCCCAAATCCTCAATATGAATGCTAAGGAAACTAAAATATGGTGATTTCCAGTTCATTTAGATGAACGATTGCAATTTGATTTGATAGCACATCCAAACACACCCTAAATGTGCCGACCGATCCTATTCATTGGGTTCAGCATTTTTCAACTGGGTGTATTTTTTTTCATTAATTTTTTCTTGTGATTACTGAAAAAAGATACATTCAAACCCAATGAGCAATCAAAATAAATAGAACTTGGATTGCCAAATGGTACAAATGTTTCTAAGCCCATGTATTGGATTGAAGTGAATGTATGAATGCATCCTGCCTTTTTATGTGTACTTGCAGAGTTTCTAGGAATGGGTCCCAGACCAAACACTTTCAGTTATGCGGAACTCAAGACTGCCACCGAAGACTTCAATCCTGCAAATAAGCTGGGCCAGGGAGGATTCGGGCCTGTTTTTAAGGTCAGTTTGTTTTTATTGTATGTAGATTACAATGATCAGAAGGTTTGAACGATCCCAACCCTCAGTATTACAATTCCATCAGGGATGCCCACTCCCTGATGGAACAATCCTAAACCTTTGATAGAAACCTACAAACATATGGTGAGGAAAAAAAAAAAAACAATTGTTCACATTCAATAGAACAAAGGCCAATGATCAAATGGTTGAGATCTTCCAATTTGAGAGATATTTGGGTCATCGGCCATCTTTAGTGCTGCACATCAGATCAATGTTCTGGATCACATCCAAACCGTTCATTTCCTTAGGTTCAGATGCATTTTCCTTCCTTTTTTTTTCTGCAAATTGTTGTACACTTTTGTACTATCTCAATTCCCAAATGGAAAATGCTTGTAAGGAAAACAGATTGATCTGATTTTCACTACAGGGCACATTACTAGATGGGCGAATAGTGGCTGTGAAGCAACTCTCGGTAGCATCTCACCAAGGAAAGAGTCAGTTTGTAGCGGAGATTGCCACTATATCTGCCGTCCAACAACGGAACCTTGTGAAGTTGTATGGATGCTGCATTGAGGGAGTGAATCGGCTCCTTGTTTATGAGTATCTGGAAAACAGGAGCCTCGATCAAGCACTCTTTGGTACGTTACCGTCCTCTCCCTTCTCAATGAAACTATGTACTTGAATGAAAACCAAAACTAGCCTTATTATGTCTTATATGGTTTTAGGGTGTGTTTGGTTGGACCATTTGTTACTGCAGTGGAATTTAAGGTTTTTCAAATTCTAGATTCTATGCTATTTACCTAAGGATCCCCGTTTGATATTTGTTGAATTTCTAGAATGGAAAAAAGTAATTTTATCAGCTAGAATTACTTTAGATCGATGCTATAAAAAACGATCGATTTGCCAATGCCAATCCTTCAAACGAGGTCTCTCCTATATCTATCCCAGATGAAGGAGAAGTTGAGAGACAACACGTCAACACTTGGAGCAGGGCTAAGGGAGACGCATAGAGCCTTCCAGGTGGACATTAATGAATCATTGCAACTAGGAGCACTATAACTTAAAGTGCTTTGAGAACACTGGTGCATTTCTCTATATGAATTATGGGTCATGAAGATTTGTTTTAATCCTTGCCAAAATCTCTAATACATAATTACTGCTAACTAAAATGAGATGAACTCATTTTAAGTGGCAACCAAACAGGCCAATAGCATTTTTATTGAGGGATTGGGAATTTGGTAATTTCCAATAGTTTAAAGTGACAGTTCGCAGTTCATTCCATCAAAATGTGGCCTTGTATCAATTCTGTTGGCAATAAGATTGAACAGTGCATTCAATCCATTTCAAGAATCTGAACTGACCTAGTGATAACCCACTCTCATGGATCAGGTGATGGTAGAAATATTGCAGTTTTCAGCTGTTTCTAACCATATGATCTTATATACATTTTGTTTTCGACAGTCGATCTTAAAATTCTCTTGATCTTCTAAAAATGGGCGATGGATCAGAGAGTTATGAACTTGTAACTTGTTTGATTTTTGAGCTAGGGGTTCAATGAAGAGTTGGTCGACTACATAGATGGTCTAGATGGCTGCATGAGATGTGCCAATGTGCTCCATGTTAACAAGATCCAGGCTGTTCATGTGGTGGTCCCCTTCATGTATGTACCATGGCCCAAATATCCTGTCATGAGCTGAACCTTGACAGTATTGTGGCTCAACTGATGACTAGACTGGCTTGCTTTCTGGCCACTACACATACATGATTGGCCCCACCTAAGGAACTGCCTGGACCTCAAACCCACATGCCAGTAGTGGCACATGTGACACAGAGTACCATTCAAAATCCTACTGTAACAGGTAGCTGTAGGAGAGCTTGATTGTACTACATTTCACTAAATGGCTGCCATTTCCTTGCAGGAAAGAGTAACTTGCATCTGGATTGGCATACCCGCTTCGAGATATGCTTGGGGACAGCAAGAGGTCTCGCTTACCTTCATGAGGAATCCAGGCCCCGCATTGTTCACAGGGATGTCAAAGCCAGTAATATTCTGCTTGATGCGGATCTCAATCCAAAGATATCAGATTTTGGTTTGGCCAAGCTCTACGATGACAAGATGACCCACATCAGTACACGCGACGCAGGGACAATGTAAGCATTGATGAAACTTCCCATTCGCCTTCCTTTCCCAAGGGCGTGTTTGGATGCTTGATTGAACTAAATTGCAATAATCCAACTCAATATAGCGCGCAAGACTGAAGCAGAAGTTATTCCATTTCATTATTTCAATCATGGCGTTGGTTTGTCATTATGAATGGAGTGGGCTTGCACAGTTTCATAATTTCCACTTTGATTTTTAATTATTGCAATGCAAATCAATTGATCATTCAAACACAGCCTAAATTTCTTTTCATCCAACGTTGGTTTCCATGGAAGTGCCTCAAACAGTTAATATGATATTCTTAAGGGTGTGTTTGGATACTCACTTGAACTAAACTGCAACATGTCAATTCGACATATAACAAATGGCCAATTCCATGCGTTAAAGTTGGACCTGAAACAATTTTATGATTGGTCCCTCTTGGTCTATTGCCAATTTGGCAATTTTTACGTCATTGAGTTGAATTATCACAATTCAATTTATATTCTACATCCAAACGCTCCCTACATTTTTTATTACGTGATGTTGGTTTATATCAGAGTGCCTCAAACTTCTATCTTTATATTCTTGAAGCGGCTACCTTGCCCCGGAGTATGCCATGCGTGGGCATCTGACGGAGAAGGCTGATGTATTTGGATTTGGAGTCGTTGCTCTAGAGATTGTAAGTGGAAGGCCAAACACAAGCCAGAATGTTGATCCGGAGAAGATGTATCTCCTTGAATGGGTACGGCATTTAAATTTTCCCACTAACATTCATCCAAAACGAAAAGGCTGAAACTCAAATTTTCATTTTGGAAAACACTACTACATCTCTTGAGAATCCGAAATTCTTCAATTTTTAGAAAAATAAGCCAAAAACACTTATTTAAGAGCTCAAACTCATCTAATTTTAGTAACATTTTAGTTGAATTTGGATGTTCTGGTGCCCAAACGAATATCCAAGATGTTTCACGTCGAACCTTAAGCGTCCTGGATATTCTGTTGTGGGGGAAAAGAGAATCCCAGACATTGCAGTTCCTGAAATCCCCACTGCCCCAAAATGCACAACTGATCAAACGCACATCCTTTATATTGTAGTATCTTAAAGGATGCTAATTTTGGATACATCCAAACACAACATTAAATATCAAAGACATCCCAAGTTGAACCTTAAATATCCTTGATAGTGTTGTGGCGAAAAGGGCATCCTGGACATTGAGATTCCTGAAATCCCTGCTGCCCCAGCATGCACAACTGATCAAAAGAGCATCCTTTCTAACGAATTATCTTCCAGGATGCTGATTTGGGGTACATCCAAACGTAACCCTAAATATCCAAGACGTTTCAACTCAAACCTCAAATGTCTTGGATATTGTGTCGGGGGCAAAAGGGCATCCTAGACATTGCGGTTCCTGAAATCCTCGCCACCCCAAAACACATAAGTGATCAAAGGGACATCCTTTCTAATGAAATATCTTCTGGGATGCTGATTTGGGGTGCATCCAAACGTGACCTTAACTGATACATGCATCCTCAACCACCAATACAGGGCTCTTGAAATATCCATCCCACAAACATGGCAGATATTTTCCATGCACCTTTAACAACATATATGATTTTAAATACTGAAATCTTGAAAAATAGAAGCTAATAGCGATCCATTAACAACTTCTACTGAGTTAAACAATAGCCTTTTGAAGTGGAGTGGAATTCAAGCATTCCCAACGTAGCTTGTGAAATGAGGCGATTTCTCTGTTGTGAGTGTAGGATCAATGGCCATGAGGCCCTCTTGAACGTAGCTTTTCACAGTGGAGATCCCAGTAATCCCCACATTGACTTGTTAATCAAACTTCTAAAATCAGTTTGGTTTTGTTATTATTATTATTAATGTTGCTAATTTTGTAAAAATGGTTAGGATCATTTCCCAAAGGAGAGAACCATTTCACCTCAGGAGAGTTGATGATCTGACCATTAGGACGGTGGATGAGAGTCTTTATATAGAGTATTAGCAACCCCATTTCTAAAACAACTATAAAAAAGAATGAAAATGAGAACCACCTAGAGTCAGGAAGAACACGCTGCCATTGTGGTCCCCAGTCTCATGGCATTCTCCTCATTTGGGTGACGATCAATGGACCTGATCGCCAGATTGTTCAGTAAGCAGAGTGTTTCGACTCTGTCCTCTTTCTGCACCTAGCGAAATTCTGTGTTTTTTCATGTTTCATCATCCATCTTAATGTTTTGCACATAGTGGCAATCAACCTTGATTTGGTTGCGTTTGATTCGGAAACAATGATCGGAAGCACAGGTTGTTTCAGAACTGTCCAATTCCGTAATGGACTCTCAGTAGTGCTTTGTATTGTGAGAAGCACAAAATTGCATATCCATGCCAACATGGCAGTGCCTATGCAATATTCACACCATTCATCTGGTGGGCCTCATCACAAACTTTCCTGGTCTGAAAATGTGGTCTGTGCACTCATCAAGTAGGCTACCCATGTACCCAGAAAGATAAAAATGGACAGTCAAAAGAAAATGACCAACAGGCTGTATTCTATATACAAGTTTGGTCCATCTGATAGGCCGTCCAGCCTGATTTTTGGGCCAGATCATCTAGATTCTAGATGGTGGGGCATCGGCACAAGTGACCCACATCTTATTATTTTTAATCTGATCTGTTCTATGACCTTGTAGGCTTGGTATCTCCATGAAAACGATCGCGAATTGGAACTGGTTGATCCAACGTTATCCAAATTCAATGAAGGAGAAGCAGCTCGGATGATTGGCATTGCTCTTCTATGCATCCAGGCATCACCGACACTACGCCCGCCCATGTCACGGGTGGTGGCTATGCTGCTGGGAGACATTGAAGTGAGCACTGTCTCTTCGAAGCCAAGCTACTTAACTGGTTTGCCATCCAATGATACAAGCAGCTTCATGAGTGATGATACTTCAAGAGCATCGACTAATGTTACCACCAGCAGCCAGCAGTTACCATCATCGAATACAAGCAACTCAGCCCCGGGCCCCACTGAGCCGATGCTGTATGAGGTTGTTGGAAATGGACGGTGATGATCAATTCCTATCTCTCTATACATGCATAAATGTATCTGTATGCATATACAACTTATTTAGATGCCAGGCGGTTTGGTTGTTGGTATTTGAGATACTGTTTCCATTTATTTAGCTTGTTCTTAGGTTGTGGATGACTATACTCTCGCCCAATGCGGCAGTATCTAGTGATTTTGAACTAGCGTTGTTGGAAATTTTGGAGTGGAATAAATGGATGGTTGATTTCCATTTTGCAAATCAAGGGATATTTCCATTTTGCAAATCGAGGGATGTGATGAGACGAAAGATTGTCCCAAGGAAGAGAGAGAGAGAGAGAGAGAGAGAGGGCAATTTATCTAGCATGTGCCAATGGAATTTGGGCCATACATCAGGTGGGGCCGGCCCAAAAGATTGGGTCGGTTCCCTCATCAGGTGGGCCACATTACTGACCTTGCTCTGCCTAATCTCATTGTTTCATCTACATCATGTTTTCAGGAGTGCCCAAATTGGGTTCCCCTTTTATTCATCCAGGTGGGCCACATCATGCTGTAACATCTCCTCCATCACATGATCCTAGCCATCTGATTGGCAGCTTATAAATGAAGGATCACAACCAGTCGTTACCATTTATTAGGAACGGACCGGACAGAATAGATTTTGTTTCTGTTGCTGAAGAATAAGGTATAAATCTCTATCACATGGTGTGTTTATGCAAACAGTGCTTTTCTTTTAAGAATAAGGTACGGATTTCTAACATTGGTGTGTTCATGCAAACAGATAATCAACAAACAAAGGAACTAAGGGCCTCTTTGGTTGCTCAAAATATCATGATATCTCTTTCAATATTGATCAGTCCAATTTCATGCAAAATATCATGAAATTTCATGATATTTGGTGCCACCAAACCCACCTAACCTAGCAAATTTGGTCGCCCTTGCGTGAATTTCATATCCAAGAAGCTAATCATATTTGGACCCCACTATATAGTGACCCAAAACCAACCTTTCCACTCATTGGATGGGCCACAAATCCATGAACAAGTCCAAACAATGTTTTATTTTATTTTGATTTTTATTTTAAAGTAAACCACCAAACGCATATAGAAACTATAGGTGTGGTTAGTTTGCCTTAAGCATCATGATATTTTATGATTAATCAGCCTAATTTGGTGCTCGGGGCCACCAAACATGCACGCCATAATTAAGCTAGCAAATATCATAGCACTGTCATGTGGGCCCACCCCACTACATAGTGACCCCAAAACCAGCCTTTCCACTCATCAGATGGGCCCCACATGCGGTGCACAAACGAGTCTGAACAAAGCTTTTAACTTCTGTCTGTTGCAGAACATGGCCTGCCTAGGAAGGTGTTTTGAACGTCCAAGGATTATGTATATCCAAACAACCATCTATCAGAATTCAAATCCAAGAACTAAGCTTACCATCTTTTATTACTTTCTTTTTCTTCCTTAAGTTGCATGGGTGCATTCAGATTACTCATACATAGATAAATTCGCATCCATGTTCGTGTGTGGCGGGCCACCTTCCAATCAAGGAACTGAAGAAAACCATATCCAATTCCGATCAGCAAATCGCAATTGGAGTGCCATCCCATCCGTCCAAACAGGCCAGCAGCGGATCAATGAGCTTCCCGTCATTGATCGCGACGTACACCTTATCGAAATCCTCTCCAGGCGACAGCGTCTTTGTGCCCGACAGGAGAGACGTCTTCAGCTCCGATCTCACAAACTCATACAGCGGGTACGACCGGCACTCCTTGATCTTGTTGGGTACGGCGGGAATCCCAGCGTCAACCGAGTTTCTGGTGGATTCAACTTCTTTGGGGAGATGGGTCTTCAGCTCTTGTTCAAACACCGTGATCCTGTGGAGGATTGAAGTCCCGCCGTCCTTCTCTTGATCCTTCATTGCCCACTCCATCAGCACCTGCCTGAGCTTCTGCATCAACGGATATGTCAAGCTGCATGGATTGTCAATGTACGTGAAAACATACTCGGATTCAACTACTCGGATCAGGTCCTTGTAGAACCTTGATTCGAGAAGCTCGCTGTGGGTCCCGATCGCCAGGGCCTGCTTTGCTGCCTGGTCCACCACTTGCTTCACTGTGTGCTTCAGATTATCCTCGGCGTGCCTGAGATCAATGGCTTGGCACAGAGCAACAATGTATGTCGCCGACATGAGTTTCAGTATCTCGACGGCCTCCGCTGTCTTCTGTGCTGAGATCAGGCCAAGCGAATTGACGTCCTGATTGTGCTGCTCGGCACTCTGGACGTGGTTGGTGACTGGGTTGGCCAGGAATTGGAGCTCTGATGTGTAGGCTGCCATGGCGACCTCGGCGCCTTTGAATCCATAATCCAAGCTTGGATCCGGCCCGCCGGTGAGATTCGATGGCAGGCCATTGTTGTAGAAGTCGTTGACGAGCTCGGAGAACTGTGCGAACATGAGCTTCCCGATCGCCGCAATCGACAGCCTAGTGTTGTCCATGGACACGCCGATCGGCGTTCCCTGGAAGTTGCCACCATACAAGGCAATGTTCCTGGAGACGTCGATCAGCGGATTGTCATTGACGGAATTGATCTCTCGTTGGATTGATTGTGTGGCTGATCTGATCACTTCAATATGGGGCCCAAGCCACTGAGGAGATGTCATCAGTGCATATCTGTCCTTCTTGGGCTTCTGAGGTGAGTCCATTTCATGAAGCTTCTGGGCTGCTCTCATGTAAGAGCTCCCTTCCAGCAGGTGGGCCATGATTGCAGCAGCCTCTATCTGGCCAGGATGGTGTTTCAGCTGGTGGGTCAGACGATCGGCAAAATCCGGCTTCCCGTTCATCACCTCGCAGAAGATCGCCGATAGGACGACGGCGAGGACAGCGAGGATGTTTGCATCAAACAGCACGATGGATGCAAGGCCAGCTCCAACAGCTGTGCCATTGACGAGCGCCAGCCCTTCCTTTGCTTGCAATTCGAATGGCCCACTAGTGATGCCGGCTCGCATTAGGCCGTCCTCAGCACCGATGATGGTGCCGTCTGGCAGGATGGCTTTCGCATTCGGCCTACCAGTTAACAACCCGGCGATGTAAGACAACGGTACAAGATCGCCGGATGCCGAGATCGACCCACGAAGCGGGAGGATTGGGGTGATCTGACCGTTCAACAGCCTGATGATCGCCTCAAGGATCTCCCATCGGATGCCAGAGTAGCCTTGTAGTAGAGTGTTGGCCCTCACAAGCATGGCGGCCCGTGTAGTGGACACTGGCAACGGCTCAGTTTTTTCAAAAATGCCTATGTTGAGGAACCGGATTAGCTCCTTCTGCATGGCTCCGGCATGGTTCGTCGTCCGGTGGGATGAACCAAACCCGGCGGTCACTCGGGAGCTATCCTCACTCACCCATTGGCTGCTCGCATCGACGGCTGGCCGCTTTTCAACGGCTAGATCGACCTGCTTGTCTGCTAATCGTGCGATCGCTGTGACATGGCCCACCGTTAGCCCTGATCCGGCCAGATCTATCCGTTGGGCCCGAAATTCGGCCACCATCTGTTTGACTTGGTCCAGATGGCTGCATCTAAGTGGCTCAACTGATGCACCCCAGTTGAGGGGGTCATCAGCTGGAGAAAAACGTGGATTCGTGCAGATTGGGAATGGGAAATCACCCATTTCAGTTTTTGGGTGTTTGGGTTAAGAAAACTTCCAACCTAGAGAGTTTGAATTCCTTGACTGAAAAAGCTGGATTTGTGGTGTTGATATAGGTCTTAGTGGGAAGATATTTCTTGGGTTAGGTAGAAGCAGATTGCTTCCAACCCCCGCGTGGACAGACTGAGTCAGGAAAGGGCTCTATGTGGACCACCGTGATGTATAGCTCTCATCCACATTGTCCATCCATTCTTTCGGATCATTTTTGGATATGAGGGAAAAAATGAGACAGATCCAGAGCTCAAGTGGACCACACAGTGGGGATTGATCTCTGGAGCTGCGGAAGTTTTGATCAAGCTAATATATATTTGTTTTCTCTTCATCAAGGTCTATTTGACCTTATGAACAGGTTGGATGGCTAATAAGCATCACGACGGGTCTTAGGAAGGTTTCAATGGTGGGAGTCATTTCACCTCTGCTTTCTGCGGTGTGGTCCACTTAAGTCTTGGGTCTACCTCATTTTTTGGGTTCATAGCCTAAAATGATTGGAAAAATGGATGGATGGAATGGATAAAATCCATACATCACGGTGGGCCCATAGAGTTCCTGTGTGGACTGAGTCCATCCGCCCAGGGTTGGTAGCCTGGATAGCGGATATGGGTTGGTGGGGAGATGCCGATCCTGGATTTGGTGAAAATGCCTTGTGGTGCCACGTGGATGACGTAGGGGGCACGTAGGGCATCCGGTCAACACGCATGCTTTGGGGATTGGTTGGGAGTGAGGATCGTCTGGGTTGAAAATACAGAAAAATTCAGTGCCGTCTATTCTCATTGGTAGACGTCATACCCAATGACGTCAGCTAAAAAAACCAGCCGATTTTCTCTCTCATGTATGGATTGCGTGCTACACAACCCACTTTTACAGCGTGTAATTTCCCTGGGCCTCATCCTAATTTATCTGTTAGATCAGAACCGTCCATCAATTTTTTCAGATTATTCTAAAGCATAAGATAAAAAAATAAGCACATCGAAAGCTCAAGTGGACCACACAACAGAAAGCATGGGATTGAACGAAATGTTGAAACCTTCCTATGGTCCACTTTGAGGTTTATTTGCCATCTAACCCCTTCATAAGGTCACTTAGACCTTGATTCAGAGAAACGACGAACATCAGCTTGATCAGAGCTGTATATTGCAACAAGAAGTTTTCAATGGTAGGTGTTCATTTCCCACTCTTTTCCGTCGTGTGGCTCACTTGAGCCTTGGATCTGATTTATTTTCAGCCTTGTGACTAAAAGGTACGAAACAAAATGATTGGACTGTGTGGATCTAATACATACATCATGATGGACCCCACATAAATTCCACCTTTCAACGGTTACGGTAGAGCGGAATATCGAAATTTACGCAGCCTTATTTCTTAGATCCACACCGTCCATATAATTTTTCAGATCTTTCCAGGATATAAACCTAAAAACAAGTTAGATTCAAAGCTCAACTGGAACACACCATAGGAAGCAGTGGAATTGATGCTACCGTTGAAAACTTCTTAGGGCTCAGACGGCTCTGATCAAGCAGATATTTGTGCTGTACCTTCATCCAGGTATGAGTGGACTTATGAACTGGTTAGATGTTAGATGAAGCCTCACGCTTGGCCCGAGGAAGGTTTCAACCAAAGTTTGTGTAATCCTGACTACTTTCTTTTGGTGTGGTCCACTTGAGATTTGGATGTACCTTATATTTTGGAACCATGCTCTAAATCTATTTGAAAAAACCGATAGACGGTGTGGATGTAAGACAAAGGTTATGGTGAAGGGCGGTGAAGTTACATACGTTAAAAGATGTGCTATGTAGCACGCAATGTACCTGAAGAGACAAATACGGGATGTTTTGTGAGAGGAGAAAACGGAAATGACGTGGCCGAACGAGAAGCGACCGCACTGGAATTTCTTGTGCTTTCAACACAGACGATCCGCACTTATTGGTTGGGTATTTTTTGTTCCTAGTTACAAACCATCGTGGAGGTGGGACCGGTTTGCCTGCGGCCTTAACCTCTGTGGAGTCCACTGTAATGTAAGTCTCATATATATCAACTCCGTTCATCCGTTTCGTCACCTCATTTTAGTGCATGAATCCAAACACGACCCAAATCAGAATCTCAAGTGGACCACACCACAGGAAAAAAGCGGGGGAATGAACAATCACCATTAAAAACTTTTCTTAGGCCTGAGAAGTTTGGATAAAAATTGATATTTGTATTTTCTCTTCATCCAGGTTCCAGTCACCTTATGAAAAGGTTGGATGGTAAATAAACATCACGGTGGGCCCAACAAAAGTTTCAACGGGTGAGCGTCATCTTCCCCACTATTTCCCGTGGTGTGGTTCCCCTGAGAGTTGGACCTACCTCATTTTCGGGTTCATGCCCTAAAATGAACTGGCGAAGCATATGGACGGTGTAGATATAACACGCAGATCACTGTGGGCCCCACAGAGCTTAGGGCTGCAGGCAATTCGCATCCATGGAGGCGACACATGGCATAGATGCAGGAAAATTCAGACCGTCCAACTAGCTCACTCATCAGTGGATGGAAAATAACAAAAAACCGGACAAAGAAAATATTTCTAAGCAGGTATCTGATATCCATTAATTGAATGGTTAGGATTGCTTGATCAATGAGATTTGAGATCTATGCTCCATCCATTAATTGGACCTAATGATCTAGGAAATGTGGCCCATCTCATGGAAAGCTTGGATCTTCTACAAACGTGTCAGTTTTGTATGTATAATGACGTGTAAAGGAACAGTAGTGTGCATGGAAAGCTCGGATCTTGCACACTGGACTTAGACAGTTGGCAGATGAATCGAGCCATGGTGAGTCAGGTGAGTCAGGGAGTCTGAAAGCTATGTTGACTGACGGTAGCAATGGACCGGGTTTGGGCCCGGGCAGGCTGGTCTTGGGATAGGGTCATTTTAGCTGGATCTAATCAGGCCCAAGTTTATTAGATACACATATATTATATCCTATAAATATATCATTCCAATCTGGATCAGCCAACTATCCATCTTAAATATGGACGGTTGGTTTCATTATTGTAAAATGTCTACTTCTTTGTGGGTGTGTGGCCCACTTAATCAATGGATAGATTAGGAACATTCAAGTGGGAAATAGGGATTTTATTAGTTTTTGGGCTAGTTGGGCTCGGGATGGGGCATGTGCTAGGTCCATGCCCAGGTCTTAAGTGTGGCTGGCCTTAGCATAGCCTGGCCCACCAAAACCCAGCCCATTGCCAAACCTGCTACTCAGTTAGCAAAGTGGTAGGCACACGTGCTACCACGGGACCAAAGCGGCAAAGACGTGTGGTTCACCAAGGCATGGACTGGGTCATCCAGGCTAATGCGTTGGGTTGGGTTGGGGTTGGGTTAACGTGAATTAAGGGTGGTGCAAGTAGCATTCGTGCCAAGCCAGTATCTACCATTAATTTCCATTCAACCCGTGGTCCAACCATTTGATCCCCTTTTTTTTTTTTTTTTTTTTTTTTTTTAAGAAATCATGTGTGAATTGTTAATTTTTACCTTGGAGAACCATGATCATGATCATTTAAAAAGTAGGCTATCATCGTAGGCCACACATAAAAGGTCCTCTCTTACATTAGGGTAGTTTTTCTATAGGGGACTCTCTCTTACTTCGTAATTATTTAAATAGAATTAAAATTATAATTATTCTTCGTATTACCATTATTGAGGCTTACTTTCTTTATTCATGGTCATTATGATTAATGCTTAAGATCAATATTGGTTTTTTTAGGAAACATAACACTAACGAGCTCTACATAATAATAAGTGTTGAAAATTGGTTGAATTATCCAAAAGATAAAAGTATTTTGGATACAAATGGGTTCACAAGTTGAAGAAAAACACTAAAGAGAATATTGATAGATACAAAACTTGATTGGTAAATAATATGGAAAAAGTTTAAAGTTAACTTGAATAATTTTTTTTTAATTGTCCCTTTGGGTACTATATATCCATATTATATTATGGAAATAGTGTTTGACTTGGAGCTTGAGTGATTTGATGTAAAAATTATCTTTTTATATGAAATTCTTGATTGGGATATATATATATATATATATATATATATATATATATATATATATATATATATATATATATATATATATATATATATATATAAAATTAAACTTGAAAGTTTTGTTAAGAAAAAGAAGAAAAATTTAATTTATCAGTGATCAAATTATTTTACACAATAAAGTAGAGCTAAGGTGTTGATATAAGCAATTTGATTTATTTATTGTGATCTTGTGATTTCAAATATGCAGGGCAAATCATCATGCTTATATATATTCATAATTATAATAATGATGGCTTAATTATCTTATTATATGTTGGATTACGGAAAAGACTAATATGAGTTACACTGTTATCAAACACCACTTCAGCAGGTTGCACCCTTGTTCAACTCTTATGCCTAGCTTAATAAAAAAATATAGCTCGTATCCTTCCAATAAAGATCATGAGACCTTTTTTGAGGTACCTCACATACACCTCATGCACCCATCGAGTGGGGAGTGAGATTTGTCTCCCAAGGAGTGTGACACGTCCAAAACACACAAAATGAGTAGAAAATGTCTATAAAAATCATTTAATCATTAAGTAATTGACCAACTACTACGTTGGTAAATAACTGCTCAAGAATCATTCGGCAGGAAAAATAAGACTCTGGATCGTGGTTTATGATCGCTAGCCTCATTTTCTTCACCCTGGCAATTATGGCAAGGTGAGCATGCAGGAGTAAGGACCAACTCTCAGTAGAGGCTTTGCATCCCCTCTCTAAGAATTGGGGATGCTGCTGGTACGGTTAGTCTTGTGGAGCTTAAAAGGCCAATATGTTGATTTTAACTATTGAATTGATGATCTAGGATAATCTCAAAGAGAACCTTCTTAGTTGAATGGACTTGAGTATAAATGGCAATGGGTGAGGTCAGCCCATGGGTCAACGGCCCATTCATTTTTAGGTGTTTTCTAATGAGTTAAATGGGCAATGACCTAGTATTAGGCTAGAAATATTACCCATTTAAATAAATGGTCCTTATAAAATTCTATCCAACCTAACCTGCCCATATAGGTCATCAATATAATATGTTGGACTGGATATCACGACATTACCAAAACTCAAAGTAAATTAAAGAAGACAAGTTGATGTAGAGCAGGCCACAGACTTATTCATGGCACAGTTGGACCGAAAGAAGCCCAAATGGAAGCGGACATAGTCTATCGTATTCAAGCCCAATCCTATATAGGGCATGATGTAACTGACCCCAGGTACACTAAGATCAAAGAAATTCATTCCAGATAGGGAGAAATTGTCGTGCAAAGTGTAAACCGTAAATCGGCCATAACTTTTGATCCAGTTATTGTTATAGTACGCACGACTTATTATTTTTACTGTAACAAGCCATTCGGGGTCCCGTTTTATAAGAAATCACTTCCTTTTAATTCAAAATCACAATTTTAGGAAAAAGTTATTATTTTTAATAATTTTTAATTTTAACATCTCTTCTTCATCTTTAGAGTTTTAGGATATGCAGTCTTTTTAAGAATTACTCATAATCATGCTAGAAATCATCCGACACGGTTAATTTAGGATTTTCTATTTTTGAAAAAAATAATTGTTATTTTGGGTAAGTTTTATTCTAATGGAATTAGGATTTCTATTTTGTTATTTTTGGTAATTATAAATTAAGGTTTTATTTGTTTTTTTTTCTTTTATAATTGATGTAATGGAGAATTCTAAGACATGATTGAATAATACAATTTTAAAATTTTCCTTTTATACTTGTGTATTTAAGAATAATCTTATGGATTCAAAATTGTAATCACTTAAGAAATATGGTGATCTTCTTCTCATTATCTCACACTCTTCCTTGCATCACAAGTAAAGAGGAAATTTTTCAAAAAAACTACCCAATTAATAGATAATTTACATTCTGATACCATTTTCAAAAAGCTACCTCATGAATGGACATAATTATCATTCCACCATCTTTTCTAACATTTCTTCAATGCCTGGTTAGTTGGGCGTGCGAGCAAATGAGTCAGCTGCTTGGGTGGGCCCCACTTTATTTTTTATATAAAATCGCCCTAACCACCAAGTGTGTCGCCTCATGTTTGGCCCAGGGCCCAAAAATCACCTCCATCCACGATTTAGGTGGAACACATGATTAGAAACAGTGTAGGAGGCAACAATCACCTTTTAAACTATTTACCTGATATGGTCCACCTGAATCACACACGGATGGTCTATATTTTTAAGCACCAGGTTTAAATTTTGGATAGCCTCTAATGATTGGAGTGGATTTCATATAATCATCACGATGGCCCCTATAAAAGTCAAGGGTTGACGCTTCTCTCCCAATTATTTTCTTTAATGTGACCCATAAAAATCACAAGTCAGTCAACTTCTTCTTCTTCTTCTTCTTCTTCTTCTCCCGAGATCTAAATTAGCATTATGCTTCTAATGGTTAACGTGGATTACACATACATATCACGCTGGCCTAGCCAAAATTCAAATTCGGTCATCCCTATGCAACTATACGGAGATTATTTAGAAAAAAATAAAAAGGAAAATTGCATGGATGTGCTTTTGATTTTGATTGGGTCCATTGTGATGCATGTATAAGATCTACTCGGTGCATTAGATATTTAGTCTCATATTAACCTTAAAAGGAAACAATTGGGAGGGAGACATCCACCCTTGATTTTTACCGTGCTCATCATGATAGTTATAAGAAATCCACTCTCCAACTATTAGATTCAACACAAAAATTTCCAACTATTAGATTCAACACAAAAACTTAGGCCAAGAGCTTAAAAATCATACCCATCCATGATTCTCATTGACCACAATAAAATAAAAATTTTGGAGAGCGAGCGTTGCCCTGTACATTGCTTCCAATCATATGGTCCAATTGAATCACAACTGGAGCTGATTTTTGTGCCCTTGCCCTAACATAGGGTGGCACACATTGTGGTGGGGGTGGATTTTACATAAACATCACTATGGGAAGATACCAGCTACCCACCAATTTGTTGGCACAAACGAAGGCAAAGAAAATAATAATTATACCAACCAATACCAATGAGGTAGCTTTCTAAAAACTTTTTTGAAAAGGGTATTTTATATTAATTAGGTAGTTTTTGATCAAATTCCTAAGCAAAAGTGATTTATTTATGTACAGTGGAGCTTTTCTGTTTTTTTTGTTAGTCATACAACGCACCCACCATGTTAGCTAGCTGTGCAACGCACCCACATGGTTAGTCATTCTTGAACTTGGGCTGTGGTAGGTGGGGTTAGGTGACTTGATCCCGATTACAATTGAATGGGATGGATCAAGCTCGAGCTTGGGCCTGATGAACTTTAAGTGGGCCAGATCAGACCATAAATTAATACCTCGTGAGAATTGAAGGACATATACAATTATCAGCAGGATACCTGTGGTTGAGTTTAGCGAAGGTAAGTGACCCTTTTCATGCTCCTTCACCCTAAATTTCAAGCCCTCGTTAAGTCTAAAAGAAGGGACCAAGTTAGTTGTGTGTGGGACCCATGGTTGGGCCATCGGAACCATTGATTTAATAGCCCCGGCCGTTGTAGATGGAGATTCTCAATCGGACAACCTAACTCTCAATTGTTGGCATGCAAACTTAAGCTTGAAATGAAATGCATCAACGATCCATATTCAATGGAATAAAAGGTCACAGATTAGAAGGCATAGTCCATCTATGATGGAAGCCATCAAATCAACGGGTTGGATGGTCCAACATGGCCCCGTAAGTAGGACTGTTGTTTAAGGCCTTGTACAGCGAAGTTGAGGGGCCTTTTCCATACATAAATTTCAAGAAAAGAAAGAAGCGGGCAAAATCCAATATCTACGGCTTAAATTACGTGGCCCATGCACCCTCTCCCCAGGCAGCACACGTATCAAGATGACAAGCGTGCGGAATATTTGGACAAAACATCAGGTGGTCCACACCAAGAAGATGACCGTACACAAATTTCAGGACTGTCCACTCATCGGGTGGGCCAACTTTGTAAGTATGGTTTAAATGAAATCACCAACGGTCCTCATTCAACATGGATGTGCATCTTGCCTGCTTTGGATGGCCTGCCTGATCTTCGTGTATAATCATCTTCTTGCTGGGATCTGCCATATGAACCGCTTGATGCATGGTTGGCACATGTGCCACGTGTAAAGTTAAGGCTAAGGAGGGTGCCTGTAGCTAGGTTTAGGAAAACGACCACTTGAGTTTTTAGTACAGGCTGGTTGAGTCATGAGTAAGGGTGTCCATGGGCCGGGTTAGGGGCGAGCCAAGCTCTGTCCAAAGGCCAGCCCGCGTCTCTTAACTTATGCCCAAACCCAGCCTGGACCTGTGACAGACCACAATAATCTAACCCAAGCCTGGCCCAAGATATAAATGCCTGGGTCCATTTATTCAGGTCTGTGCGGCCTCATCGACACTTTGGATGGCAAATAAACATTTTGTGGCCTCCAGTGAGTTTTTAATGATGGGTATTCAATCACTACTGTTTCCTATTGTGTGGTCCACCTAAAATTTGTATATGCTTCATTTTTGGTAAAAATGCACTAAAATGAGCTGTAAAAATGGATGGACGGCCCGGACATAATGCACATACATCACAGTGGACCCCACAGTCAGGGATCCACCTACCTCGGTGGATCAACACATCACTTTATGCCCACGGTGACGGACGCGGATCCGCTACTGGCGGCTTCAGTAGCTATCTCGTTGCTCGACTGACACCGCCAAGTTCCGTGGGCCCCACCATGATGCGTGTGGTGTATCCACACCATCGATAGATTTGGAGAGATCATTTTAGGGCATGAAAAAAAATAATAAGGCAGATCCAAAGCTCAAGTGGGCCCCACCACAAAAAAACAGTGGGGACAGTGACGACCACCGTTCAAACCTTTTTAAGGCCCACCATGATGTTTTTTTTTTTGAGATCCAACCCATTCACAAGTTCACACACACATCGACAACGGGAAAAGACAAATATCAGCTTGATCAAAAACTTCTATGAGATGAAGGGAAAAGACAGGTATCAACTTGATAAAAAACGTTGGTGTCCTCCAGGAAGTTTATAGTGATCGGCATTCATTCCCCACTATTTTCTGTAGCACTGTTTTTTGTGTTCAGGTCCACTTGAGCTTTGGATCTGCCTCATTCTTTGGCTCATGCCGTAAAATGATCTCTCCAAATGTATGGACCGTGTTAATACACCACATGCATCATGGTGGGGCCTACATAACTTGGCGTTCCACGGGATGGCCTCACCGAATCGGGCGGATGAGCTTAGGGCTCTCAATGGAGCCTGTCATATCCAATTTGCTCCGAATCCATATAATGCGGATTTGGATCTTAAAATAGGTCCGATTAATTAAATGGACTGAATTTGAATTCACAGAAATAGATCCGAATTTGATCCGAATCTGTCTACAGATTTTCAAACTTGGAGCCGGATCCAATTGAATCCAATTCAGATGTTTTCTATGGGATCAAGAAAAAGACTTCAGTTTGGGCCACTCCCAAAACTCCCAAAGGTATAGCCACTTCAACAAGTTGCACCCTTGTTCGACTCCTATGCCTAGCTTAATCGAAAATATAGCTCGTGTCCTTCCAATGGAGATCAAGAGACCCTTTCCAAGGTACCTCGAGTACACCTCGTACGCTCATCTAGTGGGGAGGAGGGTTGCCTCCCAGGGAGTGTGACATGTCGAAACTGAGAGGAAAACATCTACAACGATCATTTAAGCAGAAAGTAATTGCCTAACCATTCCTTCATTGGGAAATAACCGGTCAAGAATCATTCAAGAGGAAAACTAACACTCCCAAAAGCTATAAATACAATCTTGGGTCTTCATTTGCAACCATTTGCTTTTTCTCCATTTTTAGAATTCCAGTTACTCTACTCACGGTTCATGATCTCCTGCCTCCTTTTCTTCACCCTGGCGATTGAGACAAGGTCATGAGAATGCAGTAGTCCAGGGACTCACTCTCAGCATAGGCCTCTCATGCCCGTGTCTGACTATTGGTGATGCTGCTTGCGAGTGTTCTAGGGCTTAAAAAGCCAAAACGCTGATTTTAACCATTGAATTGAAAATCTAGGATATATCTGGAAGAGAACCTTCCTGTTGAATGGAGTCGACCAATGGCAATGGGTGAGCTCAGCCCATGGGTCAGCTGACCCATCCATTTTTTGAGGTGGGTTCTAGACCATCTAAATGGGCAATGACTAAATGTCACGCTTGAAATCTGACCCATTTAAATAAATGGGCCTAGTTATAAAACTCAATCCAAGCTGACCAGCCCATAAAGGCCATCTATATGTTGGGTCGGATAGCCCCACATTGTCAAAGCCCAAAACAAAATAAAGAAAAAAAAGGTGAAAATGGTTTATTTATGTATGATGGAGCTAGTTGTACCTAGCCTCCCATTCCATTCTTGAACTTGAGTTGGGTTATGGTAGGTTGGGTTGGGTGACTTTACCTGATTACAACTGAATGGGTTGGAAGGAGCCTTGGCTGGGCTCGAAAACAGGTTAACTATGGTTTAGTTTAGAAGTTAAAGTGATCCTTTCCATGATCCTTTCCATGCTTCTTCTCGCTAAATTTCAAGCGGTCAAAGTCCAAAAGAATGGATCAAGTTTCGTTCTGAGTGGGACCCATGGTTGGGTCATCCGAGCCATTGATTTAATAGCCTCAATGTAGATAGAGATGAAATGCATCAACAATCCATATTCAATGGAAAAAAAGGTCACAAATTGGAGGGCACTGTCCATCAATGATGGGGGCCATCAAATCAACGGCTTGGATGGTCCAACATGGCCCCGCAAATAGGACTTTTGTTTGAGGCCTCGTACAGCGAAGTTGCGTGGCCTTTTCCATGCAAATGTCTAAAAGAAAAGATAGACACATAAAATCAAATATCAACAACTTAGATTATAAACGGAAACGTTGTTTGCTCGCACCCATGCACCTTCTCCCCACGCAGCACACGTGCCAACTTGGCCAGCATGTGGAACATCTGAACAAAGCATAAGGGGTCCCCACCAAGAAGATGACCGTACACAAATTTCAGGCTGGTCCACTCATCAGGTGGGCCACTTCTATGTACCACGTTCAACATAGACGTTCAACAGATCTGCCATGTGAACCGCTTGATGTTGGACCTACTTACATGGTTGGCACATGTCATTCTACCTATGTATGAGTGATTTAATTCCTTTAATTTTAGGATTTTAGAAATGCAGTGGATGTCATTTTACCTATGTTTATAGCTAATATGATGGCTTAACTATCTTGTTATTTGTTAGATGAAGAAAAAGACTCAAGTAGAGGTAGGGCTGTACATCGAGCTGAGCTGAGTCGAGTCGAGGTGGGCCAAGCTTGGCTTGACTCGTCTGTGCTCTCCTCGAGTTCGAGCTCGAGCTTGAGCTTGAGCTCACCCTCGAGCTTACCATTGGAGCTTGCCTTATTTGCTAAAACTTTCGAAGCGAGCTCCAGGCGAGGTAGTGGATCGAGTCGAGGCAAGCTTACCTCAAGTCGAGTTAAGCTTACTCCCACCTCAATTTATTATATGTTTTAATACAAATTAAAAGTCAACAACATTAAGTTCAAGAAGTCACACATATATTATGGGAGAATAGTATTTCTACAGGTGGGACCCCACCATTAAAATGACCTAGCTCTAATCGGTTTTTTCCTTGGCCAGGTCACACACGCATTGAATGCAGATCACTAGTAATATTTTGTAAATCATAATAAACACAGTACATGCATAGCTCACCACATGAATGGGTTGCCTGATTATTGTGTGGACCATCTTCATGATGAGGCCCAGCTGATTCATGGATCAGATGCACCACCTCCGTCGTAAAATTGCAATCAATAACTACATATGATATTTGGTCTTACCATAGCCCATGTTTTGTAGATATGTATGGTGTGTGGTCTCACCTTAGCACTTGTGGTTGTGTAGCGTGTTAAACACACAACCACTATGTGCTCACCATATTTCGTACTTGAAATTACTCAATCCATCAAATATGCTGAACAAGGAATATTCTTACCTAAACAAAATAGTAAGATTTACAAACACCCCAACGTGTGAGGGTTTTATATGTCCTAAGCTTGGACCCCAATGTGTGTGTGTAGAGGAAGAAGAGAGAGAACCAAGAAATAAAAAGATTAAGGTTTTTTTTTTTTTTTATAACAAATATCTATATGAAATGAGCTGAGCTGGAGCTCGAGCCGAGTCGAGATTGAATCGAGTTGAGTTTCGAGTTGAGTCGAGTCGAGTAACCCAACTGTCGAATTTGACTCGATTTCTAACTCGAGCTCCTAAATGAAGCTTGGCTTGACTTGTTCTACGAAGTCGAGTCGAGCCGAGGCGAGCTTTTTCGAGTCAAGTCGATCGAGTTTCTCAAGCTGACTCGGCTCATGACCAACCCTAAGTATATGTCACACTCCCAAGGGTATAGGTCGGGCTCCCATCTTGCACCACTTCAACAAGTTGCACCCTTGTTCGACTCCTATGCCTAGCTTAATCGACAATATAGCTTGCGTCCTTGCGATGGAGATCGAGAGACCCTTTTTGAGGTACCTCGAGTACACCTCGTAAGCTCATTTAGTGGGGAACGAGAGTTGCCTCCCAAAGAGTGTGACATGTCAAAACTGAGAGGAAAACATCTACGACGATCATTTAAGCAGAAAGCAATTGCCTAACCATTTCTTCATTGGGAAATAATCGATAAAAAATCATTCCAAGGAAAACTAACACTCCCAAAAGCTATATATACCATCTTGGGTCTTCATTTGCAACAATTTTCTTTTTCTCCATTTTTAGAATACCAGTTACTCTACTCACGGTTCATGATCTCTTGCCTCCTTTTCTTCACCCTGGCGATTGAGACAAGGTGAGAATGCAGGAGTCCGAGGACTAACTCTCAACATTGGCCTCACATGCCCTTCCTAAGTATTGGTGATGCTGCATTCAGCACTTAATGTTGAAATAGGCTCTTTTTAGTGATTTTTCTAATTTAGATCGTTAGGTAAATTTCAAAATTTAAGTGCTTAATTTGAATTTTCACTGAAAAAGAGGGTTTATTTTTAAGCTTTCCTCTTTTGACTTAACGCTCAACACTGAACGCGGTAAGTGATTTTAAGTTAAAATATATTTTTAAATGACAAAGCTCTACCCTTTTCTAATTTCCACAAGCATTCTGTTCAAATTGCGAAGCTACTATGTTTACCTGGCAAAGTTCTATGGCCTCATCATGGTGCATACATTTTATATCTAACACGTTCATCAATTTTGCTACATCATTTTAAGGTATGAGCAAGAAAATGAGACTAGACCCAAAGCTCAAGTGGACCACACCACGTAAAGCTGTTGGGGCAATGCCCACCATTAAAACCTTCTTAGGGACCACCATAATGTTTTTATGCCATCCAACCTGTTCATAAGGTCACACGAACTTGGATGAAGGGAAAACACAAACATCAACTTGATGCTAAACTTTTGTGGCCCCAAGAAGTTTTCAATTGTTGCGGTTCAATCTCCTCCAATTTTTGTGGTGTGGTAAACTTTGGGTATACCACATTTTTAGGGTCATGGCCTAAATTAATATGATAAAACGTATGAACGGTGTAGATCTTCCATCCTAATGGGGCCACAGAACTTTGTTACGTGAACACGGTACTCATAAGGTCTAGTTATGTCAAGCAATCTCGTTTCGCTCTACATGTGGTTTTCATGCAAAGGCACATGCAAAAGCCTTTTGCAGGAAATCCTGCTTGGGAAAGTTAGGTGAGCTAACCATGATGTTTACGAGAAATCCACCCCGGCCATCTGTTTTGTTGGATCATTTTAGGACATGAGAGAAAAGAGGAGGCATATCACAAACTCAAGTGGGTCGCACAACAGGAAATAGTGGGCAGGAAATTCCTACCATTGAAACTTTTTGAGGGTCAACCTCGATGTTTATATGCCATCCATACTGTTCATAAGTCATTCTTACTAGGATGAACTGAAAACACAAAAATATTAGCCTGATTCAAAACTTTTGTGGCCCTTAAAAAGTTTCAGCAGTGTACGCTTAATACTTACTATTTCCTGTATGTAGCCCATTTGAGTTTTCGATCTACCTCATCTTTGGTCCCATATCCTAAAATTATTTGGAAAAACATATGGATGAGGTGGATTTATTAAAAACCATCACGATGGGCCCCACCAAACTTCTAGTTTAGAAATTTCATGGAGCGGATTAGTTGTTACTCGAGAAATAAGATAGTAGGTTTGCTGTGACCATGTAATGTGCCCCACCTTAAGGGGTTATAATCTCCCAAAAATATTATGTTTGAAATATATATATATATATATATATATATATATATATATATATATATATATATATATAGGGCAGGGCATGGCATATTTTGTCTTATAATTTATAAAAGATAAGAAATTGAAATAATAAGGGCAAATATGACAAATTGTCAATTTTAAGACATCTATAATGTATGCTTACCAAACAAACTTTTGTGAAAAAAATACTTAATTTCAGACATTATAACTTTTTTCAAACAAATTACCAAACAGATTTTCCAGTACTTATAAATACTAAAATTCAGCACTTTTAAGTTTTCAGTACTTGTATTATTTTTCAGTGTGCCAAACGGCACCTTAGTGTTCTAGGGCTTAAAATGCCAATATGACCTTATCAATTGAATGGAGTCGACCATAAATGGCATAAATGGCAATGGGTGAGCTCAGCCCATGGGTCAACTGGCCCATCCGTTTTTTGAGGTGGGTTCTAACGAGCTAAATGGCAATGACTAGATGTCATGCTAGAAATCTGACCCATTTAAATAAATGGGCCTTGTTAAACTCAATCCAACTTGACTAGCCCATAAAGGTCATGAATATATATTGGGCTGGATAGCCCCACACCAAAGCCCAAAACAAAATAAAGAAAAAAAAAAGAAGGTAAAAATGGTTTATTTATGTATGATGGAGCTAGGTGTACCTAGCCTCCCATTCCATTTTTAAACTTGAGTTGGGTTGTGGTAGTAGGTTGGGTTGGGTGACTTGACCCAATTACAATTGAATGGGTTGGATCGAGCTTTGGCTTGGGCTCGACAAAGGTTAGCTATGGTTTAGTTTAGAAGTTAAAGTGATCCTTTCCATGCTTCTTCTCGCTAAATTTCAATATGTCAAAGTCCAAAAGAAAGGATCAGGTTTCATGGTTAGTGGGACCCATGGTTGGGTCATCCGAACCATTGATTTAATAGCCTCATTGTAGATAGAGATGAAATTCATCAACGATCCATATTCAATGGAATAAAAGGTCACAGATTGGAGGGCACAGTCCATCTATGATAGGGGCCATCAAATCAACGGCTTGGATGGTCCAACATGGCCTCTGAAATAGGACTTTTGTTTACGGCCTCGTACAGCGAAGTTGAGTGGCCTTTTCCATGCAGAAGTTTCAAAGAATATCAACAGCTTAGATTATAAATAAGTAAACGTTGTTTGCTCGCACCCATGCACCCTCTCCCCACGCAGCACACGTGCCAACTTGGGGAGCATGTGGAACATCTGAACAGAGCATAAGGTGGTCCCCACCAAGAAGATGACCGTACACAAATTTCAAGCTGGTCCACTTATCAGGTGGGCCACTTCTATGTACAGATTGTTTAAATGAAATCACCAACGGTCCACGTTCAACATAGACGTGAGGCTTGCCTGATTGTCTGCCTGATCTTCGCGTATAGTCATCTTCAGGTTGAGATCTTCCATCTGAACCGCTTGATGTTTGACCTACTTACATGGTTGGCACATGTGCCGCGTGTAGGATTAGCAAAAGCACCACTTGAGTTTTAGTACTGGCCGTTAAATGACTCTTTCTATGCATCTTCACCTCAAGTTTCAAGGAAAACGAAGCCAGTTCAAATCCATGGCCCACTTCTGGGAAAATAGTGAAAACTACTTGCGAGAGTAGGATTTCAAACATACTCTGCCACACGTGCTAATCTTACATGTGTGTTATAGATCTGGTTCATCAGGTTGGACCCTCCATATATTTGCCACATGAGGAACGGCTTGGGTTTCATACACGCACACCTCATCAGTCACGCGAGATGATGCAAATAAATCCTACTCTCGCGAGTAGCCTCAACAGGGTTCTGGGGGAAATCAAACAGGTGGGGCCCACCTGAGGAATCAAAGGGAGTTGGGTGACATTTTCCTTCTACCTTCGTCCGCAAGTTTCGAGGGAAAGAAAGACTTTGTTAAAAATCCAATTTCAATGGCTTAAATTACACGCAATGTGTTAGAAAAGGATAGTACACTTGAGGCTTATTAGGGTGAAGTTTTGTGAGTACCCTTTCCATGCAGCTTCACAATGATTTACAATGGGTATATACTCTATTGACTGAGAAATGCTCACATAAAACGTTGTACGTGAACTTTGAGATACAACACCTTTCTTGCAAACTCGTTCCTCATGGGGAATATCCAAGCCGTGCAAAAGGTAGGCCTTGGAAAGATAGTACATACGCCAATGGATTTATTAATATGTATTAAGTTCTCTACAGATTTGTAAATAGCTCTTGCCTTTTCTATATAATTCTGATCATTCTCATTAATCAAAAATACAAAATAATTCTCTGAAAATAGAATTTCAAAACCTCAACAAACTCCAAGCCATCCATCAGACTTTCTCCACTGTATAGATGCTCTGGCCCAAAATCATTAAGGCCTACTCATAACATGGGGCAAAATGATAGAGAAAAATGAGCAACTTAAAATATTTCGACAATGTTCTTACTAGTGGGTATCACAAATTGTGGCTCAAGTAATCAGGAGACGACCTGATATTCTCCACCAGGACATCAACAAAGTAGGTACCACCTGATGGATGGCTTGGATCCTACACATGCATATCACATTTCACAGTGAACCATTCCCAACTCATCATTATTGTGCGCTTCTAATATTGAAGTTAACACTATATTTGATAATTGTGTTGATTGTGACCGTGTAGCCCTCCTAATGGTTGGACCATCCAGGTCTTTAACCCTTGTGGTGTGGTCCATCATTTTCGCGGTTCGGATAGTCTATACATGTAACATGCTGACAAGAATGAACGCATAACGTGTGCAAGCTCACATACAATGTTTTATGTGAACATCTCCTTTTCTTAGTAGGTGGGCCAAACACAACCCCTGTCACGCCCCGAAATCCGGACTCAGAGTGTGCACCCTCCGGCCCAGTTTACGGGGTATAACTGGTGCACTAAGTGCATTTATAACGTTAAACAACTTTAAGAGGCATAAAATGATGAAATACTAAGTTCTCATTTATTCATGAAGTATTCAACTATAAACTAAGTCCACCCATTTAGGACTTTATTAAATGTCTACTAATTATTGAAAATAATAAAATAAAAGAAACTAGTCTAAACGTCTTGGTTCAGGGCCGCCACTTCTTCCTCGGTTAAATTAGGCCAATAGTCCTGCGGTTCCTCTAGTGGTCCCATCTCATTATCAGGGGCATTCTCTGAAGGTTCAACGTCTACATCATCTGTATATTTTTAATCCACAACGTCAGCTGGAAAGCCCAGTGAGTAACCCAATACGGTTCACATGCATTTCAATTAAACAGGATAAACACATGCCATCAAATATAGGTAACATATAATTAATGCAATAATGAATGAAATGATGCATCAAGTGGGCATATATTCAGTCTTCCACTTGCTTCGATTGGATCCCATCAATCGGCTCCCCCTTCCTTGTAGGGCGGACTTCCACATATTAGTGGGCTTCCAGGATGGTCCCTGGGTAACCGGGTACTTAAGTACCTACCGGTCTTCCAGAGTCGAACTCCAGGCACAATAATTCATAATGCATGCAATAATTTACGTCCGTACATTTCATCTCTCATTTTGAGAGGCAATCTTTCATGACATTTATAAATAGAAATTATTTAAATAATATTTAAACAAGCACAAATTAATCAATATCACATATTGCATCCATCACACAACTTACTTAATTAAAATGACTAGGAAACGTGTTGGGATGTACTCACCTGTTGATAGTGGCGATTACTTTGTTAATTGTGTCACGTCCTGAGCAGAATCGGTCCTGAATCTACAATAAATGTAATTTATATTTATAAACCACCAATCTAACCTTAATATACTTATTTTCAATTTGGATTATACTTTATTGAGTTTTGGTTCCTTAATGGACGGTCCAGATTTGATTATTGTGACCCACGTTTCCAAAAGGAATGGCCCCTTTTTCTATTTTTCTGATGGTACGGCCCACTTGACTGGTGGGTCATCCTATACTTGGTCACAAGTTCCCCAATGGTACACTACCAAATATGATTGATTATATTTTGCAAGGATTTTGTCGTAGGATATCCTAAAATGGTCCATTTATGATAATCCATACCGTACCTCCCCACTATTTCACTTGGCATGGCCCACCTGGAACTCTGATTGGGCTGATTTTTTTTCACAAGACTAATAATTCATTACTCCAGAGATTGGGTGGATTGGATTTTTCAAAAACTACACAGTGGGGCCCACAAGCTCCTAACCAGTGGACAGGTGTTGTCCCCACTATTTATCTTGGTATGGCCCACTGGAATATCCTGTACGGGCCATTTTTGGTCCTTAACTAGAAAACTTATTTATTAAAATATTGGACGGATTAGATTTCTTAAAATGTCATCAAATGGGTCCCAAAAGTGGACAGCAATCCAAAATCGGACTGCCTCAACCATGTGTGTTGTTATCATTAATATTTTAAGTGGTGTGGGCCACCTGAGATTCGAATTTATCTGATTTTTGGACCCAAGCTGTAAAACATTATACTAAAACATATGGTCGGCTTGGATCTACTGATTTCATCTCAGTGGGGTCCATGAATGGACCGCTGTCCACGCCCAGAATTTCTACCTTTTTAATTTCATTTTTATTTTATAATTTTTTTTCACCATTGATTTGTTTCAGGTGGTGTGGCCCACTTGGACCTTAGTTTGAGTCCAAACTCGAACACTAGTCCTAAAATAAGATGGAGAAATAAATGGACGGAGCGGATGTACAAAATACATCAAGGTGGGTCCCATGAGTGGGGCCCCCACGTCACGTTCAACTTTGAATAACGCTGGACGTTCCAGCGTCAGAGACGCTGGACGTTCCAGCAATTCCTTTTTCTTTTCTCTTTTTTTTTTATATTATTTTATTTTTAGTATAATTATTATTATTATTTATTTAGGCTATATATATGGTTTACAAGAGATCTGGTCCGACCATTGGGTCGGCCACCTCATTGTGGGCCCAATAAAATTTTGGAACACTATACATTCATCATAGTTGATTTAATAATGAAATAAAACCATAATAAAAGAATTATAAAGGCTATTATTCATCCAATCGATGTGGCCCATCTGAAGGTCCATTCGATCTGAATTTTGAGGCCCATGTACATTTTGGCCATATGGTCATTATGACCCATCCAGATCGATTCCTGGCCCACCCAAATGGTCCCCATCAATCGTGATCACATATTCAAGGGTTAAGATAAAGATAAGGTCCCTAGATCAGTACAATGAACGGACGGACGATCCGGCCCGTTCATTGGCTGGATCTGGCCTACTTAAATAAAATAAAAAGAACACCTACTTGATCTAGCCGCAAGATCCCTCTATTCCTCCTTCCTTCTCTCCTTTCCTTTCCTTTCTTTTACGATGGATGAAAACCATCTCGCTCTTTCTCTTTTTAAAGAGACGTTCGTTGGAGATTTGTTGCGGATAAGATGGGTTGGTTGAGATAAGATAAGATTAATTTTGAATTTCAAAATTCGTATTTAAAGCAAAAAAAGAAAATTAAATTCTTGTTAGTGATAGGACTCGATACCTGGTCTTCCCTCTCGCTTAAGAGGGCTTTAACCAATCAGTCCATGCTTTTCTTTTCTTTATCATCTTAAATTTATTTAGCTAAACCCATTTTTGCTCCTAAAAGAAAATTTTTCCTACCGAAATTTTAGGGTCGTTACATTCTACCCCCCTAATAAAAATTTCGTCCTCGAAATTTACCTGGGTTCTTATTCGAATAGCAGAGGATATTTTTCGCGAATTTCCGACTCTTGCTCCCATGATGCTTCTTCTGTTCCATGATGGTTCCACAGCACTTTAACTAACAGCACAGTCTTGTTTCGTAGTACATGCTCCTTCCGGTCCAAGATACGAGTCGGCTTTTCTACATAAGAGACGTCTTCTTGAAGTTCCAGGTCTTGCCAATCCATAGTATGCGAAGCATCTCTTTCATACTTTCGTAGCATAGACACATGGAATACATTGTGAACACTTGCAAGTTGAGGTGGTAACGCAAGTTTGTACGCTGCAGCTCCTATTCGCTCTATAATCTGGAATGGACCGATAAAACGGGGAGCTAGTTTGCCTTTCTTTCCGAATCGCATTAATCCCTTCATTGGTGAAACTTTGAGAAAAACATGATCTCCTTCCTGAAAATGTAAGTCTCGTCTTCTGTTGTCTGCATAACTCTTTTGACGGCTTTGAGCTGCTAATAGACGCTTCCGAATGAGTTCAACCTTTACTGAAGCTTCCTGAATAATGTCGGGACCGATCAAACTCTTCTCACCCACTTCTGTCCAGCAATTAGGTGCTCGGCAAGGTCGCCCATACAATGCTTCGTACGGTGCCATACAAATACTAGCTTGATAGCTGTTGTTGTAGGCGAACTCAGCAAAATGCAGATTATCGTCCCAACTGCCTTTGAAATCGAGAGCACATGCACGTAACAAGTCTTCGAGTATCTGGTTCACCCTTTCTGTCTGCCCATTTGATTGTGGATGATAAGCTGTACTAAAGTCCAAAGTCGTACCCATGGCTTCTTGTAAACTTGTCCAGAACCGTGATGTGAATCGAGGGTCACGATCTGAGACGATGGAACTTGGTACACCATGCAACCGCACTACTTCTTTGATGTATAGTCTGGCTAAGACATCCATCGAATAATTTATTCGAATGGGAATGAAATGAGCCGATTTCGTTAATCGATCAACAATCACCCAAATCGAATCGTGCTTCTTCTGAGTCACGGGTAGCCCAACTATAAAGTCCATGGATATACAATCCCACTTCCATTCAGGTATCTTCAACGGCTGAAGAAGTCCGGACGGATTTTGATGATCAGCCTTCACCTGCTGACAGATAAAACACCGTGACACGTATTCTGCGATATCCTTCTTCAAATTTGGCCACCAATACAGCTGCTTCACGTTTTGGTACATCTTTGTACTCCCAGGGTGAATCGTGAACTTTGTTCGGTGAGCTGTCTTCAGAATTTCTTCTTTTAATTCAGGTACATTCGGTACGCATAGTCGATTACGATACCGAATACCTTTGTCTTCCCATATCTTCCATTCAGAAGCTTCTTTTCCTTGATGTTTAACTATCACTTGTTGTAACCATTCACTACTTCCTTGGGCTTCTATGATCCTGTCAGCTAAGGTTGGTCTTATCCTGAGATTTCCCAATCGAACACACTCATGATCACGGAATAATAATTCTACATCGAATTCCTTTGCATCATCAAGCATTTTCCATTCGTGAACCATGAGATTTGCCATGATTTGCTGCTTATATTGCTTCCTGCTGAGAGCGTCTGCTACTAAATTTGCCTTTCCAGGGTGATAAAATAATTCGAAATCGTAATCTTTCAGAAATTCCACCCACCTTCGCTGTCTCATATTTAGCTCCTTCTGAGAGAACAAATATCGTAGGCTTTTATGATCGGTGAATAAATCAAACCGCTCGCCATACAAATAATGCCTCCAAATCTTTAAGGCGAATACAATAGCGGCTAATTCCAAATCATGTGTAGGATAATTACGTTCATGATTCTTTAATTGTCTTGACGCATATGCTATCACCTTGCCTTCTTGCATTAAAACGCAACCTAGGCCTAGAATAGATGCATCGGTATAGAGTATAAACTTCGCACCCTCTTGTGGAAGGGTAAGAACAGGGGCAGTAGTTAGAAGTCTTTTCAACTCCTGAAATGCTTCTTCACAGCTTTCGGTCCATATAAAAGGTACACCCTTCCGAGTCAAGCTGGTTAACGAGCCAGAAATTTTGGAGAAGTCTTTAATGAATCTCCGGTAATATCCAGCCAGACCAAGGAAACTTCGTATTTCCGACACATTAGTGGGTTGTTCCCATTTGACTACTGCTTCAATCTTTGCCGGGTCCACTGCTACTCCTTCTCTGGAGATAACATGGCCGAGGAATTGAACTTTCTCTGCCCAGAATTCACACTTCGAAAATTTTGCATACAGTTGGTTATCCTTCAGAACTTGCAATGCTGTCCTCAAATGCGTCTCATGCTCTCTACTAGTCTTTGAGTAAATTAATATATCATCGATAAATACGATAACGAACTGATCTAGATATGGCTGGAATATTCTGTTCATCAAATCCATAAACACGGCTGGGGCATTGGTCAACCCAAAAGGCATAACCAAAAATTCATAATGCCCATATCGTGTTCGGAACGCCGTCTTGTATATATCTGCTTCCTTAATTCGTAGCTGATGATATCCCGACCTTAAATCGATTTTAGAGAAATAACAAGCACCCTTCAACTGATCGAATAAATCGTCGATACGAGGTAATGGATATTTGTTCTTGATGGTCACCTCATTCAGCCGACGGTAGTCAATACATAATCGCATACTACCATCCTTCTTCTTTACAAAAATTACTGGCGCACCCCACGGGGATGTGCTAGGTCTTATGAAACCTTGTTTTGTTAATTCACCCAGCTGATCTTTCAACTCCTTTAATTCCATTGTCGACATTCGGTATGGCTGAATAGAGATTGGTGCAGTACCTGGTAAGAGATCGATACCGAAATCGACGTCCCGTCGAGGTGGTAATCCAGGAATGTCCTGAAAAACCTCGGGATACTCACTCGCCACCGGAACTTGATCCAAGGTCTGCTCTTGTGACTCACCTTCCTTTAGCACCATGATATGTATAAATTCTTTACCCTTCTCTATGACCTGCATTTGGAATGGTTCTTTGCCAGGAATAGAAAAAGTAACTGACTTATCATGACAATCTATTTTAGCTCGATTCGAGGTAAGCCAGTCCATACCTAGGATTACATCATACCCTGGCATGTCCATCACAATCAAATCTGCTGGCATAAGTACACCACCAATATTGAGTTGACATGCTCTACACACTTGTTTCAAGACTACTGCCTTTCCTATAGGTGTCTCAACTGAGATTGTTTTTCTAAGGTGTTCTGGTTTAAGGCCTAAGTGTTCCACTACAGTAGTTGATATGAAAGATAAGCTAGCACCAGAGTCGAAAAGAATAGTAACAGATTTATCACGAACATTTGCCATACCTTCCACCACATTGTTGTCCACCTCTGGCTCAGCAGTTGGTGCAATCGCATATACTTTTCCTTGCATAGGTTGTTGTCTAAATTGTTGTCCTCCTCGATTCTGAGAAGTCGTAGGTCGAGCTGGCTGCTGGGGCCGATTTTGTTGGAACTGTTGCGGCCTGGGAGGTAACAACTTTGAAGATTGAGGATAGGGATTTGCTGACCGCGATGCCTGAGATGTCATGCCTGACTGTTGAGTTGTAGCAGGGAACTGCGCACGGGAAGGTAAGGAAGGTAGTAAACCCATGTCGCGAAGTCGAGTCCGACAGTGTATTGCTTTGTGTCCATACTTATTGCAGTGAGCACAGTTTCCAGCAAAGAACTGGTCTTGATTGTTCGCCACGAAAGTTGGTACATTAACCCTTTGCCTCTTCTCTAATGATTGCTGCTGACTTGGTGCAGACCTAGACTGACTTCCAGTTATTTGAGTGCGAGATTTCTGGAACCGTTCATTATCCATTTCAGCCTTGAACGCTTTGTCCACTATCTCAGCATAGCTTTTAATAGTGTCGGTGCAGAATTTTGTTCGAATATTCTGACGAAGTCCTTCATCAAACTTAGAGATTTTATATTCTTCATCTTCCAAGATTTTCGGAACATATCTGGACAATTCTGCAAACTTAGCCTCATACTGAGCCACAGTCATTGAGCCTTGTTCTAACTTAGTGAACTCGGCCATTTTCTGATTTCTGTAGGCCCGAGGAAAATACTTCTCACGAAATTTCTTCTCAAACTCTGCCCATGTCCACTCATGATTAGCTTCCACCACCCGCTTTGCCGCACGCCACCAAACATCTGCTTCGCCTTGGAGGATGAATGAGGCCAATCGAACCTTTTGATTATCAGGGCAGTTCATTGCTTCTAATACCTTCTCTACTTGGACCAACCAATCCTCCGCTATAGTTGGATTTGTGGCGCCCTGAAACACCGGAGGCCTGAGTTTGGTGAACTTCTCCAGCAAGTCCACCTCTCGTGGTTGTTCCGATCTTATTGGCATTGTCTGTCGATTTCCACGTGATGCTTGAGTCATGTCAGCCCATTGTGCAGCAAACTGTTCCTGTTGTTGTTTCATCATTGCCGCCATTTGGTGAAGTAATCCGAATGCTGCATCCAAGGGTTGAATGTTGGGTCCCGTAGGATTCGCCTGCGTTGTCCTAGGAGACAATGGTAACCGAGTACTGGGCCCCGCTTCATTTTGATTTGCTGCCGGTAGAGGTGGTGCAAGATTCTGTTGTTCCTCAAAGTTTTCTTCTTCCTCCATATAATTTTCATCTTGTTCTCTATTTGACGCCTCTTCTTCTACCACCACTGTAGGATTCACTACTGGTCCTTGGGCCACAGTTACACTTGTTGATGGTCCTATATCACGAAGGCTTTTTGATTTCCTAGGAGCCATAATCACCTAAGAGGAATAACGAAATTTAGTCCCCATGAGCCACTAAGGGGTTTATATTTTTTTACAAATTTTATATTAAACTAAACTTACCCAGCTACGATCAGGCCTTTAAATCACATTGATCGGAGCTGTATATTAATAGATATGAATTTTACAAAAATCAATAATTCTGATGGACATTGCTGTCCAGCAGGTTTTGTGTGTTATAAAATCATCTAACAATACCTAATTGCTATAAAATGATCTATAATTCCATTATCAATAACAATAAGCACTTTGAGTCTATATTGGACTTCAGATGAGCAGTACTTTTCATTTTTTTTTTTTTTTTTTTTTTTTTTCGATCCCTAATTTTGATTTCTAAGTTCTCTATATTTACCCCGATCATTTAGGGAATGTCCTAAGTTTGTTTTCTAATTTTCAGGGGTCTACCATTTATGTAGAAAAGTGGGGTCATAACCTACAGGTCAACTAGGTTTTTAAGAAAAGCCTCTCTCTGATACCATTCTGTCACGCCCCGAAATCCGGACTCAGAGTGTGCACCCTCCGGCCCAGTTTACGGGGTATAACTGGTGCACTAAGTGCATTTATAACGTTAAACAACTTTAAGAGGCATAAAATGATGAAATACTAAGTTCTCATTTATTCATGAAGTATTCAACTATAAACTAAGTCCACCCATTTGGGACTTTATTAAATGTCTACTAATTATTGAAAATAATAAAATAAAAGAAACTAGTCTAAACGTCTTGGTTCAGGGCCGCCACTTCTTCCTCGGTTAAATTAGGCCAATAGTCCTGCGGTTCCTCTAGTGGTCCCATCTCATTATCAGGGGCATTCTCTGAAGGTTCAACGTCTACATCATCTGTATATTTTTAATCCACAACGTCAGCTGGAAAGCCCAGTGAGTAACCCAATACGGTTCACATGCATTTCAATTAAACAGGATAAACACATGCCATCAAATATAGGTAACATATAATTAATGCAATAATGAATGAAATGATGCATCAAGTGGGCATATATTCAGTCTTCCACTTGCTTCGATTGGATCCCATCAATCGGCTCCCCCTTCCTTGTAGGGCGGACTTCCACATATTAGTGGGCTTCCAGGATGGTCCCTGGGTAACCGGGTACTTAAGTACCTACCGGTCTTCCAGAGTCGAACTCCAGGCACAATAATTCATAATGCATGCAATAATTTACGTCCGTACATTTCATCTCTCATTTTGAGAGGCAATCTTTCATGACATTTATAAATAGAAATTATTTAAATAATATTTAAACAAGCACAAATTAATCAATATCACATATTGCATCCATCACACAACTTACTTAATTAAAATGACTAGGAAACGTGTTGGGATGTACTCACCTGTTGATAGTGGCGATTACTTTGTTAATTGTGTCACGTCCTGAGCAGAATCGGTCCTGAATCTACAATAAATGTAATTTATATTTATAAACCACCAATCTAACCTTAATATACTTATTTTCAATTTGGATTATACTTTATTGAGTTTTGGTTCCTTAATGGACGGTCCAGATTTGATTATTGTGACCCACGTTTCCAAAAGGAATGGCCCCTTTTTCTATTTTTCTGATGGTACGGCCCACTTGACTGGTGGGTCATCCTATACTTGGTCACAAGTTCCCCAATGGTACACTACCAAATATGATTGATTATATTTTGCAAGGATTTTGTCGTAGGATATCCTAAAATGGTCCATTTATGATAATCCATACCGTACCTCCCCACTATTTCACTTGGCATGGCCCACCTGGAACTCTGATTGGGCTGATTTTTTTTCACAAGACTAATAATTCATTACTCCAGAGATTGGGTGGATTGGATTTTTCAAAAACTACACAGTGGGGCCCACAAGCTCCTAACCAGTGGACAGGTGTTGTCCCCACTATTTATCTTGGTATGGCCCACTGGAATATCCTGTACGGGCCATTTTTGGTCCTTAACTAGAAAACTTATTTATTAAAATATTGGACGGATTAGATTTCTTAAAATGTCATCAAATGGGTCCCAAAAGTGGACAGCAATCCAAAATCGGACTGCCTCAACCATGTGTGTTGTTATCATTAATATTTTAAGTGGTGTGGGCCACCTGAGATTCGGATTTATCTGATTTTTGGACCCAAGCTGTAAAACATTATACTAAAACATATGGTCGGCTTGGATCTACTGATTTCATCTCAGTGGGGTCCATGAATGGACCGCTGTCCACGCCCAGAATTTCTACCTTTTTAATTTCATTTTTATTTTATAATTTTTTTTCACCATTGATTTGTTTCAGGTGGTGTGGCCCACTTGGACCTTAGTTTGAGTCCAAACTCGAACACTAGTCCTAAAATAAGATGGAGAAATAAATGGACGGAGCGGATGTACAAAATACATCAAGGTGGGTCCCATGAGTGGGGCCCCCACGTCACGTTCAACTTTGAATAACGCTGGACGTTCCAGCGTCAGAGACGCTGGACGTTCCAGCAATTCCTTTTTCTTTTCTCTTTTTTTTTTTTATATTATTTTATTTTTAGTATAATTATTATTATTATTTATTTAGGCTATATATATGGTTTACAAGAGATCTGGTCCGACCATTGGGTCGGCCACCTCATTGTGGGCCCAATAAAATTTTGGAACACTATACATTCATCATAGTTGATTTAATAATGAAATAAAACCATAATAAAAGAATTATAAAGGCTATTATTCATCCAATCGATGTGGCCCATCTGAAGGTCCATTCGATCTGAATTTTGAGGCCCATGTACATTTTGGCCATATGGTCATTATGACCCATCCAGATCGATTCCTGGCCCACCCAAATGGTCCCCATCAATCGTGATCACATATTCAAGGGTTAAGATAAAGATAAGGTCCCTAGATCAGTACAATGAACGGACGGACGATCCGGCCCGTTCATTGGCTGGATCTGGCCTACTTAAATAAAATAAAAAGAACACCTACTTGATCTAGCCGCAAGATCCCTCTATTCCTCCTTCCTTCTCTCCTTTCCTTTCCTTTCTTTTACGATGGATGAAAACCATCTCGCTCTTTCTCTTTTTAAAGAGACGTTCGTTGGAGATTTGTTGCGGATAAGATGGGTTGGTTGAGATAAGATAAGATTAATTTTGAATTTCAAAATTCGTATTTAAAGCAAAAAAAGAAAATTAAATTCTTGTTAGTGATAGGACTCGATACCTGGTCTTCCCTCTCGCTTAAGAGGGCTTTAACCAATCAGTCCATGCTTTTCTTTTCTTTATCATCTTAAATTTATTTAGCTAAACCCATTTTTGCTCCTAAAAGAAAATTTTTCCTACCGAAATTTTAGGGTCGTTACAACCCCCATATATCGTAACTACTTTTAATATTTGTTATGCTATTAAATATTTTTAGTTTAATTATTACAACGTGTAGAATGTCTAAGCAAAGTCTCCCTCGAGACTTTTAGAATTGAATGTGGACCGTTTCAATTGACCGTTGTTGTATGTCTCTTTTTTAGGGGGAAAAAAAAATAAAAGACTTAGGCATAGTTATCACACAGATTTAGAGGTGTCCCCATTAACAATATTGCAACACAACGTACCAATGGCTTAGATTATTTTATGGCAACAATCCATTTGATGATTGGCCTACACGTTAGGTTAGGTTAGGGTTGTCTCCAAATCCAAGTACAAATGGACGCTTGACTGATTGATCTATGAGTTATTTGGATGCAAGAAAAGTTATATTTGATAATGATAACTTGTTTATGATTTGTCAAATCCATTTATATACATTAATGTAAAGAGCTAAAGATAACATATCTTGAGAAATTTCCCTTTGTAAACTTTACTTTTGACCCATCAGCCAAAATAAATTCTCCAAAACTTTAGTTTTCATTTCTAAACTTATGGGCATTTTTCGAACGAAAATGCCCCTTGTTTTTTTGTTTTATTCCTTTCCCATGCAAAAATCCATCTTGTCTTCAATCTTCTCTTCAGCTACATCGAAAAACCTCAAAAAACTCATCTTTTTGTTGTGAAGGCCTCATTACTGTGCATGAACAGAGTCCACCGACTGGTCAGCCAGTGGACAGGATATGCAGTTTTGATTCCAAAACTCTCCGGATGATTTTGGCCATTTTGAGACCGGTCGTGGAGATCTCAGACCAGTCGTCAGACCAGTCGCAGGTTGCTCAGACTAGTCTGAGGATAGGTCTGAGTTGAGGTAGCATCTGGCACACCTCTCTGGACTGGTCACGATCGGTCGTGCGACCGGTCTGCGGTATGCAGAGATTGTAGTGTTGCGCGGTTTTCGCGCTACTTGTTTCTATTTTCGGGTTTCCTCTTATATATATGTTTCCTAATCGTGCTAGACCTAATGCTAAACAATACCTAGCTGTTCTAAACGGGATTAGGGTTATTGGGAAAGAGGATTGAGAGGTTGTGTGCTTTTGTTCATCTTTGGGATCTACTCAGGTAGTTCTAGCTCTGTAATCATCTGAATTCATAATGGAAGTTGTCGCTTTGTGCCGTGGTTTTTTCCCGCAAGGGTTTTCCACGTAAAATTCGTTTGCTTTTGCGTTGAGTGCTTGTGTGGCTTTGTGGTGATTGTTTGATCTTCTTCGCTGCTTCCGCTGACCGGTTTTCCAACAAGTGGTATCAGAGATATCGTTGGAGGGTTGAAGAAGAAGTTTTCTAAAACAATCTCATGGCTTCAAGTACCAAGTTCGACGTTGAGAAGTTCTCAGGCAAAAATAACTTCGAGTTATGGAAGGTGAAGATGTGTGCCGTCCTAACTGAGCAAGGGGTCGTGAACGCCCTTGGAAAGCACCCTGCCGAGATGAAAGATGATGAGTGGACGAAGATGGATGAGAAGGCAATGGCCTCAATCCAATTGTGCCTTGTTGATGACGTCCTCTATAACGTCATGAAGGAGAAGACCGCTGTAGAAATATGGACCAAGCTAGAGAACATCTATGTGAAGAAGTCTCTAGAAAATCGCATGTATCTAATGATGCAACTCTTCACTTTGAAGATAGCGGAGGGGACATATGTAGAGGACCACATCAGCACGTTCAACAAGTTGATTTGCAAGTTGCTCTATTTTGGTGAGCAGATGAAGGACGAGTATCAAGCCTTGATCTTGTTAAACTCACTTCCTAGTTCATATAAGTCACTTAGGGACTCGTTGTGCGCGGGTAGGGACACTATTAGTGTTGAGACCGTTGTCTCAGCCCTTCAATCGAAGGCCACGAGACAGAAGAGCAGTGATACTAATTCCTCCTCCGAAGCATTGTTTATGAGAGGAAGGAATTCTGAGTGAGGTGAAGGATCGTCGCTTTCTCGATCCAAATCGAAGGGCAAGGGCAAAGGCAAGTTGAAGTATTGGGGATGTGGCCAAGTTGGGCACATGAAGAAGAACCGCAAGAGTCCTAAGTATAAGAAGGAAAAGTCAGGTGATTCTTCTAGGGAAGCCAATACCGCTGAAGCCGAGCAAGGTGGTAGTGATGTGTGTGAAGTCTTGACGGTGTCAAAGGCTGGACCTCTATGTGATGAGTGGATCATGGACTCTGGGGCCTCATATCACATGTGCCCAGATAAGAGCGTCTTTACTTCCTACAGAGAGTATGAGGGAGGCTCGGTATTTCTAGGCGATGACTACGCCTGCAAGGTTGTGGGAATTGGTACAGTGCGCATCAAGATGTTCGATGGGATCGAACGGACCTTGACGGAAGTAAGGCACGTTCAAAGGTTGAGGAAGAATCTGATCTCCCTTGGTGCACTCGAAGCTTTGGGGTGCAGGTTCACTGGTTTTGACCGGTTCTGCAAAGTTTCAAAGGGAGCCCTTGTAATTCTGAAGGGACAGAGGCATGGAAACATTTACAGGCTGATTGGGAGCACTTCAGTAGGTGGAGCTGCAACGACTGTAACGGATTCCACGTCTGCACGTATGTGGCATGCATGCGTAGGCCACATGAGTGAGCGGGGCATGAAGGTACTCTCTGAACGATCTTTGATTCCTTCCTTTAAATCTGTAGACTTTAGTATATGTGAACACTGCATGTATGGGAAACAGTCTAGATTGTCTTTTAAAGGGGGAAACATGTATGTAAAAGGGTGCTTGATTATGTCCATTCCGATGTATGGAGGCCATCGCCCGTTATTTCTGTTGGTGGGTCATCGTGGTTCGTGTCGTTTATCGATGACTATAACAGGAAGGTTTGGGTTTATTTTTTGAAAAATAAATCCGATGTTTTCACGACCTTTAAGTATTGGAAGGCGATGGTGGAGAATCAGTCAGGGCAGAAATTGAAAATTTTGAGAACCGATAATGGTGGTGAGTTCACTTCCAGGGAATTTAACACGTATTGTAAAGAAGAAGAGATCGTGAGACAAAACACAGTGCGCCACATGCCAGAGCAGAATGGTGTGGCAGAGCGGATGAATCGGACTCACTTGGAGAGAGCTCGATCCATGATTAGTGATGCTGGGTTGGGCAAAGAGCTATGGACTGAGGCCGTTAACACGGCTTATTACTTGATAAATCGGTCACCCTCTATGGCAATTGAATGTAAAATCCCTGAGGAAGTGTGGAGTGGTCATACGCTGACTACTCATGCCTACGAGTTTTTAGTTGTGAGGCTTACTCTCATGTACCGTCAGTTGAGAGAGATAAGCTAGACCATAGGGCCAGAAAAGGGATCTTTGTTGGCTATGATGATGGTGTGAAGGGATATTGCATATATGACCCTGTCACACGAAAGATCACCCTAAGCCGTGATGTCAAGTTTGATGAGGGGTCTTTGTTCCATAAGGATGCTACAAAGGAACCAGAAACATTAGAACAGGTTGATACTTCATGAGGACAGAGATGGGACACGGGCCAATACTGAGGCACAGACAGAGGTACATGATCAGGTGGAGCAGCCACCTATGTGAAGAAATCCACCCAGGGATCGCAGGTTACCGGCAAGGTACATGGATGACTCGAATGTTGCATTTGCTCTCATTACAGATGAGGGGGATCCGTTTAACTTTGAGGAAGCACTACAAGATGTAGATGCTGAGAAGTGGAAGATGGCAATGTAAGACGAGATGGACTCCTTTTATAAGAATGAGACTTGGGAGCTTATGGAGCTTTCAGTGGGCCGAAAAGCGATAGGGTGTAAGTGGATTTTTCGGAAGAAACAAGATAGATACAAGGCAAGGTTGATAGAAAAAGGCTATGCTCAGCTTGAAAGCGTAGACTTCAGTGAGATTTTTGCACCGGTTGTGAAGCAAGTATCTATCAGGTTCGTGCTGGCGCTAGTTGCCCTATACGACCTAGAGCTGGAATAGATGGATGTCAAGACTGCTTTCCTGCATGGGGAATTGGAAGAGCAGATATACATGGTGCAATTAGAAGGTTATATAGTGCAAGGGGCCGAGAACGAGGTTTGCAGGTTGAGGAGATCGTTGTATGGTCTCAAACAGTCGCCTAGGCAGTGGTACAAGAAATTTGATTCCTTCATGATGAATCAGGGCTTTGCCAGGAGCGAGTACAATCATTGTGTCTATTACAAGACACTGAATGATGAGAAGTTTCTCATACTGGTGTTGTACATCGATGACATGCTTATTGTCAGTCATAGCATGTCTGACATCGATGTGTTGAAGATTCAGCTTTCAGGGACATTCGAGATGAAAGATTTAGGGGCTGCAAAGAGAGTTCTTGGCATAGATATTCATAGAGACAGGAAGAGGAGCGGGTTGTGGTTATCTCAGGAAGAATACCTTGAGAAGGTATTGAAAAAGTACAAGATGGACAAGTCCAAACCGATTAGCGTTCCCCACGCGGCTCACTTCAAGCTTTCTTCTGAACATTGTCCCATAACAGATGAAGAAAAATATGTTATATCTCATGTGCCCTATTCAAGTGATGTGGGCAGTTTAATGTATGCCATGGTCTGTACAAGACCAGATATTTCACAGACTATGGGTGTTGTAATCCGATTCATGTCTAACCCGGGCAAACAACATTGGGAAGCTGTAAAATGGCTACTTCGATACATTCGAGGTACGCAGGACTATGTCTTGACGTTTGAGAAGTCAAAGGACAAGTTGGTTGGTTATGTCGATTCTGACTACGCAGGTAGTGTGGACAATAGGAGATTGATTTCAGGGTACTTGTTTGTATTAGCGGGTGGAGCGATTAGTTGGATGTCTAAGCTTCAGTCAGTGGTGGCTCTTTCCACTACTGAAGCTGAGTATATGGCAGTGACAGAAGCTTTCAAGGAAGCTGTTTGGTTGAAAGGGATGATAAATTAGTTGGGGCTTCAGCAGGAAGCCGTGCCTGTTAATTGTGATAGCTCAAGTGCTATAAATTTAGCTAAAATTTCTGTTTATCACTCATGTACTAAACACATTGATGTGAGTCACCATTTTATTCGACAGGTGCTTGAGGAAGGAGATGTGACTCTGGACAAGATTCACACCAGCGTGAATCCGGCGGATATGCTGACCAAGGTGGTCCCTACAGAGAAGTTCAAGTTCTGCGTAACTTCTCTAGGATTGGCGAAGGCTTAACAAAGACGCAGTGATGCATGAGATGCGGCTACTATGACTGATGATGAGTTGGTTCTTTGAAGAGTAGAAGAGATGGTTCAAAGTGTAATGATGCCTTGGTGGAGTTAGTTGTGAAGGCCTCATTAGTGTGCATGAACAGAGTCCACCGGTCAGTGGACAGGATATGTAGTTTTGAGTCCAAAACTCTCTGGACGATTTTGGCCATTTTGAGACCGATCGCCAGACCGGTCGTGGAGATCTCAAACCGGTCGTAGGTTGCTCAGACCGGTCTGAGGACAGGTCTGAGTTGAGGCAGCATCCGGCACACCTCTCTGGACTGGTCACGACCGGTCGTGCGACCGGTCTGCTGAGATTGTAGTGTTGCGCGGTTTTCGCGCTACTTGTTTCTATTTTCGGGTTTCCTCTTATATATATGTTTCCTAATCGTGCTAGACCTAATGCTAAGCAATACCTAGCTGTTCTAAACGGAATTAAGGTTATTGGGAAAGAGGATTGAGAGGTTGTATGCTTTTGTTCATATTTGGGATCTACTTGGGTAGTTCTAGCTCTGTAATCATCTGAATTCATAATGAAAGTTGTCGCTTTGTGCTGTGGTTTTTTCCCGCAAGGGTTTTCCACGTAAAATTCGTTTGCTTTTGCGTTGAGTGCTTGTGTGGCTTTGTGGTGATTATTTGATCTTCTTCGGTGCTTCCGTTGACCGGTTTTCCAACACTTTTCTACGTTTTTCTCTTCGGCTAAACTTAAAAACCCATCTTCTCTTAGTTTTCCTCTTCAACTAAACCCAAAAAAACCTCAAAAACCCACTTCATTGCATTTCTTTCTGAAAAAATCTTTTTTTTTTGTTTTTTATTTTTTTTTTCAAAAAACTCTTTTTCTTCATTTTTTTCTTTTTGAATAGTGAATGGTGAATGGTGAAGGAGATTTGAATGGTGAATGATGAAACCTTTCAATGAAGGATGTAGTCTGTGAAAAAATGGTAAATTTCACAGTACAGTAAAGTTAACCGAATTCTCCAAACAACGGACTCTGGCCATCGTTTTCCACTTATTCATGGTATTTGATGAAATGTTCGGTTAAATTATAACCTGTTCGATGAATATCATTGAACACAGTCATTTGCCGAACATTCGGTTAAATTTACAAAGTGCTCAGTGAAGCTGACTGATTTCATTCAAATTCGTTGATCTGTCGTTTTGCGATGTACCTTGGCTGTCATTTTTCGCTATTTCGGCATATTTGGCCGAATATTCAGTCAAATTATAATGTGTTCGGTGAATTTCACTAAACACAGTTATTTGTCGAACATTTGGTTAAATTTATAACGTGTTCAGTGAAATTGACCGATTTCATTCAAATACATAGATTTGTCGTTTTGTGACGGACTTTAGCTATTTCGGCGTATATTTGGTCAAATTATAATGTGTTCAATGAATTTCACCGAACACAGAGTTAGTTGACTGAACATTTTGGAAATTTTACAACTTGCTTGGTGAAATTCATCGAGCATGTTATAATAGTAGATCAATTATTTTACGACGAACTATAGCCGTCATTTTCGGAGTGTTAAAGAAGAACGGAATTTTTCAGAAACAAAAACGACGAAGAAAATGAATTTTTTCAGGAATAAAATGAAGAAGAATATGAATTTTTTAAGGAAGAAAAACAAAGAAGTTGGGTTTTTCAAGAAGAAAAATAAAGAAGAAGATGGGTTTTTCAGAAAGAAAAATAAAAAAGAAAATGGGTTTTTTCAACAAGAAAAAAAAAAAAAGATGGATGTTTCAAGAAAAAAAATGAAGAAGAATATGGGTTTTCGAGAGCATTTTCATCTTAAAAAAGTCCATAAGTCTAAGTTTGGAAACTTAAGTTTTGGGGGTTTATTTTGGTTATTGGATGAAAACTAAGGTTTGCACAGGGGAATTTCTCACATATCCTTATGACTTGACCATCAATAAAAATAACATGTCCATAAAAAATATAAAAAGAGTAGGAAAGCTCATCTCTAGTTCTATGTATATGAGGACACGATAATATTCTACATGCATACATCACATAAATGTGCCGCATACATTAAACATTGTATTTTTATCAATATGTCAATGTATATGTGCGTTATAATTGCCGTGGGTGCTCCCAATTGTCTTAAGCTCTCTGCATGTGCCACAATATATCTTTACCCTATGTTCTAAGATGTGTAACCAACCATGAACAAGATAGAAATACTTTGACTTGCATTGAATGCCCTATCCAAGCCCGCATGACGAACACAATCTACCGGAATACAACTTTAGGGCTGTACTTATGAGTTGGGTTTGTACCAGGTAAAATTAAAATGTTGAAAAGGCCTGACTCGAACAGTTCAAAATTGAGCCGAAGCCAACCTCAAGACCTGCTCGACCCAGCCATTGACAGCCCTACATAACTTAGGTTGCAACTAAAATGGGCCTTATAACTTCGGTTTGGGAGATTTCTATTGGATGTCTAATTCTTAATTCCCTATTTAACATAGATTTTCTTTTTAAGCACCCAGCTGCCTGCTTTCTTCAAGTAGGTTTTAGTACTTCTGTAAACTGCCATAATCACCTTAATTGAAGTGATTTTTGAGGTTGGTTTTAGTACTAATGCACAAGTAATTTAAAGGATGAGCCTATGAGGGATCTCAATAATTTTCCTAATGGCCCACTTGCGCATATGGCTGAGATTGTTTTTGTATATTTTGACTAGTTGGGTTGGCTGTAGCTTTCATGAAAATGAGAATGTCATCACCATAAAATAAGTAGAAGAGGGGCTGGACCAGCTAATTTCTTGAGAGTATGTACGTGGAACTCGGACTACTAAATAATGTTATGCTAGATAGTCGTATGACAGCTGTAAGACCCACTTTTGTAGGTAGGCTCCCCCAAATCCCACTTTTGTAAGTGTGCCCCACAAATGATGGGCCATGGTCAGTCCTTATTTTTGTGTGAAGATGATCATCATGGCCCATTCACGGTGGGACATCCCACTTCAACGGTCCCGATCATCAATGATCATGGTTCAACTAGTGAACTACATCTTGACCACAGTAGTCCGCGGACTACACGTCCTTTTTCTTTCTTTAGCAGTTATATCCTCCCCACCAAATCCTAAGCTACAAGGCAACCATGACTATATCAAAAGTCATCCGTATCGTCTCTTTAAATGACACGTCAGCAATGCGTTATCCATTCGTATTAAAGACCGTAGAGCGCGGATTAGGTAGGCGTATGGGCATTGGGAGAGAAGAGAGTCAGGCTTGCTTATGTGGCAGGTCTCTTCAGACAACGTACCCTTAGCCAATGCAAATGTGACACGTACGTGTCACGTCAGGCCTGTCCTAAGCTCAGGATATGCTCGGGTGATACCTAATTCGAGCTCAAGACCATAAGTGCCACGTGTCTATTAATTCCACGTCTATGGGTCTGTGAGCCTGGACGGTGCGGATTCTCCATTCGGTACCTAGTCGTTTACCTGTGTCCTGGGGAATATAGTTCGGTGCAATTTTCTTGCACGTGCTACGGTAAAGATGAGTTGTATTGGAAATGTGTGCGAATAGTCCAAAACATGGTCTGAACCCTTCATTCGTTACAATACATCTTTCATGCCTAACATCTTGAAAATCATATTAACAGAGTATTTGGTCAATTCAATCAAACCCGAGGCTTTATGATTGACGAAAACTTTATTTCATTAACTTGTGCGATTAAGAAAGTATATGCATGTCATAGTTGTACTTTATTTGAGTTTTATTTTGGACTGCTCCCTAAACTAAATTGATTAAGACCAAATTCATGGCATGATTCACTTTCTTAACCACTAATGATTAGTCATATGATTTTAGAAGAATAGGAATTAGTCCTTTTAAATGGATTCTTTCTACCTTGCCTCAATGACTTTTCTTTCATTAGTGAAAGCATGCTTTATATCTCCCAATAGAACAATGATGGATAAATTTAAAAACGAAAGGTTAAAAATGGTGATTTTATTAATATGTATTGAAAGTTGAGAATAATCCACTGATAAACAATATTAGTAAAGAAACGAAAAATAAATACTTGCAATCACCTATGTGAACAAACAATCAAGGTGGACAAGTCAATACGATGTAACTAAGGATTTGATCTTCCACGTGAGGACTTAATTGATTGGTATCCAACGATGGTAGGTCACGGATATTCATACTACTCCTAAGTGTATTACAGTGGTGGCTCTAGTAAATGATGATCCAAGCTAACATAAACTTTGAATGTTCTATAGCATAGCTAGACAGAAGTGGAGAAATCTAATCTAAAATAAGCAACTTTGTGCTCTATATAGGAGATTGTGTTAAGCGTCGGCCTGGAGCTCTATATCGCGTGCTCTTTTTATAACTTTGGGAGGCAGCAAAACTCTTGCTGAGTTTCCTTGCTGATTTAGGATCCTTGACAATCATGGTGCACAATTGTTCTCTAATCATTTTAGTTTGGCCAAAGAAATATTTGGAGGTCATAAACCATTTTCAAATCTCCTACTAGCATGCTCGCGGGAATTCGTGGATCTTATAGATCGAATCAAATTCATTAGAGTTGGATTCTTCACGATGTCCTTGGATCCCATCGACTCTAAGAGTAATCCGCTTCTCTAATCTTCATAATCACCACTAGAGCACCAATCATGTCTAAGAGGATTTTCCCATTTGGAAGGACTGTGGGTGACGACCTGGCCGAAATCCGATAAGATCGATATCTTGGCAGGTCTTTTATAGCGTTTTGAGTACGCTACCTTGGTTTCACATGCCATGCATGTTGGACCTACGTGTCATTCATATCGTAGCGTCTTATCCACGAGCATGTGTAAAACTCTACACCATTCTACTTTTTACAGGTGCCGTGTCTTCAAATGAGATAGGGCAAAAAATAATGTCAGGGTGAGAGTAAGATTTTGTCCACCATTTTGCGCGTAGTGCCTTGAAAAGGGCCGCATCTCATTGGTATATATAAGAAGGAGCACCAATACGGGTGTAAACACCAAGATCTTCCTCCTCATCCCATCATGGCCCCTTTGCTGTAACCCTCCATTTTACAGGCCATAGACAGAATGGTTTGGGTCATCCGATGAAAGTGACACTCCTGGAACATGAAAATAAAGGGAGGAATCCACCGAGTGAACTGTCTAGGCCAATGGTTTGGCTTTTTTTCTCCAGTATCTCATCTGGACCGTCAACTTTGCAAGCACTGATTGGATGGTTGAATTGTATGATCATTACGATTTTAGATGGATGACAAAATTGCAGTGGTTTGGATCAGATGGATTGCTCAGATTGGTAATTGGACTGCTCAAGTGTAAGATACATCCAGTTTCCACCAAAAACAATGCAAACCAGTTGCATAGGTCCTGTCAGAATGGTTTGGGGCCATATTATGGAGGCGAATTTCCTGTGGGGAGCACGTGTATCAAAAAACTCTATGGGATCCACCGTGACGTGTGTGGGACATCTGGGCCGTTCATAATTTGTGCCAGCTCATGATAGGACTTGGATTTCACTGTGATGTGTGTAGGACATCCCTGCTGCCCATAATTTGTGTCAGCTCATTGTAGGACGTGAGCCCAAAAATAGGCCCATCCAAAGGTAAAGAAGGCCACACCTTAGGGAACAAAAGCACTAGGGAGGCACACCATTGAAACCTGCTGGGGTCCATCATGATGTTCGTAGGTCACCTAATCCGTTCATAGATGAGTCTCAGGATGAAGTCAGAAACCAAATATCAACTCCATCCAACCATTTGGGGGGACAAGTGTCCCCATTCCAACCGTTCCTTGTCGTGTGGCCCACCTGAGTTGTGGGTCAGGCTGATTTTTGGGCTCACGCTCTAACATGAGGTGGCCCAAATGATGTAGGAAGTGGATGTCACACATACACATCATAGTGGGTCCCACAGAGGTTTTTGTTGCTCGGGCTCTATTGCAGGAAATCTGCATCCTCTGGATGGACGGTTGGGAGATGCCGAGTCAAGTATCCAGTGGAGGAATTCCTATCCTTTTCAGGGTTGGTGAGCCACAGTTTTCTGAAATAGCTGTTGTGAAAAGGGCCGTGTGATACACTTCGGTAGGGATATGGAATGGATAAGGTTAATCTCGGGGCCCTAACTGTTGCATGTGGGACCACGATCTGTTAATCCGAACCGTTCATCCAATTGGGTCCACCAGACTGACCATGATTAGACCATCTACTAGGTCGGACTATAGTAGCCTTCGATCTAGTGAAAATGGCATGGATCGACATTCAACAGGTGGGGCCCAGATTATAGTGATCCAGAATACTGCTCCAATGGTTACCATTAGGCCGTACACTACTAATATTTATATTTGTTAACCGGAAATAGATGATTGAGAAAAAAAAATTCAGCAACGGTCCACATTCAACAGAAAAAAAAGGTAGTAGATGGGATGGTTAGGATCTTCCAATCAGAAATCTTAAATGCCGGGTTCCTCCATGGCTTTGCTCATGAGATCTACTGTCCGAATCATGGTCGCACATTTACCTAGGGACCCGTACTATCACACTATTATATATCCTCGGGCTGTGGACGGTGCAATTCTCAATTGTGTATGAGGGCATTTTGGGAATTGTGGTCTTAAATTGTAAGGCTGGCAAATGTCAACAGACTGCGACTCGCCACTCGACTCAAGACCAGACGAGTCGATCTGAGTCGCGAGTCTTAAACCCATAGGCAATGGATTTGTAAAGGTCCCTTGCCTCTTCTGTAGATCCGATCATTCTCATCAATCAAAGATATATAAGCTCCAAGCCATCCATTAGAGTTTGTCCAGCGTGTAGATGCCAATGCCATGGCCCAAAATCATTCAGGCCCACTCATCACAAGGGGCAAAATGATAGAGAAAAATGAACCACTAAAAATCTCGACAATGTTCCTACTTTCGGGTTTCACAGATTGTGTCTCAAATAATCAGTGGATGGCCTGATAATCTCGACGAGGACATCAACAAAGTGGGTCCCACCTAATGGATGGCTTGGATCTTATACATGCATCTCACGTTTCACAGCGAACCACTTCAACTCATTATCATTGCCAGCTTCTAATATTGAAGTCAACATTATATTTGATAATTGTGTTGATTTTTTTTTTTTAATTTATTATTATTTTTTTTTGGGTTAGTTCACATACCCCATTGTTAGTACACCCACCCACCCCTGTTAGTCACATCACAATGTTGATTGCCACCGTGTAGCCCTCATAAATGGGTGGACCATCTAGGTCTTCAACCCTTGTGGTGTGGTCCATCATTTTCGTGGATTGGACAGTCTATACATGTAACATGCTGACAAGAACGAAGGCAGTACGTGTGAAAGCTCACATACAACGTTTCAACTTCTCTCTTTCTTAGTAGGTGGGCCAAACACAACCCCTATCTGAACTATTTTTTAATATTTGTTATGGTAATAAGTATTTTTTGTTTAATTATTCTAACGATAGAAGTGTCTTAAGCAAAGACTCCCTCCAGAGTTTTTCAATTGAAAATGGACCGTTTCAATTCACCTTTGTTGTATTTCTCTTTTTTAGGAAAAAAAAAAAATCAAAAGATTTGGACTAGTTATCACACAGATTTAGAGGCGTCCCGATTAACAATGCAACACAACATCCCAATGGCTTACATTATTTTATGGCCACAATCCATTTGATGATTGGTCTGCATGTTATGTTAGGGTTGTCTCCAAATCCAACTACAATGGGACCCTTGATTTGGACTACAATGCACGACTGATTAATCTATGAGTCATTTGGATGCAAAGCAAGTTTTATTTGAGATGGATAACTTGTTTATGATTTGTCTAATCCACTTATATACACAAATGTGAAAAATTAAAGATAATATATTCTTGAAACTTGACCATTAATAAGAATAACATGTCCATAAAAATTGTAAAAAGATTAGGAAATCTAATCTCTAGTTAAATGTATACAAGGACCCAATACTCTACATGTATACATCACATAAATGTGCCACATACACTAAGCACTGCATTTCTATTAATATGTCAATGTATATGTGCATTATAATTGCTATGTGTGCTACAAATTATCTTAAGCTCTCTACATGTCATAATATATCTTTACTCTATTCTAAGATGCTTAATAACTAACCATGAACAAGATAGCTAGTCCAAAATATTTTGACCCGAATGCCCTATCTAAGACCACATGACCCACACAATCAATCGGAATACAACTTTAGAACTGTTAATGAGTTGGGTTTGAACCTGGCAAAATTAAAATTTTGAATAGGCCTGGCCCGAACAGTTCAAAATTCGGCCAAAGCCAACCCTGAGTACTGGTTTGGTGCAGCCGTTGACAGCCCTACACAACTTATGTTGCAATTAAAAAGGCCCTATAACTTAGGTTTGAGAGATTTCCATTGGATAGTCTAATTTTTAATTCCCTATTTAACATTGATTTTCTTTTTAAGCACCCAGCTGCATGTTTTCTTTTTAGTAGGTTTTGGTACTTCTGTAAACTTCCATAATCACCTTAATTGAAGTGATTTTTGAGGTTGGTTTTATCACTAATGCGCAAGTAATTTAAAGGATGGGCCTATGAGGGTCTCAATAATTTTGCTCATGGCCCACTTGCGCATATGGCTGAGATTGTTTTTATGTTTTTTTTTTGACTAGTTGGGTTTGTTGTAGCTTTCATGAAAACGTAAAATAAGTAGAAGAGGGCTGGACCAACTAATTTGTTGTTTATGTACGTGGCACTAGGGACTAGCAATTAAATCATTATCCACTAGATGGGTCATATGAGCCACTGTAAGACCAACTTCTGTAGTTAGGCCCCAAAAATCCCACTTCTGTAAGTGGACCCCACAAATGATGGGCCATGGTCAGTCCTCTTTTTGTGTAAAGATGATCCCAAACCGTTGGCAAAATGGAATTAATGTACTTGCGCCATTCTACTTATGCTACTCATTCTCTTCTCATGGCCCATTCACGGTGGGACATCCCACTTCAATGGTCCCGATCATCAACGGTCATGGACCCATGGTTCAACTAGTGGACTACATATTGACCTCAGTAGTCCGCGGACTACACGACCCTTTTCTCTCCTTAGCAGCTTTATCCTCCCCCACCAAATCCTCAACTACAAGGCAATGATGAAATATATCAAAAGCTACCAGTATATTCTCTTTGGATGACACGTCAGCAACGCGTAATCCATTCATATAAAAGACCCATGAGTGCCCGGTGTTGATCAATTTCACGTCTACCACTCATCGTGTGCCTGGACGGTGTGGATTCTCCATTCGGTACCTAATCGTTTACCTGTGTTTTGGGGAATACAATCCGGTGCAATTTGCTTGCACCATATTACGGTGAAAATGAGTTTTATTGGAAATGTATGCGAATAGTCCAAAACATGATCTAAACCCTTCATTCATTCCAATACATCTTTCATGGGATACTAACTCCTTATTTAGGCAATTCAATCAAACACGAGGCTACACGGTTAATAAAGGCCCCTATTCTATTTATTTGTGGGATCAGAAAAGTATCGACATATTCAAGTCGTACTTGATTTGAGTCTGATTTTGAAGGTTAGTTCCCTGATCTAGACCAATTAAGTCTGATCTCTTAGAATGGGTTACTTTCTCAGCATGGCAGTTAATCAGGTGATTTTAAAAGGGTAGAATTAGTCCTTTTAAAGAATTCTTTTCAATAAGTGATAGTATACTTTATATTCCTCAATAGAATGATGATGAATGGATTTTAAAACTAAAGGCTATTAATAACGAATTTACTGATATGGATTGAAAGTTTAGTACTACAATGGATAAACAAAACTAAGTAAAGAAAGGAAAGATAACTACTTGTGAGCTCCTATGTAACAGATAATGGAGGTGGGCTGGTCAGGCTGAGTTGTGGGTTAGGCTGGGTTGTGGGATCATGCCCTAACATGAGTTGGCCCAAATGATGTAGGAAGTGGATGTCACACATACACATCATAGTAGGTCTCACGGAGCTTTTTGTTGCTTGGGCTGTGTTGCAAGAGGGCGGATTACCACCGAGCCTGTCCTAAGCTTAGGACATAGCAGGCGGGCGCAGATTGTTGGGATAGGAGAGCCAGCAGCGGAAGTAAAGCCGAACACAAGCAGACAATTCAATCAAACAAGCCACACAATGCAATCACAATGCATGCAATCATCCACACATAGACAATCGGATTTTTACGTGGAAAAACCCCTCACGGGTAAAAAACCACGGCACAAAGCGACACAAATCCACTATAAACTCAGAAGTTACAAGAGATGGAACCCAACACCCAAGACTCAAAACCCAAGCCCACAAGAGAAATCCCAAGCTTACCCAAGAAGAAAACCCTCTTCTCTAAGCTCTTTCTCTCACCTAGAAGCTCCCTCAATCCCCTTTACAACCTTGGAAACATCTAATCTCGTGATCCTCCTTAAAAAGGAAGAAAAATCGGATTTAGAAACTTCTTGCACAAGGAAACCGCGCAAATCCGTGTTGCACTAGGACACTGCCGACCGGTCATCCGACCGGTCGGATGGGCAAAAATAGCCACAGCAGCAATGCTGCCTCGGTCTTCTGTGTGGCCGGCCGGTTGGCCACTCCCACCGACCGGCCGGTGGCCTCTGCGCAAAACGTGAATTGAGGCGTCTGTTTCTCAACATAGATTTCCTGGGAAAGCCTTGTGTAAGAAGTTCCTACACTGGTGTAGACACCCCACCTTCGGCTACACTGTTGATAGAGATAGCTGGTTGAACGGAGGACCATACCCCCAAATCCCAAGTCCAAACTCAGCCAAACTCACCCTTGTAAGCCCCATTCCATAGCCCAGTTCAAGCCTGAACCCAGTCAACCCAGTCCTAAAAACCACCCTGAAAAACCCCCCATAAAAAAGGCCAGTCAAAAAATCTCAAAAAAGTCAAACTCACTGAGTCAACCCGCTGAGTCAACCCGCTGAGTTAACCCGCTAAGTCAACCCGTCGAGTCAACCCGTCGAGTCAAAACACCGAGTCAACCTGTCGAGTCAACCCGTCGAGTCAAACCACCGAGTGACCCGCTGAGTCAACTCACTGAGTCGACCAGCGAGTCCAACAGCAGCCCCGAGGGAACGGCCGTACTCGCTGGAAACCGAGGAGCGGCCGTACGGGCGGCCCATGGCAGGCCGCCCGGACAAAATTACGAGAGCTGCCACTCTCTGCTGCTATAAATACCCCCCTCCCCTTCTCATTTCAACAATCCATTCGAAGCCTTTCAAGTCCAGCCAGTCCGGGTGCGGTCCGAGTCCTTCTCCACCCCTTAGCCCATTTTTCCACCAAGGAGAGCCCGAGTGAGGAGAGTCTAGCCCTGGTCCAGCCCAGCCTGACCACTGGTCCAAGCCTCTCAAGTCACCCAAGTCTTGATCCAACCACTCGAAGCCAACCCTTGCGACACCTCCGTCCACCCAGCTACTCATTTTCCAGCATCATCTCATTTGCATCTAGCATAAGTGCAACATTTACTTTCCTTCCAACCCCCCTGCTTCACTACAAGCACCTTGATTACTCAAGCACACATGCATATGTCTTTATATTAAGCACCTGTCAGTTCGAGCGTATGCTCTGGGCTTGCCCGTTGTTGGAACCTGCCCATCAGAAACTCTTACTGTTCAGACCTGCATTCATGCTTCACCATAAAACACCTTGATCATTCAAGCACACTGCATACGTCTTATATTAAGCACCTGTCAGTTCGAGCGTACGCTCTGGGCTTGCCCATTGTTGGAACCTGCCCATCAGAAACTCTTACTGTTCAGACCCGCATTCATGCATCATGTCATCCATGAGAATATACGAGGATTAGACTAGACTTTCAAGTATTCGATCGATTCTGTGAAGTAGAGACCGTACTTCGGTACGGGCAGTGTGTGGGGTGCTTAACCTCTTCCCACCCTGTAACCGTGATCCCTTACCTTGAATCTCTGACCGCAGATCAACAGGAGTCATTTTAGAGGAAGGAATCTTCGGATTCCCTTCTCTAACGTTTCTACAGGGTCTAGCCGACTGTAGATTCGAAGTAATTGGCTAGTGGCGACTCTGGTCTTATATAAATTCACTTAAACACATCCAGCTCAATACGACAACCAAACGAAGCCCTCGAGAACGAGGCAAGCCAGTGGCACAAACGGCGATTTCGCACTCACGCATCCTCAGCTCCTTCTTTTCCGAAAGAAAAGGGGAAGGGAGAAGAACGTCGTGTGGGAGCGCGGAAAAATCGGCGAGGGTCCACAGAATGGCGACTCCACTGGGGAAAAGCTAGTCCCACTAGTCGTGATCCGACTTGAAAAACAGAATCCTTCATATACTTGAAATTCACTAATCCTCATATAATCTCATCTGCATAGCATTCTACCCAAACCCAAACAAAAAAATATAGAAAATTCCAAAACAAAAAAAAATAGAAAATCCCAAAACCCAAAAAGAGTAGAGTACAGTCCTCACCATTGCCCCACCTCGGGCTCAACGTGTTCGGAGACAGCTTCCCTTCCACAGCATAATCCGCACTCGGGCTCAGCAAGCCATGTCCGACCACGAAGAAGAAACTCATCACTTCCCTGCTCTTGAAATGACCGAAGCGCAACCTCCAGCGCAACAGCCCGCTGACAATACGCCAATCATACAAGAATTGGCACAAGGAATGAGAGCAATGCAAGAAATGCTCTTGCAATTCATGCAAGCACAAACCACCGCAGCAGCCAACAATCAGGTTGGCCCAGTTCAGCAATCTCAACAACCATGCCGGATGCCTCCGGCCTCCAGTTCAAATCAAGCACAACCATCGGAGTCTGCCCAAGACTACCGACAGCAGCCTCCTCAGCCCTTTGCTATGGGGCATCCTTCTCAATACCTTCCTGCAACAACGGGACCATCTCAGAGCATCCCAGTCGCAGGGACTTCCAGTCAGCTTCCAGTCAATCTTGCAAACAACAATCTCAGTAGATCTCAGCATGTCCCCGCCGATGGGACACCTTTTCAATTCCAGCACATCCCCGCCGATGGGATTTCAATTCAATTTCCAGCAACAGGGACAGCACTGGCGAATGCCCACAATGGGGGTCAGTGTCAAGCCCACATCAATCAGCGGACAGTGGCGAATACCCAACAAGGGGGTCACTTCCCAGCATCTCAGCCTCCTGCAAACAGGAGCACTTTTCAATTCCAGCACATCCCCGCCGATGGGATTCCAGTTAATTTCCAGCAATCTTCAATTCAGCAAAATCCAGTTAATTTTCAGCAATCTTCAATTCAGCAAAATCCAGTCAATTTCCAGCAAGTTCCAGTTCAACCTTCAGTACAATCTCCAGTTCAGTTACAATCCTTTCAAGCACAAGTTCATCAGAATCCAGTTCAGTCATCAAATCAATTTCAGCAACCCGCGGTTGCTTTTCAGCAAGCCCATAGGGTCGAAGACATCGACCACTATGCCGAAGAAGAACGTGCCTTACTCCAGGAGGCACCAGTCGCTCGAACAGATCACTCAGGACTGGACGAGTTGCGGGAGCAGTTCCAGATCTTGCAAAATCAGCTTCAGCGACAGCAAGGAATCGACTTACCTTCGACCAAGTTCAGAGACTTGTGTCCTTTCCCAGATGCTCAAGTACCTCAAAACTTTGAGGTACCAAAATTCAAGAGATACGATGGCAGCGGTTGTCCCACAGCACATCTCAAGGCTTTCTGCGGGGAGCTGAGTGCAATCGCAGGAAATGAAGGGGCCCTTATTCGTTTGTTCCAAAAATCTCTGAAGGGCGATGCCCTAGATTGGTACACTTCATTGGACTGCCACCGCATCAGAACATGGGAACAGCTTTCCCAGGCTTTCGTCGACAGATTTGCATACAATCTCAACATGGCACCCAGAAGAGCCGACCTCGCAGCACTCAGGCAAAGGAGTGATGAAACACTATCAGCTTATGTGGGACGTTGGCGAGCTATGGCAGCCAGAATGCGGACACCCATCGACGATGAAGAACAAATCTCCATGATTGTTCATTCAACATATCCAGGCATATCCGGGTATCTCATCTCGCATCCGTACGCGAACTTCTCGCAGCTAATCCGTGCTGGAGAGCAAGTCGAAGCAGGAATCCGTGCCGGGACAATTTCCCCATGGCCTCATCAAGCCACTCCAGTCAAGAGGAACAGAGTGGAAGGAAGACCTATCGGGCACGGGAATGGAAACCGCAGTGGTTCTCCTCCCCGCCCAACAGAGGTAAACAACATCAACACCGCTGCTCAAGGAAATCAACATGCTCCCCCACAGGGACGTCAACAGTATCAGCAGAATCAAGTTCAGCATCAGCCTCAGCGATATCAGCCACAACCGAATCCTCAGCCACAGCCACCTCGACAACAGCAGCAGTTCAGAGGAAACGGCCAATACTCATACCAGAACAGGCAGAATTACAGGGAGTCCAGGAAGTTCACTCCACTCAGTCAACCACTTAGTCAAATCATGACTACGCTGGTACAAAAGCAGTTACTCACTCTGATGACACCTAGGCCTCCTCCTCATCCTTTGCCACCAAACTACCGAGAAAATGAGTATTGCGCCTATCATCAAGGACGTGGCCACGCCACTGATAGATGCTATACTTTGAAGAATGCCATACAAGACCTGATTGATGACCGCAAGATCGTCATCTCGGTCCCTGGAACTTCTCCAGCAGCTTCCACCAACATTCTTCAGAATCCTCTGCCTCAACATCCAACGGACCCCAGTTCGTCTCGTGGCCCTGCAGTCAATAGTATAGAAGAAGGGGACCATCTCGATCGCTTCTTCTCCCCCATCCAGTCCATTCATGCTTACACTTATGGGCCGACAAGTCCTCCTCCGATCATGCAAGGGGCAAGTCCCTTTCCTCCTCTAGTCCTCGAGCCAGTAGTACTCGAAGGAGCATTTCCATACGATGTGCCAGTTGTGCAAGGGGCACCTTACGACCCCTCATGTTGGGAACCAGTCGTCCTAGAAGGAGCACAATCATACATTGAGCCCACATACGAACCTGTCATCTTGCAAGGGGCAACTCCAGAACAATCCAATCCGCAATGGAAGGATTACACTCATCAGCAGCAAGAGCCCGTTGTCTTGGAAGGAGCTCTTCCAGTCAAGCCTGTCATATTGCAAGGGGCAAATCCCGGAGGCGTATCAATCACGCTACGGCAGCTCGGACGAACAGAGAAACCTCCTGCCATATCAAGAGGACCAGTATTCATTCCGTGGGAGCCTCCCGCTCCAGGAACAGTCAAGCCAGGACCACGACCTTATGTGGTCTATGAAGACAAGCCTCGATATTACCCCTTCAGCACAGGCAACAATGTAGTTCTCAAGGCAAAAGCTCCATACGAGGAAGATCTGGTACCTACACCAGCACCGTTGCAAGAACCGGTGGTCCTAGAAGGCAAAAGGGAGGAAAACTACAAAGAGGTTCCATGGCACTATCCAGAATGTGCGGAAGTGGGGAACATGAATCCCAATGGGCGTTGCATCCGAAGAGATAATCAGAATAGAGGAGATACCAAAGGCGCTCTCTCAGGCCTCAGCAACAAAAATGAAGCCGCATACGATGTGGCGACTCAGCTCAAGTCAATCCCTGCACAAATCTCAGTATGGGAGCTACTCTGCACATCTCGCATACACCGAGAAATGTTTGCCAAAACCTTGAACGATGCTCATGTCTCCTCCGATACGGCACCAGAAATGATAGCTTTGATGATTGGACAACTCCTGGCTCCGCGCGCCATCACCTTCACAGATAATGAGTTACCACCAGAGGGACGTGATCATGGGCGATCCCTCAACATAGCCTTACGATACAAAGACCTCTGTGTTCCGCTGGTCCTTATCGATAATGGCTCAAGCTTAAATGTCTGCCCACTCAAGACTGCAGAACGTCTGGGAATCAGTCCTTCTTCATTCCGACCCAGCATCATATGCGTCAGAGCATTCGACAACACCCGCCGATCAGTGGAAGGGGAGGTCGACATAGAGGTACAGATAGGTCCGGAAGTCTCCACCATCACATTCCAAGTTCTGGATATATCAGCCTCTTTCAACATGTTGCTCGGACGACCGTGGCTGCACAAGGTTGGAGCTGTGCCATCAACCCTGCATCAACGAGTGAAGTATATCTGTGGAAATCAAGTGATCTCTATCCATGCAGAGAAGGAGCTCATCATTCCTTCCAATGCTGCTGCCACTGAACCAGACATCCCGGTCATCGATATCCAGCACTCTGAAGAAGACATCCCGTTTCATAGTTTCGAATTCGAGACTGTGAACTCTATCGCTAATCCAGAACCAATAAGGGTGGAATGTGTCTTTTCACCGGCAGAGCGTCTGATCCTCAAATACCGAATAAAGAATCACTTCAAATCCAGAAAGGTACCGCTGGTATATAACCAACGCAAGTGGGGACTCGGATATAGGGCAACCTTCATGGACAAAAGGAGGAAGAAATTTCGATGCTCGCCCATCCGATTCGTCAAGCCAGGAGAACCTTACAAAGATCCAGGAGGGAATCAACCGACTGCACTACACAAAGGCCCCCCGATGAGCCTAGTTTGGGCCACATGGCCTCCCATTCGATGGGATCAGATTCTCGAACCATCTAAGCCTCCAGAAGAAAAGGATGAAGATGAAAAAGGAAGTCAAATACAGCAGCTTCAGGACCAGGTTACTCTGACACCTGCTCCCAACCAGGGGCACAACTTGCCCACTTCTCTCAACCAGGGGCACAACCTGCCCACTTCAATCAGCAAGGGGCACAACTCGCCCATCTCAGCACCAATTAGCAAGGGGCACGACTTGCCCATCTCTGCAAAGTCAACATCATCAATCATCAGCCAGGGGCAGAAGCAGCCCATCCATTGGACCAAGAAAGGGAAGTGGCCAGCCCTAGATTGGTCTGATGTCCAGGTTCCAAACTTGTGTCTCACTGTGAAACCAGACGAACTGCAATGCGAGGTAAGTGATCCGGGAGGGACTGAGTACGACTCAGATCTCGAACCCGACCAGCAAGAAGTCATGGTCATTGGGCCAGACCATGATTCTTCGCCCAAATCATCAACCCCCACCTCTTCAGGGGAGGAAGTGTGGGGTCCTGAATGGTCATCTGTTCCCCTCACTTTCGAATCAGCCAAAGAGCCATCTGAGGGCTCTGGCTTCCAAAAAAAAATGCCTGTTTAAAGCAGCGACCGGAACTTTGGAACAAGTTGGGCTCAATTATGGTCTGCAATGCCCGCTTGTTCAAAGTCCCATGAATTTCGAAAATCCAAAAAAATCAAAAACTTTCAAAAGCCAAAAACATCTAGTATTTCCATTTCAGAAAAATCTCAAAAACCAAAAAACATTTCTTTTCCTGCATTCAATAGTGTGCCCAGTTCGTCTAAAGAGTCGCATGAGTTTGAAGTCGAATCATATGATTTCGACATCGAATTAGACTTCGAGCTCATGGGTCTGGACGAAGCTCGGGATGAGGAAGATGATGATCCTGCTCCCGAACTTGAGGATCTCCTCAAAAAGTTCGAATCTAAAGCCAATGTTGTAGCCGATGATTTCGAGATAGTAAACTTGGGGACACCTGAGATCCCTAGGGAAGTACGCATTGGAAAATCGTTGCCACCTGAGATGAAACAGAAAATGATAGAGTTCCTAGCTCCAAGATTGTCCAACTTCGCGTTCTCATATGAAGACATGCCGGGGCTCGATGAAGAGCTCGTTGTACACCATCTGCCAACCAAGGCAGATATGAAGCCAGTGAAGCAAAAACTTCGAAGAATGAAGCCAGAATGGGCTCTGAAAGTCCGAGATGAAGTCATCAAGCAGTACAACGCGGGATTCTTGGTAGTCTCCAACTACCCTGAATGGCTCGCCAACATCGTGCCAGTACCAAAGAAGGACGGCAAGGTTCGAATGTGCATCGACTTCCGAGATCTCAACAAAGCCAGTCCTAAAGATGACTTCCCTTTGCCACATATCGACACTCTGGTCGACAACACTGCTGGATACAAGATCTTCTCATTCATGGACGGGTTCTCAGGTTACAATCAGATCAAGATGGCCGTCAAAGATCGCGAGAAGACATCGTTCATCACTCCCTGGGGAACCTTCTGTTACAGGGTAATGCCGTTCGGTCTAAAGAACGCAGGAGCAACATATCAGCGAGCAATGACAGCACTATTCCACGACATGATGAACAAGGAGCTCGAAGTATATGTGGACGACATGATCGTCAAATCTCGCACAATTGAAGGACACTTTGAAGATCTGAAGAAGTTATTCAACAGATTAGAAAAGTACAAGCTCCGCCTCAACCCTCAGAAATGTGTCTTCGGTGCAATGGGAGGTAAGCTCCTCGGTTTTATGGTGAGCGAGGACGGCATCAGGGTCGACGAGACCAAAACCAGAGCAATCATCGAGATGCCCCCTCCTAGAACAGAGAAAGAAATTCGTGGTTTCCTCGGCAGAATTCAATACATCAGTCGCTTCATCGCACAGCTCACACCTATCTGTGAGCCCATATTCAAGCTCCTTCGGAAGAACGTCCCAAAAGAATGGAATGATGATTGCCAAGTCGCCTTCGATCGCATCAAGAGATATCTCATGAATCCTCCAGTCCTAGTGCCGCCCGCTCCTGGACGACCACTATTGTTATACATCTCGGTAGCAGCAGAAGCCATCGGCTGTGTCCTCGGCCAGCACGACGAGACCAGGAAGAAGGAACAAGCAATATACTATTTGAGCCGAAAGTTCACCGACTACGAGACCAGGTATTCCCCGATCGAGAAGACTTGCCTCGCCCTAGTCTGGGCAACTCAGCGACTCCGTCAATACATGATTGCATTCCCTATTCTCCTCCTCGCTCACATGGATCCGCTCAAGTACCTGTTCGAGAAGCCGGCACTCACTGGAAGGATAGCTAAATGGCAGCTACTCTTGTCTGAGTTTGACATCACCTATGTCACTCAAAAGGCAATCAAGGGACAGGCCCTCGCCGATCATCTTGCGGCTCACTCTCTCCTGGACTATCAGCCGCTCAAGACATTCTTCCCTGATGAAGATCTCTTGCTCATTGAAGAGGAAGAAAAGAAGAAAAAAGATGAATGGACGTTATTCTTCGACGGCGCAGCAAATTCTAAAGGGAGTGGTATTGGAGCAATCCTCTACTCTCCAGATGATGTCCCTATTCCTATCTCGAGGCGCATCGCATTCGAGTGCACCAACAACATGGCAGAGTATGAAGCATGCATCGCTGGCTTAAGGGAAGCCATAATCTTGGGCGTCAAGAAGCTACGAGTGTTTGGAGACTCACAGCTTATCATCAATCAGACCAATGGCGAATGGAAAACCAAGGACGAGAAGCTGATACCATATCATGTGTATCTTGACAATCTGATCGAAGAATTCAAGGAAATCACCTTCTCATACATGCCCAGAGCCAAGAACCAGTTTGCCGATGCTCTCGCCACACTCGCATCAATGCTCGAGATCCCAAAAGGAGCTTCAGAATGGGAGCTCACAGTCGAAATTCAAGAAGAGCCTGCCTTTTGCCTGCAAATAGAAGAAGCTGAAGCTGTCCCTGACAAACCCTGGTATGCCGACATCAAGCAATACCTCGAAACCCAGGAGTATCCAGAATCAGCAACAGCAACAGATCGCCGAACCATCCAACGTTTGGCCGGCCAGTTCACCATCAGTGGCGAAGTTCTCTACAAGCGATCCTATAATCACATCCTCCTTCGATGCGTCGATGAAACAGAAGCTGCAAAGATCATGGAAGAAATACACGAAGGAATCTGTGGCCCACACATGAATGGGCACATGATGGCAAAAAAGATTCTACGACTCGGCTACTATTGGCTCACCATGGAGACAGACTGCTGCCAGCACGTCAGAAAATGTTTCAAGTGTCAGGAGCATGCAAATCAAATCCATGCCCCATCATCAGAGTTATACAACCTGACCACCCCCTGGCCCTTCTCCATGTGGGGACTCGACATCATCGGCAAAATCAGTCCCAAAGCATCAAATGGTCATGAGTACATACTTGTGGCAGTCGACTACTTCACCAAGTGGGTAGAGGCAGCCTCCTACACCACGATTGCAGCATCTCAAGTGATCAAATTCATGAAGAACAACATCATATGCCGGTATGGAATCCCTAATGCTATCATCACAGATAATGGGACCCCGTTCGTCAACAAGAAGATGGATGACTTCCTCAGCAAATTCAAGATCCAACGTCATCGATCAAGCCCCTACCGTCCCCAGATGAATGGTGGGGTAGAAGCCGCAAACAAGACAATCGTCAGGATACTCGAGAAGATGGTCGTGACCTATCGAGATTGGTCAGATATGCTCCCATATGCACTTTGGGCCTATCGAACGTCTGTACGGTCTGCTACGGGCGTTACTCCTTTCGAGCTTACTTACGGAATGGAAGCAGTCCTACCAGTCGAGGTGGAAATACCATCACTACGGGTGTTACTAGAAAGCGGAATTGAAGAAGGAGAATGGCAACGGGCCAGATTCGATCAGTTGCAGCTAGCAGATGAAAAGCGCATGCGTGCACTAAGTCATTCACAATGCTATCAGAAAAGGATCGCTCGGGCTTACAACAAGAGAGTCCGGAAAAGAAGTTTCAAGGTAGGCGACATGGTCATGAAGAAGATTCTACCGTCGCACCTTCCGGATCCCAGAGGAAAGTTCAAACCCTCGTGGGACGGGCCGCTGATCATCAGAGAAGTACTTCCTCTCAGACTCACTAGCATGAGAGGGGTGGATCTTCCTGAGCCAACCAACGCCGACAACGTGAAGATCTTTCACGGGTAAGTCATTCTGACCTTATCAAGAGTTACTTTAATAGAGCTGAAGTCAAGAGGTCGAAGCTAAGACCTCTGAGAAATCGTTCCCGTCCACCAACAAGTGTTTCAAAAAAAAAAGGATTAAAAAAGAAAAGACAAAAAAAAGAAGAAAAAAGAATACAAAAAAAAGAGAAAAAAAAAGAGAAAGAAAAAGGGAAGCCAAAGAAAGGCACTCAAGAAAAAATCAATCCAAGAAACACAGTCATCCATCCATTCATCTCAGAGGGGTCTTTAGCAAAGACCGACAGCTCTATTATCGTAACTCAGGATAAGGGCTGAAAGACTGCCATCGGCCGGCAACGACGGATTCCCGACCTCTAGCCGCCGCAGTTATCCAGAGATCCAGAAAGAAAAGAAAAGAAAAAAAAAGAAAAAAGAAAATGTGTGCCTAAACAAAGAGGGCGGAGTGAAAACCCGAAAGGGCGCTCCGAGTAAAAACAGTGGGCATACAGCGGACTTGGTGAAAACCTGAAAGGGCGCCAAGGGTAAAAACAGCACAGCTGCCAAGGGGCAGGCAAGACCAAATACCCGGGACGTGGTGAAAACCTGAAAGGGCGCCACGGGCAAAAATGACGGGAAAAAGCCGGCTGTGGTGAAAACTCGAAAGAGCACTGCAGGCAAAAATGGCTCAAATGAAAAAGAAAGAAAAAATAAAAGTGCAGGTACCAAGAAATCAGACAGTCCAGATCGGTTCAAGCAGTGAAAGTGCAAGAACAAGAGGAAGTACAGTCAGGAGCGAAGAACTCTACAAACTCTGACAATCTCAGGAAGCAAGAGTTTCCATTGCCTACATCTCTAGGGAACCAAAGGATCAAGCAAGTCAAATCTCGAGACATCGGTCAAAGCATTGGCCGAGCCCCAGTTCTGATTCCTATATCCCGACACAAAGTCCAGAAACACTCACAAGACAACTCATGGCACAGTAGATTTTCAAACAGTTTTCTCTTTTTAATTAGATGCATCATATTTCTTTTACACATATCATACCATCTTTTTCAAAAAATACAAAAAATTTCATCATCATCAATCATATATGCAAAAAAGAATGTGCAGGTGGCCAACACAATCAATCTCTACCCTCCTCCTCGGCCACATCAGGTGAGTCCTCTGACTCATAAAAAGATAGTCTCGCTCTCAACCTGCTCACCTCCATACGCAGGTAATGCACCTCATCGCGCTCAAGGGTACGGATCGCTGTCTCCTCATCAGACAACCTCCGATCGGCAGCCAATCTCCTCGACATCATCTCACAATGATACCGAAGTGCAGAGATCTCAGACAGCAGATGACCATGAGTGGCCAAAAGGAAGCCAGGATCGATAAATGGGCGCTCCTCAAAAGGTTCATATGAACCAGATGAAGAGCCAGCATCTCCAAGAATATCCTGCTCATCCTCATCAGCAGTCTGGTGCCAACAAGGGATACGTCGATACAAAGACTGCTCAGCAACCCAGTACTGATACGGGGCGGTCGCCATCGGAAAAGTCCGCAGCTCAAATCCCAACGAATCAGCTGTCAAATAACTCGCCCAGGAACAATCAATCCGGGTCCTGAAGTCAGAGGACCTAGATGGAAGCACTCGACGCCCGATACCCGTGAAAGCGAAAAGAGGAACATCCTGCTCGTATCCAAACTGCCGCAGGAATCGGATGGGATGATAAGAAAAGTAGGATCGAAAGCCTACCAACATCAGAGGATGGCGGTGTGCATCGCAAAGCACTGGAGGAAGTGAAAGCCAAGATGACTCCCAACGAACGTTCCAGTCACGCAGATCAGCGAACATCCTGCGATACAAGGGCTCGCTCATCCTAGCCGTATGCGGAAGGAACTCCATGATATAACGCATGATGTCAGAGCTAGGGATGCCAGGAAGAGGTACAGGAACGGTCAGAGAAAGACGCTCCCATAGCCATACCTGATCACAGAAAGCAAAAGAAGTTCAGCTAGAGCAAAACAATTCCTAGCAAAGCAAGAAGAAAAAAGGTGCAGAAAAGATACCTGAAGGAAAGCACAACAGCCGCGAAGGACACGAGTGCGGCCCAGGGCACAGTCGGTCAGCCCATCAAATAGCTCGGCCAAGATGAGAGAAATGATCCCCTGCCGACGGACAGCTCGGCTCATCACCTCAAAAAGCAAAGGAGTCTGGGACCTGCGCCATCCCGAGAACAGCACCTCAGCAATCAAACAGAACATCAGTGCGTTCCGAGCAAAGGTGGAACCAGCCACACTCCGAGGACCCGAAAAAAGATCATACAGTAAGTCCAAGGAGAACACAACAGCATCCTGGCCACCAGCTGCAGGCCGAACAAGATAGGGGATCCCGAACCAGTTCTGCGGTGTAGCAGTCTTCGGCGATGTCTTCGGCGAGAAGTACTGAGTATAATCCAAGGGTAAGCCTGTCAAGCGTGCAAGCTCCTCCAAAGAAGGCCCCATCTCCATATCGTTGAACGCAAACAAGTTCAACGAGGGGACCCAGTCAATCAAGGCAGCTCCAAGCATCCTCCAATCAATATCAACTCTGGCCAGATGAATCAGACTGCCAAAGCCATAAGACTCCAAATCTCGAATCTCATAAACTGACAACCTGTCGAGCCAAGCAAGCAGTCGTGGCGAGCAAGAAGGACGAGGAAGCAGCTGACAAGTCCTCACTGGCACCCCCTCCAGAACAAAAGGCCCAGAAATCGAGGACAGCTCATCAAGGATCGGAAGGTCAACGGGCGAAGGAGAAGGAAATGCTGGAACCTCTGCAGACTCGACAGCCCCTGACCTGCCCTCAGTAACGGCTATGTCTGATATAGTCGCATCGCCATCCGAAACTGTCATAATCTCAGCCGCATGAGAAGACTCGCCCACCTCATGAACAGAGTGCGCAAAGGGCCGATGACCAAAAGAAGGACAATGCTCCCAACCAAAAGAGCCATCAGTGAAGATCACACCACACATCGTGGCATCCTGACCAATCTGACCGTCAAAGAATACATCTGGACCATCCAGAAGGGTTCCGGCAACCCCGATCAAAGAATCAACGGTCAGATCTGGACCTGCGGCCCCCTCCAACAGGAAATCATTAATCCAGTCATCATCCTGGCCGATCAAAGGGATCATCGAGGCATCTACACCGTCCATCATCAAGGGGACATCATCAATGATCACATCAAGTCCACCCAAACAAGTGTGCCGCACATCTCGGCCCTCATCTAGAGCATCCAAACCGTCAAAGGTACCATCTGAGCTATCCATACCATCCAGACATGAGATCAGCCCATCTATGTCCCTCATAGTCCCATCATCACCGTCCATCACGTCATCCATGGGACCCACACTCAAGGGATGCATAGCCTCACCTATGTCCCATCCCATCATCTCATCCATACCATCCATTCCTCCCATAATGAGGGGCCCATTCAAATCTGAAAATCCAGCCATCCCACCATTAATGGAGCTATTCAAAGCTCCACCAACCACCATCCCAAGCCCCTCATCAATGCTTCCATTCAATGCACCATCTACACCCTCCATTAGAGGAATCCCTCCATCATTAAAGCCCTCACCAAGTGCTGGAGTGTGGGACCCACCGACCTCTCCCACTATGGCCCACAAGTCATCATCCAAAGCTGCCCAAGAAAGGACAAAATGAGAAGAAGACAAGATGAAGAGAAAAGACAAGGGGACAAGAAGATTCATGGCTGGAATCGAACGGTCCAGTACAGGGAATGTGGGGACAGCAGCAACAGACAGCAGAGGATGTCCGAACCAGAGCCAGCCCAGGCCGCTCAAGAGGCGAGCTCTGGGCGGCCTGCCCTGGGCCGCCCGTACGGACGCAGATCCCCTCTCTCCGCGGGATTGGCTCCGGGGCTTTTGGTAGGTGAGGCTGACAGTCCACGTCAGCAGATGGCGCTCCGTGGGCCGCCCAAGGCTCCGGTCCACTCCAAATTTCAACTGAAGATGATCAAGATCATACAAAAGGTGCCCCACTGGTCCAATCACGAAGCAATGTGGCCGGAATATGGCTGATCAAGCCAAAGAAGGGGGAAAGTGATCAAGTGGGGGCCACAAGCAATCCAAGCCATTCAAAGACTAGATCATCATGATCTAAACCATTGAAGAACCTACATGAGCCGTCAAACAACAAGATCAAAGGTTTGATCATCACAAGAAGGGCCAGAATCCAAGATCTAATCATCAAGTGGGCCCACAAAGCCAAATCAAGCGATCAGAGACGTTCAAGCCATCATCCACACCATGAGAAGCCTTCCTAGCCTCACAAATCATCAAAAGAGGTGCCCCAAAGTAAAACCAAGGTCTCAAATGGGCCCACAGGGCCGAATCTATCAATCTGAACCATTCAAGGGCTAGATCATCAGGATCCAAACCATTGGAAAGCTTACACAAGTCATGGAGCAGCAAGATCAAAGGTTCGATCATCAAAAGAAAGGCCAGAATCTAAGATCTAAACATCAAGTGGGCCCACAAGGCCTAATCAAGCAATCTGAACCATTCAAGTCATCACCCATGCAGCTAAGCAGTCTCAAATCATGAAGGAATGAGTCAAGAGTCAAAGCATCCAGACATCACCAAGGAATTTGGGAGAAATCAAAGCCTGTATATTCATCCAAAAGAGCTTGATACAAAAGGGGACAAAAACAAAAGTACAAGGCCATATAAAGCAGAGCCAGCTACAAGTCACCAACATAATCATCATCCCCCTCCTCGCGTCCCGCTCCCGACGATAAAGATCCATCAAAGGAGCAGTCACTGAACCTCCAGCATACCTGCGACGACCACCTGGAACATAAAGCGAAGGAAGCAGAGGCCCCTGGCCAAACAGCAGATACCACTCGTCATAATCACGATCCGGGATCGTGAAACGGAAGCCAGGCTGGCCCACCAGAGCCTCAACTCTCTCATCAGCTGGCATCCGAGCAGCTAGAGGAGGTGCAGAACAGGGGACCCGAGCCACCCCAGTGACTTGCCGAAGCAATCTCTCTCCCAAGTACCATTGAAAAGACTCAGCGTCAGAAAGCATAATACGGAGACATGAAGCATCGTATGCCTCCACGCGCTGGGGTGTGTAGTAGAGAGGGAAACTAGCGTACGGCATCCGGGCAAACTGCAGCAGAAGAGGTTACCACGATCAGTTACAAGTACAGCACAAGGACAAAGACAAGCAAGATACTTACGTCCTCAACGGTCAGCCCGTCTATATCAGCACGCCAATTGTCCCCGGGAACTCGGGAGTTCCGCTGACGATTCTGTTGATGCCAGTACATGTGGCGATACTGAGAGGGTTCAATGTCATCTCGCATCCTCGGCGCAAGATGCGGAAAATGGTCATAAAAGCAGGTCTGGATAAAAGCACATTCTAATGATCAGAGAGAGAAAGGAGGCAAATGGCCTTCAAGGAAGATGAAAGAAGAGGTACCTCAACGACAGGCCAGAAGCCTGTGAAGGACCGGCTATGCCGACAGGTCTTGTCCAGACCTTGAAAGAGACGGGTCAGGATGGCCCCATTCCAGTTATAGGGGTGATGAAGGTCCTCGACTAAACGAAGAAATTTAGGATCAACTCTCTCATTCGCATGGCAAAAAAGAAAGGATCCAAAAGCATAAGTGATCATGGCTCGCGCCTTGTGGAGGGCCTCTCGTTCGGTGGTGGGGATGACGGAGGCAAAATTGTTGTAAAACCATCGCATCTTCACTTGATGGCCTTGGAATTCACCCTCAGGAGGGACGTCACCGACAAGCCGCAGCCAATCAGTGGAAGAGAGGGGAGCTAGAGAGCTAACTTGAGGGACAATTGCCCCATGAAACGGGAAACCTATCTGCATGTAAATATCCAAGGGGGTTATTCCCCACTCCCCACAAGGGAGCTGAAAGGTGTGGGTCTCATCCCGCCACCTCTCACAAAGGGCCGCAAGCATCATGCGGTTGGCGTCGTTATTATGGAAGCGTAGGGTGAGGAGGCCAGCAAAAGGAGTACCATCTAGTACTCGCTCAAGCAAGGGCTGTGGCTCTTTCATCCAATTGTCCCAACGATCCCTGGTACCCTCGACCCTTGATAGCAGGAAGAGGTTGATGCTCCATAGCTAGGGAACACATGTGGTCCCCTCGGCGGACAATGAAAGCAGGATCATCCTCGTCAACCACTCGGTGACCTCTGGTGCCATCCGCCATGGAATCCTACAAGCCTGGCAAGGTAAGTCCCTATCCTTTACCCGTTAAAATCCAAATTCTCATCCAAGAAACCCATGGGATTGGACTCACATTTAAATGCAAAATCTAAAGTCCAACTCCATGTGTCACTTAGGATATGTGTTGGGCCCATTGGAAAAAGTAAGGCCCACCTTAAAGAAGGTGGCATGGCATGCCTTAGGCAAGAAAGTCCATCACCTAAGGACACATTTTGGACAATAAATACACTCAAGTGCCATGGGGACAACAAAGGGTGAGAACCCTACATCATATGGAGCCCCTCTTCAAAGTCTATATGTGGCCAAGGATTGATCCACTTTCATGCCAAGGCCATGTTTCTCACTTAAAAGGTTTCCATCTTTTTACACATATGCATGGACAAGTGGGGAATAGAAAGGAAACGGGCCCCCAAGAGCAACCCAAATGCCTCATCTCAATGGATTGGAGAGAGCACATAGCCCACTTGAAGAACATGAGGACCCATTCATGGGTTAACCATGGGCAACCTTATGTGCCTCATCTTGATGAAAGTTTGGACCATGAAAATACAACAAGGAGGTCTACCCACAAACATATGAATCAAAGAAGCTAAGGGTAGAAAGTTGATGCACATAGCCCACATGAAGAATCAAAGTTGAAAATGCCCATGAAAAGGCAAGTTTGGGCAACTTATGTGCACCAACTTGTTCACCAAAAAGGGAGACCATTTGAGCACAAAAGAGCATGGCTTGATGAGTCACCCAACCATCATGAAAATGGATAAGAATGGTACACATAGCCCACTTGAAGATCAAAATCCAAAATGTCCCAAAGCATGGGGACAAAAAAATGGGCAACTTATGGGTACCATTCCTTCTCACAAATGGAAGAAGAAATCACTCATATTTGAATGATGATGGGTGATCCACCAAGCCCCCATAGAAAAGTTCAAGGAGCTATGGTTGTATGGATAGCTCACTTGAGGATCATCCATTTGAGGTTGATAACATTAAAGGGAAACTCTTGAGAATCACATTCCTACCACAAAGAAAACCATTTGAACTTAGTGAGATTGTGGGAACAACTCACTCATGGGACTTGTAGATGGTCAAGTAACTCAAGTCCTCCATCCATCAAAGGAAAAAGCATGAAAAAAAAAAGCCTACATGGACAAAGTGTAGTGGTGCACACATGGTCCAAAGAAATCCAAGCTCCAATGAAGGCCCAAAAGCCCATACACATAAAAAACTCCAAGGAGCCCACCACACTTTGTGCAAAGATGTACATCATAATCAAAGAAATGATGGAAGAATTGGGCCACTTGTCCATAAAGGCCCAACTAGGAAAGCTAGCCCACTTGAAGATCCAAAATGAAGATTGGGCTAGCCTCCTTGGTCCATACACATGTGAAGAAAGATGGGCCCCATGAGCCCAAAACTCGAGATGGGCCCTACCATGACCATGGGCCCAAACCTTGAAAAAAAGATGGAAAAGAAAGGAAGAGCATTAAGGAAAAATGACAAGGGCAAGAAAGCATGAGGGAGCCCAAAATGAAGCATTGGGCCCATCAAATACACCAAGGGCCATGACTTCACTTTGAGCCCATTTGATACACATAAAAAGAGGCCCAACTCCCATGAAAAAGATAGAGTATTTTGCCATGAACACTTGGTGACATGGCAAAATCACCCTTTACATGCACATGGAGGGAGTGTGAAAAAGGAAAAAATGATGAAGTGGAGAGCTTGCAATGTCCTTCTCCATGCACCACCTTTGAAAGAGACTTGAGATCTAGAAAAAGGTCAAGAATACTTGGGCCCACCTTCACACCTCTTGAAATAGCTACATGAAGAAAAGAAAAAGGACCATGAGAAGAGACAATGAAGATGGAAAAGGACAAGAAAGAGAAAGGAAGTGGTCCATACCTTTACCACTCACCAAAGAAGGACCACCTTGCTGTCCCAAGACCTCTCTAAGGCCCACCACTTGAGAAGAGCAAAGGACCACCAAAGAAGAGAAAGGAAACTTGAAGAAAGAAAGAGTATGAGAGAAAGAAGAGAGAGATTGCACGTTTGAGGGGGGGAGGGTGCCCCATGTTATATAGAAAAGGGGAGGGCACCCTTTTACCCAGCCCCCTGAAGAGACCAGGAGGCACAGACCGGGCGGGCGGCCCATGGGAGGCCGTCCTAGCCTCCACCTAAGTGAGGTGACTTCTCACCTCCTCTCCTTGGGAAGAACTCCTCCTTGGGAAGGGTGGTTGCAAGTGAATCTTGTACCTTCATGTAAGAATGAAGTGATGGAAGAGAAGGGTGAGAAAAAGGAAGAAATCTCACCAAAATCTCATCTCATGAGAAATGGGTGAGAAATTGGGTTGATGATGTGGAAAAGTTCCATGGAATTTCCAAGAAAAAGAAAGGAAAATTTGACTTGGTCAAACAATGATCTCAACCATCCAAAGGTATGACCTGATGATCCGAACCATTCCAAAGAGAATTCCCGCAGTCTCCAACCTGGATTGTTGCTCTTATGTACAGATTTTGGGTCCGAAGACCTTAAACTACGTCGGGATTCACATCCCGAGAGATTTTCAATAAAAGCCGGTATTGGTCTTGATTGCTCGAATCAAGATCCGACGACACCGGGTACTTTCGAAAACCACAAAAAATATATTTATGCATTTCCAACACTTATTTGTACATAGTTTTGGGTCCGAAGACCTTAAACTACGTCGGGATCAACATCCCGAGAGATTTTCAATAAAAGCCGGCGTCGGTCTTGTTTGCTCACATCAAGATCAATGACTCCGGACATTTTCAAAAATCATAAAAATATATTACCAGCCCCGCTTTTAAAGTTTTGGTCCGAAGACCTTAAACTACGTCGGGATCGACATCCCGAGAGATTTTCAATAAAAACCGGCATCAGTCTGGATTGTCCATCCGCTGACACCGGACATTTTTCCAAAAAAAAAAAAAAAAAAAACATGTTTGCCCTTCTTTGTACAGTTTCATGGTCCGAAGACCTTAAACTACACTGGGATTAATTTCTCGGGGGACCTTTCTCGCTTTCAACTAAAAACCGGCATCGGCCTCGACCGTTGAAATCAAGGTCTGATAACCCGGATCATTTCGAAAATACTAAAAATATTTTAAAGCTTTCCATAAAAACCAGTGTCAATCTCGATTACCCGAGTTGAAGTCTGGAACCTTTTCAAAACAAAAAAAATATAGATACAATATAAAACAAAAAAAAAATGATTCACCAAAAATTTCAAACTGCACAAATTCATCCCCAGCGGTCCGAAGACCTAAAACTACACTGGGATTAACTTCTCGGGGGCTTTCTTTCCTAACCTGTTCCAGACATGGCTGACACTTGATCGTACGGGTGTCTGGAATCTTTTAAACAGGTAAGGGCTGAGGCGGGCAGAACTCCGCAATCCTGTTCGTGTTGAACGCACCGTGATAGACAACCTTGATTTGGAAGTCGCTGTTGAATCTGACGGATGTTCCCTGTTCCTAGAACTCATGAAGGGGATTAAGGCTGTTGGGAGGTGGAGCTCACCCTCACGGAATTGTGAGCAACGTAAGACCCCAAACTGGATTGACTAAGGGAAATGTGAGGATGTGGCTCATTTTGTGGCCGAAGGAGTCCGTCGGACGATACGTGGTCTATGTGCATTGCACATGAGGAACAGGCAACTTTGTGGGTGTGTTGACTGAAAACCCTCAAAATCTCCTCATCCGAAGATGTAAAACTACGGCACTTAACTGTGTGAGACTCGTCTTGCTCGCTGACGTAAAATGGATCGGGTGCCTTACCAGCAGTAGAAGCTGGAAGTGGATGAAAATTCCACACTTTTCCCTGCATTTCAGAAAAATCACAAAATACAAAAAAAAAAAAACATTGCAAAATCACCTCTTCAAAAATCACAAAAATATTTTCCTTGCTTTCAATCAAAATATTGTCAAAAATCACAAAAATATTTCCCTTGCTTTCAATCAAAATATTGTCAAAAAATCACAAAAAATATTTCCCTTGCTTTCAAATCAAATATTTTCGAAAATCACAAAAAATATTTCCTTTGTTTTCAATAACCGATCTCTATCCTGACCACTCAGGTAAAGGTTCGGATCATATTTACAAAAAAAATCACAAAAATTAGCATCCCCAGCACTACAATTCAGGAGTCTTGAACTCCGCTCACTTCACAGTATGGGATGACGGATCCAATCGCCTGCAAATTGGAATCTTGACCAAAACGGGCAACCAAACACCATCTCAATCACATGTATGCCCAGAAGAACATCTTGAAGTCGAATAATATCCTCGTACATTCTCATTAGCAAAGAAACAGCATCTTGGGACGATGGACCTGATCGACCACGGGTCGGGATCTTGACCAACCCGCTGTCCAAACCTCCGTATCAAAAAGAAAAATCCCCAAGGGAGTACAACCCTGCAAGCAATAAGCTCAAAATTCTCTGCATCTCCAGCAAAAGCAAAATCATCAAACGAAAAGAGAATGAACCAAGCCATGCATTCATCATGCATCTCCATGCATCAGCATCCATCGCATCAATCATCATGTTTACCTGCTTTCAAAATAAAAGTCGGTTAGCTAAAGACCCCACAGGCATCCCTAGTGGAGGCACATGCAAACCAGATTTTCATTTCAAAAAGACAAAAAATATTTCTATTTGCAAATAAAAACCCACGGAGTATCACTCCCAGAATGGGTATCTTTTCAAAACCCAAAAATATTTTCTCAGTAGAGCGTTCTGCCTCCAACACACCAGGAGATCTTCCATATCTCTGGGTAGGAGCCAACGCAAAAATCAAATAAGATCCAATGTCTCGCGGTTTCCCCGGAGATCATCGGATCCAATGCACTCAAAGTGCGGTCGAACTGAACTCCAGTGTCAGTGCGGTCGTACCACATGCCAAGATACAAAAAAGATGAAAGCCAAAAGGCTCGGTCACAGAAACCATTTGAACAGGTGGAAACGATGAATTGGAACCCAAGTATCAAAATCAGCAGATTGGGTGGAAGGAGTTCACCCGCACATACCTAGGCGTGGATGCCTGAAGTACCTTGACTGAGTCCAAGTCGGCGTAGTAGAATCCCGTAAGACTATCGGACGCAGGGCGTCTAACCACTTTGACAGTCAAGCGAAACAAGTACTCCTGGAGTGATCTGGGAAAACATCAAACATACAATCAATCACAGGGTCAGTAACCTCGTAAGACTAACGGACGCAGAGGCTCTGCTGTACCTTTCCGATGTTAGTACCGATCGGGAATGGAAGGGTTGCGATTGGGTACCCAGGTTGCAGCAAACTGCAGGGACAATCGCAACGTTTTCTCCAAACTCCCGCGGTATGTGCGAGTTATCAATTTCCAGACAATCAACTGACTCAGATACAAAGGATAACAAAGATTCCAGACCACAATCAAGGAAAGAATGAATTGCAAACCAAGCATCAAAACCAGCAGATCGGGTGGAAAAGCCCACCCGCACATACCTAGGCGTGGATGCCTGAAGTACCTTGACTGAGTCCAAGTCGGCGTAGTAGAATCCCGTAAGACTATCTGACGCAGGGCGTCTAACCACTTTGACAGTCAAGCGAAACAAGTACTCCTGGAGTGATCTGGGAAAACATCAAACATACAATCAATCACAGGGTCAGTAACCTCGTAAGACTGTCGACGCAGAGGCTCTGCTGTACCTTTCGATGTTAGTACCGATCGGGAATGGAAGGGTTGCGATTGGGTACCCAGGTTGCAGCGCATGCAGGGACAATCGCAACGTTTTCTCCAAACTCCCGCGGTATGTGCGAGTGAGCGATCTCCAAACGATCAACTGGCACAGATGCAAAGGCAAGCAAAGATTTCAGAACATGATCTATGAATGACCGGGTCAGAAGTGGGGTGTCCACTCGCTTTAGGCATTCGGTTGCATGCAACCTCTGCCAAAGAGGGGCATCTGTAGACACCCCACCTTCGGCTACACTGTTGATAGAGATAGCTGGTTGAACGGAGGACCATACCCCCAAATCCCAAGTCCAAACTCAGCCAAACTCACCCTTGTAAGCCCCATTCCATAGCCCAGTTCAAGCCTGAACCCAGTCAACCCAGTCCTAAAAACCACCCTGAAAAACCCCCCATAAAAAAGGCCAGTCAAAAAATCTCAAAAAAGTCAAACTCACTGAGTCAACCCGCTGAGTTAACCCGCTGAGTCAACCCGTCGAGTCAACCCGTCGAGTCAAAACACCGAGTCAACCTCGAGTCAACCCGTCGAGTCAAACCACCGAGTCGACCCGCTGAGTCAACTCAGCTGAGTCGACCAGCGAGTCCAACAGCAGCCCCGAGGGAACGGCCGTACTCGCTGGAAATCGAGGAGCGGCCGTACGGGCGGCCCATGGCAGGCCGCCCGGACAAAATTACGAGAGCTGCCACTCTCTGCTGCTATAAATACCCCCCTCCCCTTCTCATTTCAACAATCCATTCGAAGCCTTTCAAGTCCAGCCAGTCCGGGTGCGGTCCGAGTCCTTCTCCACCCCTTAGCCCATTTTTCCACCAAGGAGAGCCCGAGTGAGGAGAGTCTAGCTCTGGTCCAGCCCAGCCTGACCACTGGTCCAAGCCTCTCAAGTCACCCAAGTCTTGATCCAACCACTCGAAGCCAACCCTTGCGACACCTCCATCCACCCAGCTACTCATTTTCCAGCATCATCTCATTTGCATCTAGCATAAGTGCAACATTTACTTTCCTTCCAACCCCCCTGCTTCACTACAAGCACCTTGATTACTCAAGCACACATGCATATGTCTTTATATTAAGCACCTGTCAGTTCGAGCGTATGCTCTGGGCTTGCCCGTTGTTGGATCCTGCCCATCAGAAACTCTTACTGTTCAGACCTGCATTCATGCTTCACCATAAAACACCTTGATCATTCAAGCACACTGCATACGTCTTATATTAAGCACCTGTCAGTTCGAGCGTACGCTCTGGGCTTGCCCGTTGTTGGAACCTGCCCATCAGAAACTCTTACTGTTCAGACCCGCATTCATGCATCATGTCATTCATGAGAATATACGAGGATTAAATTAGACTTTTAAGTATTCGATCGATTCTGTGAAGTAGAGACCGTACTTCGGTACAGGCAGTGTGTGGGGTGCTTAACCTCTTCCCACCCTGTAACCGTGATCTCTTACCTTGAATTTCTGGCCGTAGATCAACAGGAGTCATTTTAGAGGAAGGAATCTTCGGATTCTCTTCTCTAACGTTTCTACAGGATCTAGCCGACTGTAGATTCGAAGTAATTGGCTAGTGGCGACTCTGGTCTTATATAAATTCACTTAAACACATCCAGCTCAATACGACAACCAAACGAAGCCCTCGAGAACGAGGCAAGTCAGTGGCACAAACGGCGATTTCGCACTCACGCATCCTCATCTCCTTCTTTTCCGAAAGGAAAGGGGAAGGGAGAAGAACGTCGTGTGGGAGCGCGGAAAAATCGGCGAGGGTCCACAAGTATCATGGCAGAGCAAGTTATAGAAGTGTGTAGCGTTATCTACGATAAAGGCCGAGTACATTGCAACTACAGAAGCATGAAAGAAGATGCTTTGGATGAAGAGGTTCTTATAGAAAGTTATCTTGAAGCAAGAAAAGCACGTAGTCTATTGTGATAGCCAGAGTGTGATACACTTGAGTAAGAATTCAAATCTGCATTCTAAGTCAAAGCACGTAGAAGTTTGGTGTCACTAGATAAGGAATACTTTCGAGAAGAAGGTGCGACAACTTGAGAAGATCCATACTGAAGACAATGGGTCAAACATGATGACCAAGGCATTATTAACCAAGGGCAAGTTTAAGGCTTATAGAAGCCTGACTGGTTTGAAGGAAGTGAAGTCTTCCTGAGTTGAAAGAGGGAGATTTGATGGGGGTTTCCTTCTAAGGATTAGGAGAAATTATTTGGGGGTCATCGGTTGACCGACCTCCCTTTAATTGGTCGACCGAAACCCCCTAGATTGGTGCATTGCTCATTGGACATATTTTGGCCATGTTCGGGCGACTGAACCTTCAGGTCAATGCACTGACAACAGCGCGACTATTTTCGCAGTTTTGCATGTTTGGTTTTTAATTCTAGCTTAGTGTTATATAAACATTTGTTATAGTGGGATTAGGGTAATTCCACATGTTCCAGAGGGCGAGAAATACGTTCTAGAGAGAGAGAGATTGGAGAAAGAGAAAAGATGTCTGCAACAAAGAGAGAGAGAGAGAGAGAGAGAGAGAGAGAGACAAGAAGGCTAGATTCAGAAAGTTCATCCATGTCGCTGGCCTAAAGTTCATAGCCTCTTCAAGGGCAGCTTTTGAAGATTTTCGAATCCTCGTTGGTGAGATCTCTTTCTTACTCACTCTTTAATTGTAATTTACCCAATGGGTGAAGATATTGGATTTGAGTGTTGTGATAAACTCTTGACTGCTATGTAATACGTTTTATATAGTGAATTTGTTTATTGTGCTGAGTTCATGATTTTTACTTCTATCTCTAGAGGGTTTTCCACATAAACATTCATTGTGCAATGTGTGGTGATTGTTATTGTTTAGCGTAGACATTTGAGATTGTTTTGTGTAACTCAAATATTTTATAATTATGTGAGTTGGGATTGCAAGATCCAACTATTGTGCATCCTTCTCCCAACAACCACCTTGCAAGCTACAGGCAACTTGGGCAGGCAATTTACGTCCGGGGTAAAGAAGTATTGTGCTTCATCCATGTTCATTGGAAGGATGGTCCTTCACAAAAGGGAGTACCTTATCAGTAGTCCGCAGACCACCGCAAGAAACTCTCTTTAGTCCTTAAGAGGAGGAATTGAATCCTGTCATGTGAGACTTACGACCCGCGGCTACGGATATTGTACTCAGGCTTTACATGGTACCCGACCCTAGGCTGGCACACTATAAACATGTTTCAGATTCTTGAGAAGTGGAGCCCTACCTAGGAAATCAATACCTTTGCTCTTATAGTCGACCATACCCAAAACATGTTAGAAGATCTCAGCCACTCATCTCTGGCTTACTCTAGTTGAACGTGGACCATTTTAGTATTTCTCTTCCCAAGAGGCCGAAAGGGCCTGGTCCATCCTTATTGGACGGGCTCATTTTGCAGACTATAAGCAAACGTCATTTTACCAATAATTTTAGGGCTTCAGTAAGAAATGAAGCATATACAAAGCTCAAGTGGACCATCCCACAAGAAAGAGTTTTCATTGAACGTCTACCATTGAAAAATTCTTGTGAGTCGCATAGAAGTTCTCCCTTCATCCATGCCCGTGTGATCTTATGAATAGGTTGGATGACAAATAAACTTCACTATGGGCCAAGGAAGGTTTCAACGGTGGAAATCATTATTCCCATTGTTTCCTGTGGTATGGTCCACTTAACTTTGGATATACTTTGATTTTTTGGTCAATGCCTAAAATGAGCTGGAAAAACGGATTGACAGCGGGGACAACCACATACATTCATGGTGGGTCCAACACAATTTACTCGGTACGATAATAGCATTTTGAGTTAATCAGTACACAATGGGATTTCATAAAACCCAAGTAGTCTATTTATAAGCACGTCCATTTTTTGAATTATAAAAATACCATGGATTTATATTGAAAGTATTATTTAAAATCTTGTAGATTCTCTAAGGCTACAACTCCCCCCAAAACTAATTGAATAGGAAAAATGTCCTTGACTACTTACATATAGTTAAGATTCTAGAATATCTGCACAAGCATGAGCTTCTTGGTAAATGTAATTAGCCATCTAGTTACTGAAATCTCTGATTCTCCTGACTTGCTCTTCTTAAGTTTATAACTTGCAATTCAATAATTGTTGAAAGGCTTGAGAGTCTGTTAAGTCTCATTTTAGATCATTTTGAGCAGCTCCTGGTGTGGCCAACTTTTTGAATGGTTTGGATGTCATTCACACATGGTACACTGCCAATTTTGGGACATTCCTCTTCAAAACAATACGAATGCAAAAACTTCTGTTATAATGACAGGGTTTGTAAAACCAGCTATTCAACGGTTACCAATTAGGCAAGCAGACTGGTAAGTAAAATTTGGGTTAGGACTTAAGACCTATTTATCATAGGTTTCTATGATTTACTGGTTTGGATCAAGTTACGTATTAATTTGTCATATGCGAAATGGCTACTTGCACGCATCTGAACACCCTTTTTGAGAAATCCAATCCATCCTGCTTTTGGGGATATCTTCAATCTTAACACCGAGAGGGCTTCGAGCGACTGACAGGACTTGGTCAGGCGCTCGAAATTGCCCTAGATCGGCTTTTAGGGGATGTGGGGGCCCCGATGATTATTGTAAGGGGCTTGGTGGTTTCTGTAGGGTGCCTAAAATTTCTCTGGATTTTTGTTGGAACTCTCTGGACAAAATTTGGCTTTGTCGGGCACCCGACGGTGTGCGAATTGTAAGGTCGGTTGCATGATTTTGCATGAGATTTGTTTTTAATTCCGATTGCTTCCTATTTAAAGGGGTGTAATGTGGGATTAGGGTAACGAATGAAGTCCTAGACATGTTCAAGGTATTAAGAGAGTTCTAGGGTGAGAAAAAGAGCTAGGGTTAGCTTGGGTTTCTCTTGTGGGGCTTGGATCCAGCTTTCTTCACTCTCTTATAACTTTTGATTCATAGTGGATTATTCACTTTGTGCTATGGTTTTTTACTTGTGAGGGGTTTTTTCATGTAAAATCGAATTTCCTTCTCTTACATGTTGATTTGCTTGGTCATTGTGGTTTATCTCATTTGATATTTCTTGCTTTCGTTGCAAACTGGTCTCTTTGCTTTCCCAACAGGTGGTATCGGAGCGATTGTTGAAAGGTAGATCGAAATTTGAAATGAGGTTTCAATGAGGTCTAGCATGAGATTCGACATAGAGAAGTAGTTCAGAAAAAATAACTTTGAACTCTGGAAGGTAAGATGGAAGGCCTTCTAGTTCAGCATGTTAGTGCACTTTTCCGTGGCATACTAGTGCACCTTGTTTGTCAATCACTTACGTCAGTGAGTCTAGTGTCGGTTGAGCCCAATGAAGACGAAGACTAAAGACTCAAGACGGACCGGCTGCATCAAGGAAGAAGATTCAGGTAAAAGTGATGCCTTGGTGCCTTAACCTTGACCAAAACCCAACCCCTTTGTATCTTTGATGACCTTGACCATATTAGGAATCATCTTGTCATCATAGATTGGCCCTAGGTGTCCCAATTGATCATCCTAACCTTGGCCAAAATGGACAGGCTGAAGCATGTCGAGTTCAGCAAAATGGAGGGGAGATCTAGGCTGGTCCGACCGGTCAAGACCGGTCGGCCAGCAGCCTTGCTGCATGTTACAACGTCCAGCCGACCGGTCAAGACCGGTCGGCCTACTCACATGACAGGGGCTTCAGCAAGCATGGACCGGTCGGCCTGGATATCTCATGTGTCCAGCAAGGGGGTCCGACCGGTCTTGACCGGTCGGCCTAGAGTCTTCAGGCTGTCCAGAAAGGGGGTCCGACCGGTCTTGACCGGTCGGCCTATGTATTTGGCCTATGCAGTTGATAGCCTACAGCAAGTGGATCCGACCGGTCGGGACCGGTCGGGACAGGTCGGCTCTAGCCGTTTTATGCCCGTTTTATGACCGTTGGAGCTTTCTTTTCTTACATATAGAGCTCCATTTTTGGGCATTGTCAGAGGGATTTTTGAGGAGAGAAGCCACCATTGTTGGAGACCATTTGAGGCTCATTCCTTGACCTATGCAAGGCATCTTCCTTGTGCTTTAACACAAGATTAGAGCATTCCAAGCTCATGAAGAAGATGACCTTCATCCCCTCTTGATCTCTAGAGTTTGGAAGCTTCTTGATTGGCAAATCCTTGTCCAAAACTCTAAGATGAGATCTTTGTAGGTAAGAGACTCTAGGCAACCCATTCCCACTAAGTTGTAGAGCTCTCAAACCTATCCTCCTAGCACCTTGGGCATCTCAAAGGCATCGCATGCAAGGTGTTTGATCAAGTGTGGCTGAGGCATTGGCGACGCAACGGCAACACGATCGAGGGAGCAAGGGAAGCTGATTGAAGCACGTGAGAGCGGAGATCAAGCAACCCAATCCGGCGCTAAACAAGGGGCTCATCCGACAAGTAGGTTGTCTTATTTGAGAGTCCATTTTAGAGTTTGTTTGTCGAACTCGATCTAGGGACGTTAGCCGTTCCTTGGCCCGTTAGCCGGGCCTAAACTAAATCTCCAAGGGGGAGCCTCCGACACGGGAGTAAACGTGCGTTAGGTTGAGAGTTAGCCTATGTTTAAAACTCCGGGTACGGTTGAGAGGTGAACCAATAAAACCTCCGTGTAAAGGTTGAGAGGTGAACCTCATTTAAAACCTCCAATAGTGAATGCCGGTGTGATCAAAGGGGTTGAGTACTTGAACCGGGAGTGGAGTAGACACGTAGTCGAACCACTATACATCCTTGTGTTTGTGATTGTTCTTGAGCACATTTATATCTTCGCATTGTTAGTTTAATTGCTTAATTATGAATGCTTGATAGGAATGTATGCTAGGCCTTTTTAGTCTCATCCTCACACAAGATGTACCTTCACTAGTTGTGTAGACTTGAGCTCATTGATCCACTCTCATAAGTCTACACAAGTTGCATAGGTTAGAAGCTTCATTAGTTGAATCATTTTCTTACCTTTGCTTGCTTAGACTAGGATTGTTTATTGCTTAAACTTTTGGTAGTCTTGTGATTGGACCCACCTAGGCTTGGAAGCCGAAGTGTTCTTGCTTACATAGCTTAATTTGTTGAATTGTGTAAGTAGGCGAAAAGAATTTCAAAGGTCCTAATCACCCCCTCTCTAGGTCCTTAGACATATCTCCGAGTGTCTCTACAAGCGGTAAAACCACAATTTCAATTGGTATCAGAGCGGGTTTCTCCGCTCAGGTTTAAAAACCCGGAGTGAGATCCTAAGAGAAACTTGAAAATATGTCTAGAGAGGACTCTTCATCCGTCACTAAGCCTCCTTTCTTTGATGGGTCAAATTATCCATATTGGAAAGCCCGAATGCGCATCTTCTTGGAATCCATTCATTCAGATGTGAGGGACTTGGTTGATTTTGGATATGAACCCCCAATGGTCACTATTAGTAAGGAAGGTGAACCGGATGTCCTCAAGCCAAAAGATAAGGCAATGTGGACTAATCATGATAAAGCTCAACGTATCCATAATGCCAAGGGCCTGAATGCCATTTTTTGTTCAGTATCTAGAGAAGAATTTGGTCGGATTCAAAACTGCACAACCAGTAAACAGGCATGGGATATTCTTGAAGTAACCCATGAAGGTACAAATGTTGTTAAAAACTCTAAACTTTAGCGCCTCTCTACTTTATTTGAAAACATTACTATGGAGGAGCATGAAACTTTTATTGAATTCTATACCAAGCTGAGCAAAATCACAAATGATATGTGGGGCTTAGGGGATCTTGTTCTGAAAAATAGACTTTGTAGGAAAATTCTGAGATCTCTTCCGGAACGGTTCTCTTCTAAAGTCACCACCATTGAAGAATGTAGGGATCTTAATATAATGAAAGTTGAAGAACTCATAGGTTCCCTACAAACCTTTGAACTAGGCTTTAAAGCCCCCTCTAAAAAGAAAAACATCACTTTTAAGTCCTCTCACAAACATAAGAAAATCAAGAGTGAGTCGGAGGAAGATAACGATGATGAGGATGATGAGGAAGAGAAATTGAACAAAAAATTCAAGAGATTCCTCAAATTTGATAGAGGGAATAGCTGTGACAAGAAGGACAAGAAGGGTGATAAACGTAAAGGAAAATCATCCATATCTTCATCCGTCCGTTGTTACGGTTGCGGTCGTCGTGGCCATGTTGCCCCGGAATGTCCGGAAGGGCCTAAATCGAAAGGTAAAAAGGCAATGGCTGCCACTTGGGATAATACGGAGGAGTCCGAATCTGGTGACTCCGCTTGTGATGAGAGCCAACATAAAGATCTTGCTCTCTCGGCCTCCACCACGACCCCTCTACCAGCTTATCTTAGAGGGGATCCCAACCGCTATCCCTTCTAGGAGGAGAAGGAGTTCCCAACCCCTCACCTCATGCTACATTCTATGAGGGTGTTGAGGAATTTAGTTACCCTTTGGCTTATCAAACTATACATGGTTAGTGAGGGAAGCTAGATATGCTTATATAGGAAAATCTGAGGATTTCAGCCTCATTTCTGTGTGTATGGGCAAATCTGAGGATTCAAGCCTCATTCGCCCAGATTCGATAATTTAGCCTTGCTTATATTTTGATTCATTTGCCTGCTAGATTATCATCATGCTTAGATTAGCTAATCCTCTTGAGTTTTATACTTCATTGTATGCTAATCTTTGCTTAGTATTGGTCTTGATATACCAATAGGGGAGGTTGGTTGATTGGGCTATAAGCCCTTTGTGCTTTCAATGCAAATGTATATCCTTGACCAATGTTGCATGATTAACCTTGCCTAGATAGTTATATCTTCTTGTTAATCATGTTCCTTAGCATGCTCCATGTATTTATGATTCATGCACCCTATACTCTCCTTGCTAGCATGTGCTTATAGTTATAACTGCGACATCCTATCTTCTCTTACCTTAGTCTTATTGATATATCATTAAGGGAGAGAGAGAGTAGTTTGTCAATTGCTAACAAAAAGGTGGAGAAAGTTCAAATCCCACCAAAACTAGTTTGCTATGTTTTGTGATGCAGGGATTGACAGGTTGTGGGGAAGCAAACTGAAGAGGAGCTGCTTAGTTTGTCATGTCAAGAGTCCTGTATTTAATTCTTTATCATTGTAATATCTTGAACATGTAATTTGTTTTGGTAGGTTAAGTTTTTGTAAGTAATTGACAAAGGGGGAGATTGTTAGTGCACTTTTCCGTGGCATACTAGTGCACCTTGTTTGTCAATCACTTACGTCAGTGAGTCTAGTGTCAGTTGAGCCCAATGAAGACGAAGACTAAAGACTCAAGACGGACCGGCTGCATCAAGGAAGAAGATTCAGGTAAAAGTGATGCCTTGGTGCCTTAACCTTGACCAAAACCCAACCACTTTGTATCTTTGATGACCTTGACCATATTAGGAATCATTTTGTCATCATAGATTGGCCCTAGGTGTCCCAATTGATCATCCTAACCTTGGCCAAAATGGACAGGCTGAAGCATGTCGAGTTCAGCAAAATGGAGGGGAATCCAGGCTGGTCCAACCGGTCAAGACCGGTCGGCCAGCAGCCTTGCTGCATGTTACAACGTCCAGCCGACCGGTCAAGACCGGTCGGCCTTCTCCCATGACAGGGGCTTCAGCAAGCATGGACCGGTCGGCCTAGATATCTCATGTGTCCAGCAAGGGGGTCCGACCGGTCTTGACCGGTCGGCCTGGAGTCTTCAGGCTGTCCAGAAAGGGGGTCCGACCGGTCTTGACCGGTCGGCCTATGTATTTGGCCTATGCAGTTGATAGCCTACAGCAAGTGGATCCGACCGGTCGGGATCGGTCGGGACAGGTCGGCTCTAGCCATTTTATGCCCGTTTTATGACCGTTGGAGCTTTCTTTTCTTACATATAGAGCTCCGTTTTTGGGCATTGTCAGAGGGATTTTTGAGGAGAGAAGCCACCATTGTTGGAGACCATTTGAGGCTCATTCCTTGACCTATGCAAGGCATCTTCCTTGTGCTTTAACACAAGATTAGAGCATTCCAAGCTCATGAAGAAGATGACCTTCATCCCCTCTTGATCTCTAGAGTTTGGAAGCTTCTTGATTGGCAAATCCTTGTCCAAAACTCTAAGATGAGATCTTTGTAGGTAAGAGACTCTAGGCAACCCATTCCCACTAAGTTGTAGAGCTCTCAAACCTATCCTCCTAGCACCTTGGGCATCTCAAAGGCATCGCATGCAAGGTGTTTGATCAAGTGTGGCTGAGGCATTGGCGACGCAACGGCAACACGATCGAGGGAGCAAGGGAAGCTGATTGAAGCACGTGAGAGCGGAGATCAAGCAACCCAATCCGGCGCTAAACAAGGGGCTCATCCGACAAGTAGGTTGTCTTATTTGAGAGTCCATTTTAGAGTTTGTTTGTCGAACTCGATCTAGGGACGTTAGCCGTTCCTTGGCCCATTAGCCGGGCCTAAACTAAGTCTCCAAGGGGGAGCCTCCGACACGGGAGTAAACGTGCGTTAGGTTGAGAGTTAGCCTATGTCTAAAACTCCGGGTACGGTTGAGAGGTGAACCGATAAAACCTCCGTGTAAAGGTTGAGAGGTGAACCTCATTTAAAACCTCCAATAGTGAATGCCGGTGTGCTCAAAGGGGTTGAGTACTTGAACCGGGAGTGGAGTAGACACGTAGTCGAACCACTATACATCCTTGTGTTTGTGATTGTTCTTGAGCACATTTATATCTTCGCATTGTTAGTTTAATTGCTTAATTATGAATGCTTGATAGGAATGTATGCTAGGCCTTTTTAGTCTCATCCTCACACAAGATGTACCTTCACTAGTTGTGTAGACTTGAGCTCATTGATCCACTCTCATAAGTCTACACAAGTTGCATAGGTTAGAAGCTTCATTAGTTGAATCATTTTCTTACCTTTGCTTGCTTAGACTAGGATTGTTTATTGCTTAAACTTTTGGTAGTCTTGTGATTGGACCCACCTAGGCTTGGAAGCCGAAGTGTTCTTGCTTACATAGCTTAATTTGTTGAATTGTGTAAGTAGGCGTAAAGAATTTCAAAGGTCCTAATCACCCCCCCTCTAGGTCCTTAGACATATCTCCGAGTGTCTGTACAAGCGGTAAAACCGCAATTTCACAGCAAGGGGTCAAAGAAGCGCTCCTTGGGAAGCGACCAAAGACTATAAAAGAAGAAGAGTGAAAGAAGGTGGATCAAAAGGCCAAGGTCTTAATCCAGTTGTGCCTAATGGATGAGGTCCTATACAACGTCATGAGGGAGAAGACTGCGGCTGATACATAGACGAAGTTTGAGAATATCTACAGGAAGAACTCTCTTAAGGATCGTCTGTATCTGATTATTCAGTTGTTCAATCTGATTATGGTAGAGGGGACTGATGTTGAGAGCCACATTACCACATTCAATAGGCTCATTTGTAAGTTGTTAGATCTAGATGAACCGATGAAAGACGAATATCGGGCATGCATCTTGTTGAATTTGTTTCTTGAATCATATGAGTCGTTCAAGGATTCTTTGTATGCGGATAAGGAGACCATTAGCGTTGAGACTGTTAACTCAGCCCTTCAAGCGAAGATGATGAGAAGGGAGAGCGGTAACGTCGGGTCATCCTTTGAAGAGGCACTAGTTCTAAGGGGAATGAATTCTGAGTAGGGTGGGGGATCTTCTTCATCAAGATCTAAATCCAAGGGCAAAGGAAAGAGTAGACTAAGGGTGCTGAAATTCTGGTGAAGAATGGCACATTAAGAGGGATTGCCAGAATTTCAAAATAAGGCAAGACAAGTTTGGAGATTCTTCTAGGGAGGGAGCTAATGCTGTGGAAGACACAAAGGACGATTACGATGATAATGATGTGTTGACTGTATCCGAGAAAGGGTCTCTCAATGGAGAGTGGATCTTAAATTCAGGTGCATCATATCACACGTGTCCTGATCAGAGTTCATTCATGACATATAGTGCGTATGATGATAGATCGATATTCTTGGGTAATGGTTTCTCCTAAAAGGTTGTCGGTATTGGCACGGTGCATATTAGGATGTTCGATGGGATTGAATGAGTCATAAAATATGTAAGGCACGTTCTTAGACTGAAAAGGAATTTGATCTCTTTTGCTGTACTCAAGGCGATAGGGTGCATGTTTATCAGCCACGATTGATATTGTAAAGTGAAAAAAGGGGCACTCGTGATGATGAAGGCATGGAGGTGCGACAATATTTATAAGTTGATTGGGAGCACTTCTCATGGTGGAGCTGTGGGATCGGCAGTGAAATCCACGATTGCTTGTATATGGCAAGTGCGTAAGGGCCACATGAGAAGAGCAAGGGGTGTGAAAGTGTAGGAATAGAGTCGGTGGAGACATGAGAAATGATGGAGCTATGAAAGAGACGAAGTAGAGATGAAGAATGGAGCTTTGGAGCAATGGAGTTTGAAGATTAAAGCCACGATGGAGATTGTTGGGGATGTCTTCAATCTTGACACCGAGAGGGCTTTGGGTGACCGATGGGACTTGGTCGGGCGCTCAAAATGACCCTGGATGGGCTTCTAGAATCTGGATTGCTAGATTTATTTTTGGGGGATATGAGGGGCCTGATGACTGTTGCAGTGGGCTCGACGATTTTTGTAAGGGGCCTGAAATTCTCTTGGATTTTTGCTGGAACTCTATGGACAGAATTTGGCTCTATCGGGTGCCCGACGGTGCACAAAATGTAAGGTTGGTTGCGCAATTTTGCATGGGATTTGTTTTTAATTTTGATTGTTTCCTATTTAAAGGGGTATAATGTGGGATTAAGGTAACAAATGGAGTCCTAAATGTGTTCAAGGGGTTGAGAGAGTTCTAGGGTGAGAGAAAGAGCTAGGGTTATCTTAGGTTTCTCTTGTGGGGCTTGGATCCGAGTAAGTTTTCTTCATTCTCTTGTAACTTCTTCTGCATAGTGGATTATTCGCTTTGTGCCATGGTTTTTTACCCGTGAGAGATTTTTCCACGTAAAATCAGATTGCCTTCTCTTGCATGTTGATTTTCTTTGTCATTGTGGTTTATCTCGTTTGATATTTCTTACTTCTGTTGCGGGCTGGTCTCTTTGCTTTCCCAACACCTGCAAGGGGTTCACTGTGAAAATGTAAAATCAGGCTGATCCTATCATTAGGTGTGCTGCACCTTGGAAAATAGTGGATAACCACCCAAAGACCTTCAAATTTATGTGGTGGCTCACATCAGATTGTTGAAAAATGAGATGCCTCAAATCTATGTTAAAACAGGGCCATCAGTTAATTGATCGGTCTGATAGGTCGATTGAAATTGTTTTGAAATTATGTTGAAACTCACTAGACAATTTTTGACAAGTTTAGTCAATTGAACTTGTCCAGTCGAGCGACCGATCAATCGATTGATCTGACCGAGTGACTGATGGTTCACACTGTTTTACGTAGTTTTTTTGTATTTTATTTCTAATTTCGGTTGTATGCTATATAAGCGGGTGTAATCAGGATAAGGGTTAACGAAAAACGTTCTAGAGGGTTTTGGAGAGATTTTTCTCTTAAGGTTTTGATTCTGAAAGGATCCATCTCTTATAATGTCCTTTATCATAGTGGATTATCGCTTTATGCCGTGGTTCTTTCTCGCTAGGGTTTTTCTATGGAAATTCGGTGTATTCTCTGTTTGAATTTTCTTATGCGATTAGTGTGATTTATTTTATTCTTTTCTATGTTGCATCTGTGGGTCTCAACAAGTGGTATCAGAGCTATTGTTGGGAAGTAGATTGAATTTGAAGACAAGGTATTAATGCATCTAGCATGAAGTTTATTATAAAGAAGTTCTTCGGGAAAAATAACGTTAAACTATGGAAGGTGAAGATGAAATGCCTTTTAGTTCAATAAGGATTGGACGAATTACTCCTTAGAAAGCATCTAAAATCTATCAAAGATGAAGAATGGAACAAGTTAGATAAAAAAGCCAATATCTCAATCCAATTGCGTCTAACGAATGAGGTCCTCTTACAATGTTATGAGAGAGAGAAAATAACGTCTGATACATGAGCATAGTTAGAGAACATCTATGTGATGAAGTCTCTTGAGAATTATTTATTTTTGATGCTACAGTTGTTCAATTTGAAGATATTAGAGGGGGCTGACGTTGAGACCCACATAAGTAACTTCAATAGGGTCGTTTGTAAATTGTTGGATGTGGATGAGGATATGAAGGGTAAATATGTAACGTGTATTCTGTTGAATTCTCTTCTAGAATTATATGAGTCGTTCAAAGACTTTTTGTGCACTGGTAGGACGACCATCAATGTTGAGACCGTTATCTCAACTCTTCGGTCGAAGGTGATGAGGTAACATTGGTACTTTTACAGATGTGCTGGTTATGAGGGGAGGAATTCTGGGTTGGATAGAGGATCTTTGTGATCTAGATCCAAATCCAAGGGTAAGGGCAAAGGTAAGTAGAAGGTACTTTCTGATTGTGAGCGAGCAAGGCATCAAGGTACTTTCAGAGCATTGTTTGATTCTAATATTTAAAGGTGTTGATCTTAATATGTATAAGCATGATATATATGGTAAATAATCACGGTTATCTTTTAAGTCTAATATATATATATATATATATATATATATATATATATATATATATATATATATATATATATATATATATATATATATATATATATAAAGGGGTTCTAGATTATATGCATTCTGATGTATGGGGGCCTGCACCTGTGGTTTCTCGTGTAGGGTCATTGTGATTTGTCACTTTCATTGATGATCATTCTAGAAAGGTGTGGGTTTATTTTTTGAAAAATAAATCTAAGGTTTTTACCACCTTCAAGTAGTGGAAGGCGATTGTGGAAAAGTAAACAGGGTGAAAAGTGAAAATTTTGAGGATAGATAACAGTGATAAGTACACTTCTTGGGAGTTTAATCAATTTTGCAAGGACGAGGGGATTGTGACGCACAACACAGTGCCACACACCAGATTAGATTGATGTGGCTGAGCGGATGAATTAGACTCTCTTGGAAAGAGCCCAAAGCATGTTGAGTAATGCTGGGTTGGGTAAGGAGCTATGGATTGAGGCCGTTAATACGACTTGTTACCTGGTTAGTCAGTCCTCGTCTTCGGCGAATGATTGTAAAATTCTAAAGGAAGTGTGGAGTGGTCAGCAGGTAGACTAATTGGGGTTACACATATTTGGTTGTGATGCTTACCCTCATATACCGCCAGTTGAGAGAGATAGGATGGACCAAAGGGTGAAGAAGTGCATCTTTATCGACTATGGTGATGGTATGAAAGGATATAGGTTGTATGACTGGGTCATATAAAAAATTATCCTTTGTCGTGACGTTAAATTCGAAGAGGAATCATTGTTTTGTAAGGATGAGCACATGGAAACAAAAAAGTCGGTAGTTGATGTTGAGATAGATAGAGATGAAACACGTGCTGAGACTAAAACACATTGAGAGGTACAGGAGCAGGTAGAGTAACCACTTATAAAATGAAATCCACTGAGGGATCATAGGTGACCTGTCAAATACAAGGATGACTCAACATTGCATTCGCCCTCATTACGGATGAGGAGGATCCATCTACTTCTTAGGAGGCACTTGATCTTACAGATGCAGGGAAATGGAAGGCAGCGGTACAGGATGAGATGGACTCTCTGTAACAAAATGAGATGTGGGAACTGGTGGAGCTTTTCATGGGGCGTAAGGCGATAAGGTGCAAGTGGATCTTCAGGAAGAAATATGATATCAAGGTAAGGTTGGTAGCGAAGGGGTATGCTCAAAGAGAAGGTGTCGACTTTAGTGTGATCTTCGCACCTGTGATGAAGCAAGCATCTATTAGATTTATATTGGCATTAGTTACCCAATACAATCTTGAGCTGGAACATATGGATGTAAAGACTGCTTTCTTGCATGGAAAATTGGAAGAAGAGATTTACATGAAGCAACAATCAAAAGGGTTCAAAGTGCATGGGGTAGAGAATAAGGTTTACAGGTTGAGGAGGTAATTATACGGCCTGAAACAGTTACGTAGGTAGTATTACAAGAAATTTAATTCTTTCATGGTGAGTCAGCAGTTTACTAGAAGTGAATATGATCACTATGTCTACTTTAAGACACTGAGTAATGGGAAGTTCATTATCCTGATTTTATATGTTAATGACATACTTATTGCCAGTCATAGCATCTGAGATTGACATATTGAAGATTCAATTATCAGGGACATTTGAAATGAAAGATCTGAAGGTTGCAAAGAGGGTTCTCGACACTGATATATACAGAGACAGGGAAAAGAGTAGGCTCTGGTTATCTTAGGCAGAATACCTTAGGCAGGTGTTGGTGAAGTTTTGAATGGAAAAGGCTAAGTCGGTTAGCGTACCCCATGTAGCTCACTTTCGACTTTCTTCATAGTAATGTCCCATTATAGATAAAGAAAACATTACTATGAAAAAAAGCAAGTTATGTCTCATGTGCCTTATTCAAGCGTGGTTGACAATTAGATGTATGTCATGGTTTGTACGAGACTGAATATTTCACATGAAATCAGTAGATATATGTCAAACCCCGACAAAAACATTGGGAGATAGTGAAATGACTACTTTGGTATATTCGAGGTACGCAGGACTACGTCTTGACATTCGAGAAATCAAGGGACAAGTTGGTAGGATATATAGATTTCGATTACACAAGTAGTGTAGACAACAAGATGCTGATTTTTGATTACTCGTTTGTGTTAATGGGTGGAGCGATCAATTGAATGTCGAAGCTTCAGTCTGTGGTGCGCTCTCCACAACTGAAGTTGAGTATATGGCACTGATAGAAGCATTTAAGAAAGCATTTGGTTGAAGAGAATAATAAATCAGTTGTGGCTTCAGTAGGAGGTCGTGCTAGTTAGTTGTGACAGCGAAAGTGCGATCAATTTGGCAAAGAACTCAGTTTACCATTCTAGAACTAAACATATTGATGTTTGTCAACATTTTATTCGACAAGTGCTTGATGAAGGCAGTGTGACTCTTGAGAAGATTCGTACAAGCGTGAATTCGGCGAATATCTTTGCAAAGGTGATCCCTACAAAGAAGTTCAAGTTCTGTGCGACTTCTCTAGGTCTGGCAAAGATAAAGTGAAGATGGAGTGTGTACAAGAAGCGATAATGGTGGAGCTATGATGAATACAAATTAGAGATGGAGGATCGAGCATGACGTAGTGTAGGATGAAGCTTAGAGTTATGATGGAGATTGTTGAAAAATTGAATGCCTCAAATCTATGCTGAAACAGGGTCATCGGTCGATCAACCAGCCTGGTTGGTAGATCGGAATTATTCTAAATTTATGCTGAAAGTCTCTGGATGTTTTTGACAAGTTCAGTCGATCGAACTTTTTTGGTTGAGCGACCAACTGATCGATCGAGCGAGCGACCAATTGATCGATTGAGTGAGCGACCAATGGTTTGCTCTATTTTACACGGTTTCTCATATTTTATTTCTAATTTCGGTTGTATGCTATATAAGTGGATGTAATCGAGATTAGGGTTAATGAAAGATGTTCTAGAGGGTTGAGAGGGTTTTGGAGAGAGGAAAATCTAGTGTTTTCTCTCAGGGTTTTGATTTGGTAAGGATCCATCTCTTGTAACTTCATTTATCATAGTGGATTATTACTTTGTGCCGTGGTTTTTTCTCTCAAGGTTTTTTCTACGTAAATTCGATGTGTTCTTTGTTTGAATTTGCTTGTGCGATTGGAGTGCTTTCTTTGATTCCTTTCTGTGTTACTTTTGAGGGTCCCAACACATGGTTGGTCAGCTTGATTTTTGAAGTGTCTCATTTTAATGGCAGGAAAGCTGCTTAAAGTAGTTAAATGCCATACTCACTCTAGTAGGCTTCACATGTGACAATTTAAAGGGCCAATTCGTTTACAACTATTATAAAGGTGAAAGACTTGCCAGAGAGAGAAGTACTTATGAATATTGTTTGCCATCACTTTTAAGTTGTTGTGTCCCACATGCATGTTATGCAGACACTAATCTACACCTTTCCAGTGATGGGCTTGTTTGGAGGGAGTAGCGCTTGAAAATCACATTAATCAGACACTCCTAACAAGGGCTATTCAATTGACCTTTAAAGGTAAATTGACTAGTTGAAGTAGGAACATTATACTTTGGGGGTCCTATGGGCTATCAAATGATTTTCTCTTATTAGTTTATTAATATAAATTAGAGAGGGGTGTGGATAGACCCCCAATGTTAATTAAGCACTAATTACATGGTATCGGAGCTACGGTTTGCAAACCCTAGTCCCCTCCAATCTTCTTCTTCTTCTTCCTTGTTTCTATTGCGGGTAGCAAGCATAACTACGATATATACAGGCTCCGAATGTTGTCCACCATCACGTAGCATTGTCGGCACCACCTGATGCTCTGATTGGCACCATCGTCCCTGCCCTCCTTCATTCCAAACGGTAGTCGACATAGCTGTGGCATATGCTACCTCCCCTTTCTTCTTACCTAACGTTGTTGCAGCCCTACCCACATGTCGCCCCTATCTTCTCCACGAAAACCCCGATGATCTCCCCATTTAGCCGCCTCACCCATCTGCTGCTTTGACCATAGTCAACCTCGTGGCCGTCATTGTCACCCTGCTGCAGCACCACAACCACATGCCCCTTCTCGCAAACCCATTCGGCCCTCAACCTTCGTCGAACACTACCCTGCCAAACCCCTGCGACTCCAATCTTTGTAACCACCCTCCCTGCAGTAGCCCTTTATCACCCTCTACTATGAATCAAACCCCCGCCTACTCTTTATATTTTCCTTGGCTAGCTCAAACCCTTAAATTCATGTTCTCCTTACCTCAGATTTGTTGATCGTTGGGGATCGCATTTCAGGTGATGATCTTTGTTGGAGTGAACCCCAATACCGCTTGAAGACCAACATCTGATGTGGGTCCCACTTGCACCTCCCACCTATTTTCTTGTTTCGATTTGCGTTGTTAGTCCACCTTTTGTGCCGAGGTTGAATATTCCTTTTTTACCTATTTTTCTTTGTTTATCAGCACAACTCGTCACAAGTTGCTTGTGTGATTTAAAGTCATGGGAAACACAAGCACCGATGTGAAATCTAATGTGAAATATGAAGTTCACTAAATCACTTTGATTAAACTAAAAGGTGTATCTAATTTCCTCCCTTAGGTGTGTTTTGTCAAGCTTTTATTAAAATCTAAATAGAAGATTAAATACTTGACAGATAATGGTCCTTCTCCAATGGACTAAGGATGATGCACAAGTTATGAATTGGTTAATGGGAGCATGGATGAGACCTACATACAATTGTAATGTGTCAGAAGACTACTAAACAAGTATGGGAGAATCTGCACTAGTGATACTCGACTGAGAAGAATGTAGATCGCCTTTATGACATTTTTCAAGAAATGTGTATTATGAAATAAGGAGATAATTTTCATGAGCATTGTACCCAATTTAAAGGGTTGTTTGATGAGTGGATTATGCACCATTCGTACACTAGATATATTGCCTAACAGAGATAGTTTAGACAGGAGCTTAGTGTGGCCCTGTTTCTTGTACATTGCACCTATATCTTGAGCGAGTCAAATCTCAAATGCTAGGGAGTGATAACGTACCTTCATTGACTGGCGTCTTTGCTTGTGTACTTTGCATCTCTCCTCCATCTATTACGTGTGGTGACACCTCGACCTTTATTTATAGCCTCTGAAGGTCGTGGTGGTTGGGGGGGGGGGGGGGGGGGGGGGGGGTCGTGGACTTGATTTTTCTTTCGTCCACGTTGGACAGAAGTGCGTCTGCACTCACTATAAGAGGATGAATCACACTTTCAACAGATGCTAGCCTTTTCAAGGTCACCCCCCAGGCCTCTCTTGGCCAACTAGGTGATGTATTCAGAGGGTGGACCCTCTATTGTTCTTCTACTAACCCTAGCTCTGTAGGTGATTCAATCACCTTCACAGTCACTTGAGATGACTATGAGAGGATGATGAGTAATCATATGGTGATGATATCTCTATCTACCACCACTGTTACTCTTGCTGACATTAGTAATGCTTTTGTTGTATCCTCTAGTACCACGCCTTAAGTGATTGACTTAGGGACTACAGATCATATGACAAGTATATATAATTTTCTTTCCTAAATGGATACCTTACCATCACATTCCTCTTTTAGCCTTACTAATTCCTTATCCAAGGTACACAATAAGGGTGTTGATCGCTTTATATCTGCTTTATCATTATCTTCAGTTGTTTGTACCTAACTTGCCTCTTAATCTGGTTTCTGTGAGCCAATTAACAAAAAACCTAAATTGTCCAGTAATGTTTTATCTTTCTCATTGTTTGTTTCAGGACCTGTTGAACAAGAGGACGATTGGTGCAGGTCATGAATCACGTCAACTTTACTACTTTGATCTTGCAATTTCTGACATTATTTGATGTTATCTCATCACCCTTACAATGACATAGTCGATTAGGTCACCCTTCTTTGGTGTCTCTAAAACTTTTAGTTCCTTTCTTATCTTCAGTCAATTCAAACAATTGTGAAGCATGTCAATTAGCTAAACATCATCGACATGATATTAAATGTTTTGTTCCATTTTATTTGGTGCACTCTAATGTGTGAGGTCCTATTCAAATTCTAAGTTTAAATGATTTTCAGTATTCTGCTACTTTTATTGATGATTACTCATGCATGACTTGGGCGTATTTGATGAAAGATCAGCATGAAGGTTTTTGACATTTTTTTATTATTTAATCGTGAAATTGAAAATTAGTTTAACACTAATATATCAATCTTTTGGTCTAATAATGTACCGGAATATCTATCCACTTTCTTTCAAGAATACTTGGCTTCATCTGACATTTTACACAAAACTTCATGTACCTACACCCCATAACAAAATGGTGTGGCTAATAAAAAAATCAACATTTATTGGAGGTGGCCAGATCGCTCCTCACCTATATGTATGTTCCTAAATGATTCTAAAAGTATGCTATCCGCACTGCTTATCACCTTATTAATTGATTGACTTTTGTAGTGTTGAAAGGAAAAAATCATTTTTCTACTTTGCTTCTTAATTTCAAATATTTTTCATTACCTGCTCATGTATTTGGTTTCACCTCATTTATTTATAAGTTTGGACCGGCAATAACAAACTTAATGCTCAAGCAGTTAAGTGTGTGTTTCTCGGATATTCTCATACTTAAAAAGGGTACATGTGTGATGACCCCATTGCTCATTATATATATGTGAGTGCCGATGTCAAGTTCTTTGAGGACTCTCCCTACTTCACACTTGTTAATGGTAAGGGAGAGTTATCCTTAATGAACATTTCTTCTGCAATCCCCCGATTCATGATTGATACTTTAAGGCCCACCAAATTTGCTATGATCAATACAACATAGACAGATTCTATTGCAGAAGGAGTTAATCCACTTGATTCAGGCACCCTTCCACTTCACCTTCCCCCGTGGGTCCACCCTCCATCCTTCAAAAAAGGTATTTGTTCTTGCACCTAATACTCAATATCTCACTTTATTTCTTATCATTGATTAATCTCACTTTATTTCTTATCATCGATTAAGTCTTTCTTTTATGTCTTTATTATGTCTTCATCGCATGTATCTATACCCCAAGATTATCATGATGCATTGACTCATCCTGGTTTGCATAATGTTAATGTCAGATTTTGTAACGAGATCCTCCGGCTTTTCTCCTTCGCTCCAGGAGGGATTTCCACCACCAGACCTGAAGCAAGACAGCGAATAAGGGTGGCTGGGGACCAGCCGTTAGCCCTCCGACGCTTAAGTTAGGCCACAGAAGAGAAGCCAAGCAAAACGGGACCAAGATTGAATGATGAGTACGTACCTCCTCTTCAAGGGAGTCATCCCCTTATATAGATCTGAAACAATCCAATCTGTTACGTGAGATGTCGAAATCCCGTTGATGTCGCATACGATACTGAGAATCCGCTGATTTCATGGGATAAGATCCTATCTTTTTAGTCAGATCCAACCCAATGATTTATTCCAACAATCACACCCCTAGATGGTAATCCCTTGAAATCCGGCTGGATCCGGCCGGAAGCCATAGTTGGAGTCATAGCCTCCGAAAAGGAAGGAGACGCCTGTAGCTGGGAGTCATGGCCTCCGAAAAGGAAGGAGACGCCCGTAGCTGGGAGTCATGGACTCCGAAAAGGAAGGAGACGCCCGTAGTAAAGCTGCTCGCAGGTTAAAATGTGGTCGCGAGTCCAAGTACATATTTTGGGTGTAATGTCTTTCAACGACTTGCGAGAAGGTCTGCTCGCGGATCGAGCTTTGCCGTATTTGACTATCGGTTATGAAGACTCGGGACTTGCGAATAGCTGCTCCGTATTTTTCAATCTATGACTCTTGATCAGGTGATCTCGAGAGTCGAATGGATGTCCCGCACCTATCAAACATTCGACTCTCGATCAGCTAATCTCGAGAGTCGAATGGACGTCTCGTACCTATCCAACATTCGACTCTCGATCAGATAATCTCGAGAGTCGAATGGACGTTTTGGGCATTTCCGCGTGAAATCTTATCTCCATCATTTTGCCTATAACAGATGCCCCACAAGTCCTTGCCACCAAGAATTCTTTAAGGAAAGGACTTAGCTCACTATCACACGAAACCGCTCGCTACCTTCATCGAGAACGACACCCCTCATGATGGGCTGAAATTAATGAGCGCCAGCTTTCCGCAGCCTTTTCGCTGATGGAAAATGAAGGGGCGCTCGCCACGTGTTTGAGGAGTTAATGGGCGTGCCTGCTCGAGCGCTGTGTCCAACGAGGGACTGCCACGTGCCATCAGATACGGCGGAATGATTGCCTATAAATATACGGAGTCCGCCATTTCTTTGATTTTCTACAGAAGTTTTTTCGAAAGAATCCTGCAACCCTTTCTTTCCATTCTTCTTCCTCTTCCGGTGCTCAATCTTTCTTTTTCTCGGTAAACTTCCTTTTTCTTCTTCTTTTATTTTCATCTCCCCCATGGCTGGGAACTCTGACGAGACTACTGTCCCCCTTGGCGATGCCACTCCGGAGTCCTCTGCCTCCAGCAGTGCAAGGGTTTCGGCGGGGAGATACACAGCAGCCGGATATCCTTCCGTTTTATCGGAGGACCGGCTGGCTGAGCTACGGGAGAGATACCAAATCCCTGACTCTGTAACTCTCTGCTTGCCCGGAGGTGGAGAAACACCCGACTCCCCCCCCCCCAGGATGCGTAGCATTTTACGAGTATCAGCTCATCTTGGGGGTACGCCTTCCCCTCCATCCCTTTGTTCGCGATGTATTACGGTGTTACAAGATTGCCCCTGGGCAACTCATTGTGAACGGGTGGAGGGTGGTTTTGGGCTCCTTTGCCCTTTGGGCTCAGGCTGGCAACGGAGAACTCACGGCGGAGGAGTTCCTCCGTATGTTCCGCCTGAAGAAAGCTCCATCCAGCGAAGGCTGGTATTATTTATGTTACTGGCACCGGGATAACTTCGTGTTAGGTAAGCCCTCCTCGAACTATCCCGGCTGGAGGAAGCGGTGGTTCTATGCTTCCGGGAGCTGGGAGTCTGCCTCCTCCAGGGGTCCAGGAGTGACCCGGTTTTTCTGTGAAGGTAGACACAATCCCGTATTGTGCAGTTTCCTTAGAATAATTTTTAGGGTTTTGCTTCGTTTGACCATTATTTGTGCTCGCAGGTATCCCGGCATTGCGGAAACCGAATTTGAAGGGTGGGATCAACGAGAAGATCGTCAGAGTGTATAAGGTGCCTGTCGGAGATAGGCATATCGAGGCTTGCTTATCTCCTTCGCGACTTGCAGCAGCAGGCCTCATATCCAGGAGAGAAGTCGAAATGACGAAGGCTGGAGAGAAAAGAGGCCTACTGCCCCGTCTGAAGGGCACAGGTTCCAAAAGGCAGAAGAGAACCCCTACCGAACCGTCTCAATCTTCCATCCGCGCGGGCAGCGATCAGCCTGCCCTTCCCGCGAGCATGGCGGGGGCCCCAGCTGGGCCTACTACACTGGTGGTCGCACCTGGGCCACCAGTGATCAACATTGCAGACAATTCCCCAGATGGGGTGGGGTCCAGCTGCCCCCCAGCTGAAGAGGCTCGAGAGCAGGTAGAGCCTCAAGAGCCAACTCCTGCTCGGGAACTGGTCCCAGCTGCCGAGCAGGGACCTGCTCGCGAGTCCATGCCTCCACCTCGCGAGCAGACCGGTTTGGTCGTTGCCCAACCGTCTGGGAGCGGGACGTACTCGATTCCACGCCACCTCCACCCTGTGTGTAAGTTCTTGTTCGAGAACGTCCCGCCTCACGCCTTCGGCTCTCTCCCCGAGCCAAGCCCTGAGAACCTTATCCTTGAAGCGGGGATGAGGATGGTTCAGGTAAGACTTTGTCAAGATCTGTTTCGACCTGTTGATACGTTCCAGAAATCTTATATTTTTCATCTCTTTGCAGGGTTTAGATCTGATTCTGCGAACGAGGCGTGATATCGTTGCCGCCCGTCGCACGATAGAGGAGGCTGAGGGAAAGAGGACTGCCTTGGAAAAGGCAGTTCAAGGAAGAGATCAACTGCTCAAGGCTCGTGAGGCAGTGATCTCGAAGAGAGATGAGGAGAAAAAGATCCTCATTGAGAAGATCCAAGTCCTGACCGACAGGTATCAGGCCTTGGACTCAGACTACGTGAAGCTCACGGGTCTGAAGGAGAAGGCAGAGAGAGAGAGGGAGATCTTCCGACAGGACAAGATCTCATTAGAGGAGCAATTCGCGGGAGCCAGGTCGCAGCTCAAGGAGGCCTACGACAACCTGACTAGGGAGCGCACCGCTCTTGCGCAGCTTAAGGACGACTCGATCCACTGGGACGAGGAGAGAGTCGCCCTTGTAAAAATGCTCTTGGAGGAAGGTACTCGGGCAGTTTCCGAGTTCCGGACTTCGCAGCTGTATGACGATGAACGATATGAGTCATACGATGCTGGTCGAGACTTTGCACTGAGAGTAGTGCAACGAATGATCCCATCCTTCGATATGGGGGAATTCGGTCGAGTCGCGACCATCATAGCTGCAGAAGAGCAAGCTGCTGCCGAGAACGAGGTGACCGAAGCCACGCAGGCTGGAGGGGCTCCTGAAATGGGCCCTGAAGTCGAGAGCGTGGCTCCTCCTAGCGATTGATTTCCTTTTATTTTCTTTTATACAAATGTATATGTAATCATCTGATTATTAATGAAAAGATGTTTTTGGAAGTGTCGCTGTTTCGTTGCTGTTCTTCCCTTCATCTTTTATTTTTTGCTTGTTAATCTTGAATGGATTCGTCAGAGATGTGACCCTTTAATTCGAGCATGAGCTAAGCTGCTCACGATCAGGATGTGACCCCGTTCGCTGCCCTAATTTGGGCACGAGCTGTGGTGCTCGCATTTTGGAGTGCGATTCCTCCTCTCACCAATCGCGAGTAACTAACTCATGAAAAAATGAATTAGACTCAATCCGGGGGTCGTGAGACCATGTCCGCGTTGAGATAGACTGATCTATCGATTGAGATTTTGATTCTACCAAGGGTAGAAGGTTGGTCAAGAGATGGTATTCATTCTCTTCGGGGCTGTTCAGGTCCATGAGAATGGAGAAGCGACCAACTAGTAATGATTTCAATCCTACCAAAGGTAGGCAATTGGCCAAGAGGACGTGTAAGCACTCTTCAGGGCTATTCCGGTCCATATAAATGGAGTAGCGGCCAAAAGATATCTTTCACTTTATTCATAAGATGTTATGATAAACTACATCGAATCTAGGGGTAGTATCTTAGCAAATGCTCCACGTGCCAAGGGCGACGTACAGGCTTCCCTTGCATGTCTTCGAGATAATAAGTACCGGGTCGCACAACCCTAATAACCCGATACGGGCCTTCCCAATTCGGATCCAATGAACGAACAGGAATTCCAAGATTTCGCCTTAGAACCAAATCTCCGAACTGGAAAGATCTAGGTCGAACCTTTGCATTCCGATAACGAGCAATACGTTGTTGATATGCCGCCACTCGTACTTGGGAAGCATTTCTTCGCTCTTCCAAGAGATCGAGATGAAGTCGGATATTTTCCTGATTGCTCGCGGGATCATACTGTTCGATCCGATATGAGGGCACTTGAATTTCCACTAGTACCACTGCGTCAACACCAAATGCTAAGGAGAAAGGAGTTTCACCTGTCGATGTACAAGCCGTGGTTCTATAGGCCCATAACACTTCTGGCAGAAGTTCTGGCCACACCCCTTTACATTCACTTAGCTTGGTCTTTAAATGATGCTTTATAATTTTATTCACTGCCTCGACCTGCCCATTCGCCTGTGGATGATATGGAGAAGTGCGGAGATTACGTATCTTCCATTTGTCGCAAAATTCATCAAAGGCTGCGTTGTCGAACTGCGTTCCGTTATCGGTAATTATGGTATGAGGAAGTCCGAAGCGACATATAATATTTCTCCACATAAAATTAGTAGTTTGTTTTTCAGTAATTTTGGCTAATGGTTCTGCCTCGGCCCATTTGGTGAAATAATCAACCGCCACGATCGCGAACCTATTCTATCCCTTTCCCATAGGTAAGGGACCGATGATATCGATCCCCCACTGAGCAAAAGGCCAAGGGCTGTCGACTGGGGTCATCCGCTCAGACGGTACACGAGGTATAGGTTGATATCGTTGACACTTGTCACATTTTTTAGAAAATTCTATGGCGTCTGCTTTCATAGTAGGCCAATAATATCCTTGCCTCATCGCTTTATATGCTAGAGATCGCCCCCTGGGATGATTACCACATGCCCCCTGGTGTACTTCATCTAGAACACGATGTGCTTCTTCTGGGTGAAGACACCTCAAATAAGGCAAGGAGAAGCTTTTTCGCAACAAGATTCCATCTTGTAAGGTGTACCTGGCAGCTCGAAGCTGAATTTGTCTTGCAGCTTTCTTATTTTCTGGTAGGTATCCATCTCTGAGATAAAGGATGATAGGATCCATCCAGCATGGAGACGATTGTACCGATATAACTTGCTCGGGAGTCACTTGATCGATACTCAAATGTTGACGGTGCTCGATGGGGATCGAATGCGATAGTTCTGATTCTGGTGCAGAAGCGAGTTTTGCCAAGGAATCGGCCAGTTGGTTCTGCTCGCGAGGGATATGGAATATTTTGTAAGTCTTCAGTTTGGCGAGCAGGATGAGGACACGAGACTTGTATAAGGCCATTCTTTCTTCTTTGGTTTCGAATTCGCCAAGAACTTGGTTGACAATGAGCTGGGAGTCGCTATGAATTATCAAATTCTGGACGGTGAGGACAACAGCTAGCTCGAGGCCAACAATAAGGGCCTCATATTCTGCTTCATTATTGGAGACACGTGATTCAAAACGCAGAGCGTATTGAAAATGCGACCCGTCTGGAGCCACTAAAATCAGGCCCGCCCCACTGCCACTGGCCCGTGACGACCCGTCCACAAAGAGCGACCAAGAAGTCTGGTCGCTTGTCATGATGCTATCTTCAGAAGAATATGTAAATTCGGCGATGAAGTCAGCCACGGCCTGGCCCTTGACTGCGGTCCTAGGACAGAATGAAATATCATGCTCGCTGATCTCGACCGCCCATTTAGTTAAGCGCCCGGAAGCCTCAGGCTTTTGAAGGACTTGACGTAGTGGATGATTTGTTGGTACTAAAATAGCATGGGCTTGAAAGTATGGTCGCAGTTTTCGAGCTGCCGTGATTAAGGCTAGGGCCAGTTTCTCCAAATCAGAATACCTAGTTTCTGCATCAACCATTGCTCGACTGATATAATAAACGGGCCTTTGCACCCCGGAATCTTCTCTTATTAAAGCGGCACTAACGGCCGTGGAAGACACAGATAAATAAAGAATGAGTTGCTCATGTGCCACAGGTTTAGATAAAATGGGGGGAGCGCTCATATATTGCTTTAGTTGTTGAAAAGCTTCTTCACATTGAGGTGTCCACTTCCAATCAGACTTGGCCGTTGCACGAAGGAGTTTGAAGAAGGGCAGGCACTTGTCGGATGCTCGCGAGATGAACCTGTTCAATGATGCTATGCGACCAGCTAGACGCTGAACGTCCTTCAGAGTCACTGGGGATTTCATCTCTAGCAATGCTTTAATCTTTTCGGGATTCGCCTCAATTCCACGTTGGCCAACCATGAACCCAAGAAATTTCCCTGCAGATACTCCAAACGCACATTTTTCTGGATTTAATTTCATCTGATACTTCCTCATCAGATCAAAGGCTTCTCGAAGATCAGGAATGTGGTCATCTTCATCGATGCTTTTCACAAGCATATCGTCAACATAAACTTCCATGTTCCTACCGATTTGAGCAGCGAATATTTTGTTGACAAGACGCTGATAAGTGGCCCCTGCATTTTTGAGACCAAACGGCATTACCTGGTAGCAATATAGTCCTCGATCTGTGATGAAGGCAGTATGTTGGCCATCAGGTGGATGCATCATAATCTGGTTGTAACCAGAGTAAGCATCCATAAAACTGAGGAGGGCGTGTCCAGTTGTCGAGTCGACCAACTGGTCGATTCGTGGTGTCGGGAAGCTATCTTTGGGACATGCTTTGTTTAAGTCTGAATAATCGACGCACATCCTCCATTTGCCATTAGCTTTCCGGACGAGAACTACGTTGGCGACCCACTGTGGGTAGTCAACTTCTTTTATGAAATTTGCCGCGAGCAGCTTCTCAACTTCAGTTTTGATCGCCATTTGTCTTTCTGCAGTGAAGGCACGTCGACGCTGATGTACGGGTTTATGCTTCGGGTCAATGTTGAGACGATGTACGATGACATCAGGATCGATGCCCGGCATATCTTTATGAGACCAAGCAAACACGTCCTGGTATTCAGTGAGGAAACGGATCAAGTCTTCGTGGTGGATACTGTTTAAGGAGGAACCGATATACACGATCTTAGACTGGTCGTCTTCGGTCAAGCGAATCGCCACTGTTTCCTCCCCTGGAGTTCCTGATTTCAGAGCACTTTCCCTTGGATCCAACGCGGTGGCGAGAACGTCGGATGATCCTTGAACTATTTCCATGACAGGTGTCGCTTGAGCCTTCTTTCGATCTTGGAGGGCTATCTGGTAACAGGACCGTGCCTCCTGCTGACTTCCTCGCACGACCCCTATGCCATTTGGGGTCGAAAATTTAACGCATAAATATGAAGGGTGCAAGGCCGCTCCAATCTTAGTTAGAGACGGTCTCCCCAAGATGGCGTTATATGCTGATTTTCGATCCACGACGAGGAAGCTTACGAAGACGGTGGTCTTCGCTGGACTCTCCCCAAAGGTGACTGGGAGATCGATACTTCCTTCAGGTGTCACCACTTCTCCTCCAAAGCCGACAAGAGGGGTCGATACTGGCTTGAGGAGGTTTCTGGCAAGTGCCATCTTGTCGAAAGCCTCCAAATACAGAATATCGGCCGAGCTACCTGTATCCACCATAATTCGATGAGTGAGATAATTTGATACCTTCAATGTGACTACGATGGAATCTTCATGAGGGAAATGAATTCCCGCTGCATCTTCGAGGGTGAAAGAAATTGGGGGAGGGCTAGCCTTCGAAGAGTTGGACGTTTGTTCCAGCCAATAGATCTGCTGGGGTTCTTTGGACGCCTTTCGGGCGTATGCCTTTCTTGAAGCTTGAGAGTCACCCCCGCAAGCTGGACCCCCGACGATAGTGCGAATTTCTCCTGTGGGCTCAGCATCCTCTTGGTCTGTTTGATGATGAGACGGTTCCTTTTGGCGAGATGAGGTCTTCGCCCTTTCTGGTGACCTATTTTTACGAGCAACATAATCCTGGAGATGGCCTTTTCGAATAAGAGCTTCGATATGGTCTCGTAGGGAGATACAGTCCTGGGTCCTATGCCCGTGATCTTTGTGGAAGTAACAGAACTTACTCTTATCTCTCTTCTCGGGATCGGATTTAATCTTTGCAGGCCACTTCACATATGGCTTGTGTTTTATCTCCATTAGAACCTTTTCAGGAGACCGATTAAGAGGAGTGTAATTATGATATTTACCAGAGTAAGGCTTCCTGGGAGAACGATCGCGCTGATCGCGATGGTATTTTTTATCTGTAGAAGTTCCTTCTGGCTTGCGTTTCTTACTTTGTACTCCATGGCGTGTCAATGCGACTTCTTCTGCATTGATATATTTCTGAGCTTTGGCTTGGAATTCCGCCATAGTTTTCGGCGGGCTCTTATCTAAGGCAAACCTAAATTTCTTGCTCGTTATTCCAGCAATGAGGGCTGTGAGACCCTTTTCTTCAGTGTAACCCTCGGTTTGAACGGCTTCGGCAGTGAACCGTACTGTGAACTCTTTTATTGTCTCCCCATGTTGCTGTTTCAGATTCATCAGATGGGAGGCTGGCTTTTTAATGCGAATACTTCCCATGAATTGAGAAAGAAATATCTCCGATAATTGAGAAAAGGAACTGATGGAAAGTGGCTTTAACCCCCGAAACCACGTACGAGCCGCTTCCTTCAATGTAAGGGGAAAAGCCCTACACATGATTTCTGAACCATGTCCCTCCAACTCCATGAGGGACCTATATGTTTCCAGATGTTCCAGAGGATCGCCAATGCCTGTATACGGAGCGATAACAGGCGTTCGATACTTTCTGGGCAACGGGGCTTCCATGACCTCGCTTGTGAAGGGAGATTCAGATTGATGTATTGCCGCCATGACAGCAGATGGCCGATTTGCCTGGTATCTCTGCTCCATGACATCAAAACGGTCTTGGATTCTTTTGAGATCTCCTTCCCATGGCAAGGTATAGCTAGACGTTTCGGCGGTGGAGCCTTGCGGTTGAGGTTGTCGAGACGAACTGGAATGTATAGAATGTGGAGACGGCACAGGGGGATGGCCGCCAAGTGGTGGGACCTGTGGTTCATCCATAGAATGCCTGGAAGCAACTGGTACGGGTGGCGGTGGTAACCCTTCGGAGGGTTGTCTTTGCGGTTCAGGGAAGTGCTGATCAAGTCGATTTGACAGTGCCTGAACTCCGGCGTTTAGAGTTAGGAGAGTGTTCCCGAGGAATCGTAGGACATCATCCTGATTTCCAGAGGCCTCCAATAATGGATTTGTTGATGGCATATTTGGGGCTCCTTGAGGGATATCCGTCGGAACAGGTGGGAGGGCAGGTGTGGATTCCGTCTCACCGGGCGGATGTGGTGCCTGCCTCGAAGTTGAAGGATGAACTGTCTTTTTAGGAGGCATCACCGAAGGATTTTGATCGGTGGTTAACACGATTGATTTTGATGATCAAGTCTTTCCCACAGACGGCGCCAAACTGATAATGTCAGATTTTGTAACGAGATCCTCCGGCTTTTCTCCTTCGCTCCAGGAGGGATTTCCACCACCAGACCTGAAGCAAGACAGCGAATAAGGGTGGCTGGGGACCAGCCGTTAGCCCTCCGACGCTTAAGTTAGGCCACAGAAGAGAAGCCAAGCAAAACGGGACCAAGATTGAATGATGAGTACGTACCTCCTCTTCAAGGGAGCCATCCCCTTATATAGATCTGAAACAATCCAATCTGTTACGTGAGATGTCGAAATCCCGTTGATGTCGCATACGATACTGAGAATCCGCTGATTTCATGGGATAAGATCCTATCTTTTTAGTCAGATCCAACCCAATGATTTATTCCAACAATCACGCCCCTAGATGGTAATCCCTTGAAATCCGGCTGGATCCGGCCGAAAGCCATAGTTGGAGTCATAGCCTCCGAAAAGGAAGGAGACGCCCGTAGCTGGGAGTCATGGCCTCCGAAAAGGAAGGAGACGCCCGTAGCTGGGAGTCATGGACTCCGAAAAGGAAGGAGACGCCCGTAGTAAAGCTGCTCGCAGGTTAAAATGTGGTCGCGAGTCCAAGTACATATTTTGGGTGTAATGTCTTTCAACGACTTGCGAGAAGGTCTGCTCGCGGATCGAGCTTTGCCGTATTTGACTATCGGTTATGAAGACTCGGGACTTGCGAATAGCTGCTCCGTATTTTTCAATCTATGACTCTTGATCAGGTGATCTCGAGAGTCGAATGGACGTCCCGCACCTATCAAACATTCGACTCTCGATCAGCTAATCTCGAGAGTCGAATGGACGTCTCGTACCTATCCAACATTCGACTCTCGATCAGATAATCTCGAGAGTCGAATGGACGTTTTGGGCATTTCCGCGTGAAATCTTATCTCCATCATTTTGCCTATAACACATAAAGCAATGGAAGATGAGATGACTGCCACGTACCAAACCCATACATGGGAGTTAGCTGCTTTACCTGCTGGCAAAATGACAATGGGGTGTTGTTGGGTCTTTATCATCAAGCATCGCCCAGATGGATCCATCGAGCGACTAAAAGCTTGTTTGGTGGTCAAGGGCTACACACAGATACATGGTCTTGATTATGAGGAGACATTTTCATCTGTAGCTAAACTAAACTCTGTTTGAGTCCTGATTTCTATTGTAGCTATTTAGGAATGACCTCTTTATTAGCTTGATGTCAAGAATTCATTCCTTCATGATGACTTAGCCAAGGAAGTCTATATGGAGCAACCTCCAAGATCTGTTTCTCGGGGCAGACTAAGAGAGTATGTAGAATTCGAAAAGCAATTTATGACCTAAAGCAATCTCCAAGGGAGTGGTTTGATAAGTTTAGTAAGGTGTTGTTGACTTATGGCTTCTATCAGAGTAGGGTTGATCACTTAGTCTTCATAAAGCACCGTGATAAGGGTGTGATAACATTGGCAATATATGTTGATGATATTATCATTATAAGGAATGACACATCTGACATCTTAAAGCACAAGAACCATCTCCATGAGCATTTTCAAACTAAGGATCTGGTATTGCTTTGCTATTTTTTAGAATTGAGGTTACTAGATCAAAGTCAGGCATTAACCTTTTCTAAAGGAAGTATGTTTTTGATTTTCTAAAGGACGGGCATGCTTGGATGTAGATCGATTGATATGCCTATGGAGACTAGTGAGAAATTATTGGATGATCAAGGAGAGTTATTTGACAACCTAGGTAAATATAGAAGGATGATTGGCAAATTGATATATCTTACAGTCACTCAACCAAATATTGCATTCACTGTCAGCATTGTTAATAGATACATACACCAACCAAGACTTCCACATTGGGAGGCAGTTCTCAGGATTCTTAAATATGTAAAGAAAATGCTTGGCCAAGGGATCTTATATCGAGTTAATGATTATCTTCAAATAGAGGCATTTGTTTACGCTAATTGGGCAGGTTTCATCACAGATAGGCGATCTACTTTAGCATATTGTACTTTTGTTGGGGGAAATTTGATTACTTGGAAGAGTAAGAAGCATAATGTAGTAGCTTATTTTAGTACAAAGGCCAAGTATAGAGCCATGACTCATGTTGGTTGTGAGCTGTTATGGCTTAAATCCTTATTACATCAACTCTAATTATTTTCAAGTGATCCTATGATGCTTTATTACGATAATCAAACAGTAGTCCACATTACAAATAATCTAGTCTTCCATGAGAAGACTAAGTATTTAGAAATTGACTGCTATTTCACCCAAGAGAAGATCGCTTCGAAGGAGATTACCATAACCTATGTTCAGTTTAAATCACAGGTTGCAGATATCCTTATTAAGGCTTTACATGCATACGCTTTTCTTCACTATCTTCCAAGCTAGGCATGACAGATATCTATGCTCCATCTTGGGGGGAGTGTTGAAGTAGGAACATTGTACTTTAGGTGGTCCTATGGACTACCATATGATTTTTTCTTATTATTTTATTAATATAAATTATTGAGAGGGGTGTGAATAGAGCCTTAATCTCAATTAAACCATATTATATGATCAATGGTATAAATTAAGCACTAAAAATTAGAACGAAAATGTCGCCTATCAATCAATGTAAATTTCTACTATATTGCATTCATTATGGGACTCAAAATTTAGATGGTCTAAGTGGCAATATATGTGAACCATGGACAATGGAGAACAACACAACTTAAAAAAAAAGTTTGTGAGATACTTCCATTGCTAGGCCAGGAAGGCATGGTTTTAAGACCCAACAACTTAGATTGATATGTATAATGATTTGGGTTAATTCACTCCCTAATTTCAATTGTTACTAGTATTGAACTGGATCAAATCAGGCTAGATTAGTGTGGACAAGTTGCAATATTGAACTTCTCCAAGTTTTAGAACTTGGAGGGAAGGAACCCTAAGTAGGCGTGCAACTTGGGTTTGGGCCAACCTAAACCCAATTGACCTATTTTATACTTTAGTTTGGCCTGTTCTTATGCTTGGACCATAAATGTTCAACCCGACCCCAATTAGACCCCATTTTAAGTTAGGCTTACATTGAGATTTCAGGCAACCCAACTTAACTTGAACCCAATTTTATATGCATTATCTATAGATATGGGTTATATAATATAATATAATATAATATAGACAAAGTCATGGCTTATAGACTCTATGCTATATATTGTTCATGATCTAAACCGTCCATGCATGGAAAATAAGATTCATGATCAAATTAACCTAGGACTCGCATGTTGTGGTTCTATATTTTGAATACTACCTTTACATTAGTGAGTTTTTTTAAAATATATTTCTTTAATTCTGTTTGTTTATGAATGCTAATTGTAGATTTCATTTTGCAAGTGCTAGTTAGTTTGGTCCTTGAAGCTATTACTTTAATATTATTATTTGATGGCTAGATGTTTAATTCTTGACCAAACCTAATTTAACTTGATCAAATTTGGATTATGTTTCAGTTGAATATTCAGTAGGTTGGGTTGGGCCTTGAGGCTGACTCTTCTCATTTTAGGTTGGGCTTCATTGACCTTCAACCCAGCCCGAATCACCCAAGTTGCAATGACACCCTCAAGTTTATGGACTAGACAACCGTGATTGTTCACCACCATATTTTATGTTTTGGTGCGGGTTTGGGCACTCCTATGTGTTTACACCTAATCTGACCATGTCATATCCAATGACTCAGATAATGTCACATGGTAGCAAAGTCTTAACAAGAGACAGAAGGAAGATCTCTTCGGCTGCTCTGATGGTTGAATGAGATCAAGATCTATAAAGTCATGTTATTATTTGATGGCTAGATGTTTAACTTCTTAACCAAACCCAATTTAACTTGATCAAATTTGGATTATGTTTTAGTTGAATATTCAGTAGGTTGGGTTGGGCCTTGAGGCTGACTCTTCTCATTTTGGGTTAGGCTTCAATTGACCTTCAACCCAGCTTGAATCACCCAAGTTGCAATGACACCCTCAAGTTTATGGACTAGACAATTGTGATTGTTCACCACCATATTTTATGTTTTGGTGCTGGTTTGGGCACTCCTATGTGTTTACGCCTGATCTGACCATGTTATATCTAATGACTTGGATGATGTCACGTGGTAGCAAAGTCTCAACAAGAGACAGAAGGAAGATCTCTTCGGCTGCTCTGAAAGCCGAATGAGATCAAGATCTATACAGTCATGAGTAGTCCTAAAAGGGAACTGACTACAACAAGGAGACACATGTCACATATCTTGCTCATGTGGTAGAGCCAGCTAACCACCACAATGGCCTTATGATCAAAGTTGGATATCGACCAAAACACATCACACCAAGTAATGAGTTTGATTGATGCGTTATAGTGTTCTGCATGGTCCCTATCATCGAAAATACTTGAGGGTTGGAGTAATGACTACACTAAGTTGGTCTAACATCGTGATGCATTATTCACGTTTGTGTGGAAGAGTAGATAACTGTTACTAATACGTGGCAGCTCAAGAGAAACTCTCATCCACGTAACAAGGGTTGGAAGTGTGTGCAACCAATGGTCAACCAATAACAAATAAATAACATACATGGCATTGTTTGATAGGCCAAGATTATCTCTAAGTCTAGATGATCATATCCACATCAACAAATAGGAGAAGTGGCTATGAATACCTTTCTGTGCAACCAGTTTAAAATTTCTATAAATGTGAGGAAGATCAAAGAGCTTCAGGCCCTTGCCAACCCATCACATATCAAATTAAATCTATAATGCAATGTTACCTATCTTTTATCTTTTATCTTATCTTAACATAGGACAACCTGTCTACACTATTACGCTAGATTAACTTTAGCATAGGAGTAGCGTAATTTCATCTATCTATGCTGCTATGCTAGACAGACATTAACTAGGATTACTGTAATTCCCTTCCATCTACACCAAGCATTAGATCACAAGGAAGACCTTTTCTTTTCTTTATAATACTATATTTCCCTTCATCTATGCCTGAATCACTGAATCAAGGAAGACTTAGATGTAGGGCATCGCCATCTATGCTATAGATGTTGGATCACCGAGGGATACTTTTATAAGTTTTCATTTTCATTTCAATTAATGAAATTGAGTTCCTTTCACTCTCACTTTGTGCGGATTAGATTATCTCTGCTATCACAGTAAGAAAAAAGTCTTTTCGTCTGAAAGGCAAAAGAACTCATTAGAAGAACAAACCCTCTCCTTCGTAAATCACTTGATTATACATACATGTGGCTGAATAAAAGGTCGAACTGCTTCAATTCTTGGTCATAAATGATTGCCCGTGGTCTCTTTGCCTATCTCGGCGCTTAAGGCCAAAGGCATTCGGTTTAGATCGAGTTGTAAATGGCCTTAGCATACCCGACACAGTACATACGTAAACATGATTAAATTTCGAGCCGAACACCTTCTTTGGCATGCTTGATGGGAGCCATGGAAGTTCCTAGTCCGATTCTATAATGCGATGAGTAGAAGATTTATAAGACTTTCTGCTAATCTCGATGACCAGGAGATGCCCAAAATACAAGAAGAAATTCTTGTGGAAGTTGGATCTCAACTTCCTGGATTACTAAAGGATCCTTACCCACCAAATCCTCTTCAAGAATTGTTAATACCTCTTCAATTGAGGGTTAATTGGTTCGATTAATACCAATTTAACCAAAATTTTCCACAATCATTGGTCAGCACAAGAAGGAACAACCGCAATGGCCACCCATACTGCAATACGACTAAGAGGCATTAAACCATAGAGCCCTTGGGGAGCAGTATGTCCTAGGAGCCGAACAACATGGAGGGACAATCTCCTGCGCCTCCGGCTCCTCCTACAATTAACCTATGTCCTCCATTGGTTAACTCAGCCACTCAAGAACATCAAGCACATGCTCATGTCCCTCAGATGAGCCGTGATGATTTCATTAATTTAATTTAAGAGGTCGCATGCCATCAATAAGGCTGCTGAATAAACAGACTAGCCTATAAGAAGCCCTATCCAAAATGGATTGATTGGTGCTATATATTACTAAGAAGTATCATCCTCCTGAGTTTACTCTATACTTAAGAGAATGTGGTCAGTTGATTATAGAGTATATTGGTTGCTTCAGCATCCAGTGTGGTGAAGTTTTGAATAAAGATTTCTTGAAGCTTTGACTATTTAAATTTTTTCTCATTGGAATGACCTTTATGTGATATATTAATTTGCCACCTAATTCTATCAATACATGGTAGGAAATTAAGCAAAAGTTCCATGCATGGTTCTTCAGAACTCAGCCAGAGGTATCTATGACTGATTTATCTCGCTTGAGGTAATTGCCGGGAGAAACAGCCGATAACTACATCACATGCTTTAGAAAGGAGAGAAATAGGTGCTTATCCACCATTCTAAAGGACGAATTTGTTAAACCGACCCAAGACAACTTAGATATTGAATTATGGAAGAAATTCGAGGGCATAGAATTCAAAGATCTATTTGATCTCTCAATCTGAGTCATCCGTTACGAATGAGTCCTCATAGAGGAAAGTCAACATAAAAATTCCTCAATGGGGACTTATTATAAAGACCCAAACTTCAAGTTAGACATGGTGGAAATCGTCGTAAGAAAGTCATTCATCTACCAATCTCTAATTAAGAAGCACACGGTTGCTTCGCTAAGCCAAAATATGATGAAAAATATATTCGAAGTTAGTTAAAGATATTCTTTCAACATAACTCATACTGACGAGATCTTCGATCATTTGTTAGAAAGGAAAATTTATCAAAGTTCCAACGAACCAGAGAATTCCCTCACCTAAAGAACTAAAGAAGATTGAATATTACAAATGGCATGGTATGTGTTCTCACTCCACGATTAACTATGTGGTTTTTAGGAACATTATCCAAGCTAAAATTAACAGCGGTCTGCTTAAGTTTTTAAGTTTGCACCTAATCTTCGGAAGCTCGATGCCCCAAGGTAGTCGATCTCACGAAGGCCTCGAGTCAACAGTCCGTAGATTGAGTCATGACCACCAGTCAACATGGTAGGAGCCAAAATTTGGTGATCGCTAAAGGCTCAAGGCTATTCGTTATGCATGTGGGACAAGTTGGTGTAACTCCACGGTCTTCTTCTAACAGACCAAATCGAATCCTATGCGACTGATATAGCTTTGAGGTTAATTCGAATCGTTTGTATTTTAATTCAAACCTAACAGGAAAACGTCAGAGGCTGCATGGATATGGCTGAGTACTGAATAAATAACCTTGCCAACAGCCTCAGGTCGCACCATTGATTTGGCATACTGACAGTGGTACTCTTAAAGAGAATGGACAGGAGGCTGGCACTATAGAAAGGAAATCCCAACCAATTCTCTTTGAGAATATTTTAAATCTTACTACAATGACGTAAGCATAGAAAAAGCACAACTGCGTCCATATAGCATTATCAAAACTATAGGAATTAACAATAAATGAGTAGTAATGTGACGCGAAATTATAGGCAGGAGTGCCTACTTCATCATTGGCTCCAGCTTGGTCAAAGTGATCTTTTTAATCTCTAAAAAAGATAAAGCAATTGGTGGTGAAGTCTAGAACACTCAAGGAACTAAGAGAGAAACACCTTAAGAAACCTCAGATCCTTATGATTTTCCTTTAGGTTAGAAAAAAGGATGACTAGAAAGATGGGATGTTCTAAGCTTTTAGCAGGATGAATAAAGAAGGTTCACAATGGTTGCATGCGAGGGCATTTAGCTTTAATTATCTACAAAATCACCCTCCCTTATGGAGGGAAATTATGAAATCAAAAAATGTGTATCATGTAGCAAATTCACAAATGAAAAATATTGTAAGAAAATTGGTAAAAAAAAAAAGGAACGATCGTTAGACCAATTTGTGATCAGCAGGTAATCATGTGGGCAAGCCACATTCAAAGTAGTGAGAATAAGTTTGGTGGTTAGCCATGCGACTAACCAGATAAAGATACGACCAGTGGAGCAAGTGGCTCAATATTATAGACAACATTATCAAAGCAATTCAGAAAATGGAGAGAAATAAGTGAAAGATCTTGCCATGGAGTCAAAGTGTAATCGCGTAGTGCTATGACTTCATGCTCTTGTGAGTGCATTTTTAGCATTCATTCCTAAATGTTGCTGCATTTTGTGTCAGCAGCGACATTTCGAGTTCAAAGACTTTATTTTCTTCTTCTTTTGCTTTCTTGCTTCTCTCGATTTCATCCTATTGGAATTGTAAATCTTTAAACGAGCAATGAATTTATGCAATTTGATTTATCACAACAAAGATATTATCAGTACAACAACTGTCTTTCCTTGTCTTCTTTCAACTCTTAGACCAATAACTGAGATCTAGTCATCTAAGTGTTGTAATTTGCCAAAAAATGGCCGGCTACTTCAGCTTACTTTTTCACTTCCTCATATTCTTGTATTATGATAGTGATATCATCTAGTGATTGAAGCAAATCGGCATCAACTCCAGTAGCTTATGAATGCGGTTGATAAATGAAATGACAGCTGTATGCTGGCCAAAAGAGAATAGATTGGGTAATCCTTGCTAAAGAAGCCCTCATTATTGGCTTCTTTCTTGCTCAAACTCATTCAGAACGCGATTGTCGGCAATTAGTAGCTGACGTTGAGCTTTTTCTTTGCTAGCTTTGAATATTGCATTAAAGTCGGGCAGTATATGTTGACTCTCTTCAGTCTGAGGGATGGTATGCTGTCATCAATCATCTCCACTAATAGCGACCGTTTTGAATGAAGATTCCCACCCAACGAGCCTTTAGATCCTTTTCGCAAGTCTGACAAGTCTTTAGGAGGCCAAAGGCTGAGACTGGTCACAAGCATCCCTAATTAACTAACATGGTCTGCCACCACAAGTGATGTGGATGGTAGAACGGTCGAAGGGCTAGAAGAGAGGGGACCATCCTCTGATTCTTCTAGATGACCTATGCTTTTCGTATATGTTGCTAGCTATTTAGGACTGGCAGTCCCTGTTAGATCAATCGTTGCCCCTGCATCTTTGGTGACAAATTGTGAAGCCTGTCGAGTTGCCTCATGTTCAAAAGGAGGATGCATGGTTGAACGAGACTTCTTAAAATAAGAAGATTTTTTTTGTACCAATCAAGGGAGTTTCAGTGGTGGTCTTTTATTTTCAGCTAATAGTTTAGGACCCACTACTAATTTCCTTTTCTTTGGAGTCCTTTTTCATAGTTTCATCAGGAAGAGAAGCAGCATGAGTTTCATATGAAAGCATTATTATCAGGAAAGAATTATGACAGTAAGTGTAGAAAAATAAGTACCGATTTGTACTTATTTCGAAAGGGTAGTACTAATAAGTACTGATTTGTACTTATTTCCAAAGGGTAGTACTAGGATCAGAGTACCCTTACTATAATATTCATTTCCTTGCTGCTTGCATAAGAGTTGATGAATTCAACTCAAAGATTCGGCCCCCCTTTAAGGAAATAAAAAAGATCGGCCAAAGTAAGTCAAGAGGTTGGAATGGGAGGAATTGGTTTGTTGAAAGGATTAAATATAAAGCAGTCATCTGAATCATGTCTTCATATTTTTCTCTATCCAATTTCCAGTGGCACAAACATTTTATAAGATGAGCTTCTTCATGCTTTATCTATGCCTTACTTAGAATGGCCTCATAATCGGCTAGAGGTTTCTTAAGTTTCATTTTATATTATAAATTTTTTCGAATTGTTTAATGGACTCAATGTGGCATGCAGTACCTTCTTGTACTACTCACTCATCGTTAACGCTTGTTGCTTTCTTACTTTTCTTTTTCTTTATGGTCGAGTTTTACTCAGATCTCGAAGTCTTACTCGATGCATTGACTGCTATCTTTTTCTTCTTCGGCTCCTCTAGATTAGCTGCCGAAGATGGTGGCCTGGAAGGAGGTTTTGAAGAAGTTAGGCACCAAATTTTTTCCTCAAGTACTGGGTCCATTTTTTGTTATAATAAGATGACCACCATGATATAAAAGAAATAATTGATGAAGGATGGGTCGAGAGTGAGAAATTGAAGACTTTACATCTATACTTATACACCGATATTGCATATTTGTTAGCAGTGCCAGTGATATCACGTGAGATAGGAGGATGGTTTTATTAAGGTGACAAAGGGGTGTTGGAATTGACTGAGTCAATTCAAACTAACGAGAGAAAGTTTTTGGAGAATACATTTACACTCCAGATTTGGCATTCAAACCTTTGGCAACAAGTGAATAGCCATAGGGGATGTCTCGAGTCAAAAGGTAACTAGCCTTGATGTGATCCCTTTGATGAATAGACTCGACTGTGGGTTTAAAATTTTGGCCAATAAACCAATTTGGACCAATTTCCCTATTCCTGAAGGGAAAGAATTCGTTGTCTGGCCGATATGCGGTTAGGTGATTAAAAAGAGGAAAATAGTCAGAGATATTATGGTCTATCGGAATGGTTGAAATCATGCAATGTTCATGAAAAATAAAGGAATTACTGGATTTGTTAAGGGGTTTTTGGTAGAAATGTCGAACAAACCTCGATAGAAATGTAATAGGACATAAGGGGCTAAAGCTAGTTTTCGGCCAGAAGCCAAGCTTTCGGCCATGATTGTGTATTCTTTAGTCATTGGTTCAGGAGGAGCGCAAAAATAGATATCAACATAACTGCATGAGTAAGAATGCACAATGCTCTTGACTGGTTACTAGTCACTCATTCTTAGCTTCTTTCTTGAGATGAGTGCCATATGAGACATTGACATTATACATGTTAAATACACCATCAATGGCTTTGACGATGAAACTTGGATAAATGTGTTCACCATGTATTGGGAGGCCGGTAAGTGCATAAATTTTAAGTATGATGGGGCCACATCGAAAATGGAAGGCATTGGTGGATCAGCTAAAAAAAAAACTAGTTGCTGCTATGAGATAAGGGTTCATGGGTATGTTGAGACAAGAAAAACAAATGCATTCATAGATCCCCAAATCCTTCCAAAAATTTCCATATTGGGTTCTAACTCGATTATACCAAAAAGTTCATTTCTTATAAACCTTTAGCCAAGTCTTAAGCTATTTGTGGGGTGACCGCAATGACTAATTAAGCCATTTGGAGCCTCGAAGGAATGTTTCTACCTTATAAGATGGGAAAAAAAGGAGAAAAAAGGGAAAGATCTACAGAAGAAGTTGGAATGAATGAAGGGTGGAGGATTAAGTCTGTATCAGGTGTCGAAGCATCAAGAGAGAAAAGCACCTGATTGTTGATGACTTTTTCTAATGGCTTGAGCAGAGAGATCATTGGACAACAAGTGGATTTGGATGATGATGAGTTCTTCCTATAATTCATGGAGTAGATGAGTCTAGAGGACGAAGATGAAAAAAAAGGAATAGAGGTCCTTTCTAGAAAAAGGAGGTAGAAGCTTAAACGCAATAGGTAAACGTCAAGGTAGAAATTGGGCTGGTATACATGTTATAATTTTATTATGCTTTCATTTAATATGGATAATGATGTCAACTAAATTCTCGAGACAAAGGCTGTAATGCAGATTATGGATTAATCAGGTATTGCTATATGGAGACATTGGTAGAATTCTTTACAAAATATGGCTACGTATCTTCACATATTAGTCGAATGCGAAGAGACGTAGGGGGTCATTGTTTATGCCTAACCTGACTGTGTCAGATCCAACAACTTAGATGATGTCATGTGGAAGAAAAATCTTGACAAGAGACAGAAGGAAGATTTCTTCGGCTGCTCTAATGGCCAAATGAGATTAGGATCCATAAAGTCATAAGTAGCCCTAAGAGGGTAAGCTCAACTAGCTATAGCAATGACACTGTGTCGCATATCCTGTTCATGTGGCATAGCAAAATAACCACCATGATGGCCTTATGACTGAAGTTGGGTATCGATCGAAACACAGTCACACCGAGTAATGAATTCAGCCGATGGGTCATAGCGTTCTACATGGTCCTTATGGTCATTACTACGCTAAGTCGACCTAACATCACAATGCATTATTCACGTTCATATGACGGCTCAAATAACAATCACCAACACGTGGCAGCTTAAGAGAAACTCTCGTCCACGTAACGGGGTAGGATGTGCGTGTAACTAATGGCTAACCTATGACAAATGACTAGCATGAGTGGCATTATTTGATAAGTCATGACTGTCGTTGGGTCTAGATGGTTATCTCCACATCAATAGATAAGATAAGTGGCTACAAAGATCTCTCCATTCAACCTTCCCCAAAATTCTATAGATAGGAGGAAGAATGAAGAGCTCCAAGTCCTCACCAACCTAACACATTAAGTCAACTTTACAATGCAATGCTACCTATCTCTTATCTTTTATCTTATTTTAGCATAAGAAAACTTATCTACACTACTACGCTGGAGTAGCTCTAGCATATGAGTGGTGTAATTCCTTCCTTTTACATTGCTACGTTGGATTGACATAGACTATAAGTAGCGTGATTTCCTTCCATTTATGTTAAGTGTTGGATTGCCTTATTTCTAACAGTGTAATTTCCTTCATCTACACCTGAGTCGCTAGACTGGTACATACTTAGATTTAGGGCCTCCTCATTTACACCACTGACGCTTGATCTTCAGGGATACTTTTGTCATTTTTTATTTTTATTTTAATCCTTCTGTTATGGGAAATACCAAGCTAACCCCAGTCCACAAGAAAGCCCATAGGTTCACAAGCCGGATCACTAATCAATAAGCTCAAGATAATTTACTACACGGTCAAAGGCCCATGACGCCCGAGTGAAAACCCTCAGCCCTAAATAAGCTCTCTTGGTTGAAAGATGGAAGGCTTGGATGTCATCGAAACACCAACCAGTGAGAAGACGGCTGAAGAACAAGGAGCATAAGACAAACCAACTTCATACCGAGTAGGTTCCATCGGAAGGATGCCAAACTCAACACCGAGTGCACTTTAATGATCGCTCATTTCAACATCGAACGCTCCTCGTCGAGTGCTCATTATCGAGTGTTGACCTTGGAGCTGAGCGACCTTGGTTGGAGTACTCTCCACAGTCCTAGTATGCTCCACACTGTCTCTAATGACGTACAAAGATAGAAACCGACAAATCCTGACATGATGATGAGGACTATCCCAAAGAATCCTCCGAATCTATACATGATAAGGACGATTCCAAGAAGTCTGAAAATCGCACTCATAAGGTAAGATCCTCAGATCCACCGACATTCCTCCGATGATCCTATAAATAGAGGTTTTCCTCTACTATTCAAGGTAGCAAAAATCTCCTCCATAAGAAAAAATCCTAATTCTAATCTCCTATGCCTCACTGACTTAAGCATCAGAGGGCTAACAGCTGAACCCCTGGCCACCCTTCTTTTGTCTTTGATTGTGTTTCGCAGGGCCTAAGGGACTCATCAAGTAAGGATCTCGCCCACACATTTAAGGGAGATTATCAACATCAAGCTATTTCATCAGTTGACAGATTTCATCGTCAGCAAATTGGAGCCGTCTTTGGTAAACGACGTCAAAGTCGTGTTCTCACCATTGCTAAGAACCTACACGTCCGACGTCCAAACCAGATCATTCATGGGCGGAAGACGTAAGAATAGGGGTAAGGCGCCCCTTAAGGCAAAACCTTCCGAGCAAGAGGCGGATGCAGGAGAAGGGTTAACTCATACACCTCTGCAACTTGCCTTGACACCGCGATCCCGGCAGAGTTCCTGCTAACAGAAGTTCAACAAGAATGCAGGCAAGATCTCAACCCTCGAAAAATAAGTGCGCTACCTTGCGGCTCTCATCGAAGAATGGGTTTCATAGCTTTCACACCCTACGCATGGTGAAGCCCCTCATCAGGCCCATCAACATCAATCCTCACGAGGGTAGAGCCATGCCCAACCACCAGTCAAAGGCAACCACTCTGACAGGCCTACTCCCGCATGGACTTGACCTGCAACTGAACTTGACGCATCTGATCTCCGCCACACCTTAGAAGAAAGGCGTCAGGCTCAAAAAAGCCAGGTACACGAGCTTGCTTCGTTAAAAAAGCTGCTGATGAGCATATCGTAGAAAGTCATGTTCCATGGGAAACCGAGATACGTGAAATCAAAGAAAAACTCGACAACGTGTAATGTATCTACCAGACTAGGGCCCCGTTGTGATCGACACCATGGTGGGACAAACGGAATCACCATTCACCAACGACATCCTCGCAGAGCCAAGAATGAAAGTTCTTAAGCTGCTAAAACACCTCAAATCGTATATGGTAGTTGGAGACCTCGCTGAGCACTTAGGGACATTTCATGCTTAGATGGAATTCCAAGGCACTATGGGTCCCACCATGTGTAAGGCCTTCCCACTGATGTTAGCAGGGCTAGATCAACAGTGGTTTCAAAACCTGAAGCCAAGAACAATCAGTTCCTTCACACAATTGATCCGGGTCTTCATGAGTCAATTCATTGGCAGTACCGAGGTAAGAAAGCATTTCACTCACCTTGGAACAATAAAACAGAGGGATGATGAGTCACTTAAATATTACCTCTCCCGATTCAACAATGAGGCCATCCAAATAGAAGGATTGACCGACGACGTAATCCTTCACGCTATGATCACTGGATTGAAGCAAGGAAAATTCTTTTGGTTAGTCGCCAAGAAGCCTCCAGCGATGGTCCTTCGAGCTCTTGAACAGGGCCTAGAAGCACATGAATGCCGAAGAATTGGTCAACTCACACAAAGTCAGAAGTATCTCTTCTAAGAAAAAGACACCAGAAGACGAACCGGACTGAAAACGCCAGAAGGACGACCAGACTCGTCCAATTAGAAGAGTACCTCCCGAGTACCAAGGACGTTCCCTAGCCGCTGCGACTAAGACACCCCGTTGAATACCTCAGTTGAATAGGTGTTCGTGGCGGTTAGAGATCAAAATGTGCTTGAGTGGCCAGGGAAGATGAGGGCTAATCCAAACTTAAGGAACAAGAGGAAATTTTGTTTGTTCCACAAGGATCACGGGTACAATACCTCAGATTACTTCGACCTTAAAGAGCATATCAAACAACTTATTCAGAACAGGCACTTATGAGAATACGTCTCCCAACGCCCCGATGGCCGTAGAACAGCCCCGCAACAAGAAAGTGCTGACAAGGTACCATTGGGCGATATCCACTGAAGATGTTGCCTAGAATCCATGTACTTCGACATTGTAGATGCTCGTTGTTCCGCGCTTCCCATTTCGAGGGGCGTGAATCGCCGTTGCCACGGGCTCACCTCTTTCTCGAGGCATTTTTCAGGTGTGTAATCGGTTTCGATTGATATTTGATTGGTTCATATAAGACTGGAGTTGCGACTAGCCAGTTACTTCGAATCTACAGTCGACTAAACCCTGTAGAAACATTAGAGAAGGGAATCCGAAGATTCCTTCCTCTAAAATGGTTCTTTTGATCTGCGGTCAGAGATTATAGGTAAGGGATCACGGTTATAGGGTGGGAAGGTATTAGGCACTCACTCTGCCCGTACAGATGTACGGTCTTTACTTCACAAAATCTAACTAATACTTGAAAGTTTGAATTAATCCTCGTACATCCTCATGGATGATATAATGCATGGATATGGGTCTAACCACTAAGAGTTTCTGATGGGCAGGTTCCAATTAGATAAGCAAGCCCAGAGCGTACGCTCGAACTGATAGGTGCTATGCGAGATGCATGATGTGTGTTTGATCAGTCAGAGTTTCTGATGGGCAAGTTCCAGGCGAATCGACGAACCTTAGAGCATACACTAAGACCTGATTAAGTGCTTGTAGTGGAATGATAAGCAGGGTGGTTGGAAGAATAATAAATGTAGCACTATGCTAGATGCGAATGAGATGATGCTGGTTTAAGAGTAGCTAGATGGATGGAGGTTTCCCAAGGATTATCTCAAGCGGCTAGGATTAGGACTTGGATTGTTGGAGAGGTTGGAACCAAGGTCAGGCAGGGCTGGACCAGGGCTAGACTCTTCACTCACTCAGGCTCTACTTGGTGGAGGAATGGGCTAAATGGGGTGGAGATGGACTCGGAGGTCTCGGGCTAGAGAGATAGGAAGTAAATTTTTCGGATCATGAAAATAAAGGGGAGACACGATATCTATAGCTGAGAGGTGGCAGCTTCGGTAAATAAGCTTAGGCTTTGCTTCAGCTTCGAAGCGTACGAACTTTGTACCTGAAGCAAGAAATCCTTAGGTCTGAGGTTCGGAACTGCTCCGAGGCTATGGTCCAGAGTTGGGCTTGGACTTAGGCTTGGTTTTAGGTTTTAACAAGTGAGTTGATTGGGTGCAAGGGCTGGGCTGACTCAACGAGTTAACTCAATGATTTGACTTAGCGGGTTGACTCATCAAGTTGACCTTTTGGGGAATTTTGGCTTAATTTTTCCTATAGGTGATTTTTCAGGCTGATGTTTAGGGGTGAGTTGATTGGGTTTAGACTTGAGTTGGGCTATAAATTAGGGTTTGCAAGGGTGATTTGACTGGGTTTAGATATAGGGTTTGGTGGTATGGACCTCCATCCATTCAACCATCTCAACCAGCTTTGTAGCCGAAGGTGGGGTGTCTACGGACATCAATAAATAATTTATCTACAGTCGATTATTATTGAGCAAAAAGAGCTCTTCCCTTAAATGGGCCACCCATGGACGACATCTGTTGTTCCATAGCCAAAAGGCCAATCATGGGCAGTACACGTTTTGCTATAACCCATAAAAAAAGGGCCACTCATGGACGGCTTCGGTTGCTCTATAGCCGCAAGGCCACCAATGGGTAGTTCAGATCATACCATAGCCATAAGGCTATTCATGGACATCGCGTCATAGCCGAAAGGCCACTCATGGATGTTTCTGACTAATGGACGAGTTCAAAACCCCCCATAGCCAAGAAACGAATGGGCTAAACATACCTGTCGCCAAATAGTCAGCCAAACATACCGACCCAAGGTCTTAGAACCACGAGCACGAATACTGACTAACCTAAGGGTGATTCGGAGTGCCTGAATGCTCGAGTCCAAGTGACCATCCTGAAAACCTCTTAAAAGAGAGGGGGAAAGGGCCAAAGAAAAATGAATTGACCGATGCGGTCGGCACCGAGCCTATGGGCCAAAATAACGGAGTACAAACTTGGCCAACAGTTAAGCCTAAGGGCTAAGTTGGCAAGTCAGCAAACTGACCCAGTTAGTCAGCATCAAAGCAAGTGCAAAACCACTGTTGTCTTGAAGATGAAGGGAAAATAGAGAAAAATACAAGCTACACTGCAAAGCTATAAAAAATCATGCATTCATTCAACAAGCATTGTTATAGAAATTCCAGCAAATCAATTATAATACTAAAGGAAATTAAAGAGCAAAAGAGGAAAAAGGGCCGATACACAGCTTCAACCCACCTCCACACCTCCTTCAGCGTCGCTTTCCTTCCCTCTGTCTCAAACTACCATGTGGTCTAAGTTGGATATGAAGAGACAAAGACGAACCACCACTTGCATTTGGAGATTATGCAAGAGTTCTCACACAACAGCAGATTGCAGCTAAGTGCGGGAGCAGTGTCATTAACCAAGATCTTTCATTTTCCCGCCTGGAAGCTATCTCCCGAAATTACTTCTAAGACATCGACCCAAGATCTAAAGCCAGCTAAAACTACCAACTTAATTCCACTCCAAAGTTCAACAAACCATACCAAGGCAAAAGGGTTTACCATGGCTTCCACCTTTTCCTTTAGTCCTTTACAAAATAAACGAAAGAGGAGAAGATCTTTTATAAAGGTCCATATGCCTGATTTATTTCTTAAGAAGAGCCGCGTGTCAGCACCTTATTGATCACCACATACGAGAAACGCCTCGTTCTCTAAGCATGATTAATACGCAAGAAGTTCGAAGACCGTTTCTACTTCAGTCATTAAGACATCACCATGCGACAATCAGCTACACAAAGAAAATCCCGCAAAAAAGACGACTCATGAAGTACAGGGCCGGCTCATCTCCTAAGAATTTACTCTCAGACTGAATAAATCAGACTCGAGAGCTGGGAGGCTTGCTGTTATGGAAAATACCGAGCTAACCTCAGTCCATAAGAAAGCCCACAGGCCCACAGGCCCGATCACCAATCAATAAGCTCAAGATAATTTATTACACGTCGAAAGGCTCATGACACCCGAGTGAAAACCCTTAGCCCTAAATAAGCTCTCTTGGGTGAAAGATCGAAGGATTAGACGTCACCGAAACACTGACCAGTGAGAAGATGGTTGAAGGACAAGGCGCATAAGATAAACCAACTTCATACCGAGTAGGTTCCACCGAGTGGATGCCAAACTCAACGCCGAGTACACTTTGAAGAATGCTCACTTCAACAACGAACACACCTCATTGAGTGCTCATTATCAATTGTTGACCTCAGAGCTAAGCGTCCTTGGTTGGAGTACTCTCCATAGCCTGAGTATGCTCCGCACCGCCTCTAGCGTTGTACAAAGAAAAAATCCGACAAATCTTGACATGATGATGAGGGCTATCCTGAAGAATCTTCCGAATCTATATGCGATAAGGACGATCCCGAGAAATCCGAAAATCGCACCAATAAGATAAGATCCTTAGATCCACCGACATTCATCCGACGATCCTATAAATAGAGGTTTTCCTCTACTATTCAAGGTACGCGAAAATCTCCTCCACAAGAAAAACTCCTAATTCTAATCTCCTACGCCTAACTGACTTAGGCATCGGAGGGCTAACGACCGGACCCCTGGCCACCCCTCTTTTATCTTTGATCGCATTTCGCAAGGCTTAAGGGACTCATCAAGTAAGGATCCCGCCCTCACATCTAAGAGAGATTATCACTAACGGAGGGAATTAAGCTATTTCATCAGTTGATAGATTTTATCGTCAACACCTTCTATTCTTACATTGTGCAAATTGGATTATCTCTGCTATCATGGTGAGAAAAAAATCAATTCAGCTGAAAATAGAAAAGAACTTATTCGAAGGACGAACAATTTCCTTCACAAATCACTTGATTCTGCATAAAGGTGGCTGAATAGACAACCAAACTACTTCAATTATTGGTCATCCGCCGGTGTTCTCTCCATCTATATTGGTGCTTGGAGTTAAAAGGAGTTCGTTCGGAACAAGTTGTCAAAGGCCTGGCGTGCCCCACATAATGCACATGTTGCACATGACCGAATTTTGAGCTAAACACTGTTTGGATAAGATCAAATCTCTAATTGACCACCATGAACTCCCATAAAGTGGTTCAATCTACACCATCAGCTTCTGTCAAATCGAACCACCAATTCATTTGATCAAACCGATTCAATGAGGGGACTGGTAGAATTATGTAACTATGGACCACCATAAGGCGTGGACACATTCTGATAACCGCAGTGTACCATGCATGTGTTTCCATCGCAGTTTGGTTTCATTCGGAGTTGTAGTATCCTCTGCTTGAGATGTACATAGTATACACACGTTTTTTATTTGTACCCCTGGAGCCCACGCTCCACTGATTTTGATCGATGGTCTGATGAGACTCATCAGGGACCAACGAACAAGTGGTCTGGAAGACGTAACCATGGGCCTATTTGTGCAAATTGAAAGCCCGAGTATACTGTGCAGATCCTCTGGTGAAAGATCCTACAGATTCATCTCCATTTCCTGCGTTGTATACATCGAGGACGACTCTACAGCACTGGTTGCCAGAGACCTTGTCGGCGAGCAGACTCTTACACAATGGTGTGCGTTTGATTCCATTTACTAAAGAGTGACAGCTCTTTTTTTAATGGTTTTTTTTACACATACACTACAGTGGCACACAAACCCATGACCTCAATGTTGATGGGCACTCTGTCTACCACTGAGCCATGAGTTCGACCCGAAACCAAAAAACAAAACAGCGACAGCTCATCTGGGTGCGGTGGGCCCAAAGTAATTACTCAGTGGTGACCGATATGTAGGTTTTAGTTTTAATGGATGGTCGGATCAGCTGATTAAATAATATTAATATTGTGATTGAACCAGATGATCTTGAATTGCTGATTGTTTTCTTTTTAACCGTTCATGCACATGCCCCCAAATTGGACAGTTAGGATGACATAATTTGTATCATGGTTTAAAAACTCTAAGAAGCTTGACCCGACTTGGTTGAGTTGACTCAACTAGATCAATAATTTTTTTTTTTTTTTTTCAATAACTTTGTGACTTGAGTTAACATTAGAGTTCAATCCAAGTCATCTTGAGTTACTGGATGATTCAAGTTTAATTTTTTAAACAATGATTTCGGCGGTGTATGTTGACTTACGTTGATGATTTGATGCCAAATCTGAGTTGACTCAGAATTGATCAAGTCCAATTCGGGTCGGAACCTCGGGTGAGAGTTGAAAATGGGGCGACTCGACTCAGGACCGAACGAGTTGGACGAGTCACCGATTCTTAAAAACTTGCTTATATCTATGCCAAAACATTATGGTGGATGAGTTACCACCATTTAGTAAATGCTGGCAAACACACACCAATGTCTGGCCTATTTCATGGACAAGAGGGATCCTTTACATCAAAGCAATGGTTATTGGATATTAAATGAACGGTGGAGGAATAAAGAAGTCCAAGATGCCCATCATTGGTGATGGCCTGATGGGCCTCTTCTATCATTCAAGTGGCGCATTACCACCGGTTTAGTGGCTACGAATGGGCGTCACATCTTTATATATTTTATACGTTGGAATTCGCAGGCTCACAACTCTCACATCTCGAGAGGAATTACAAGATAGTCCAGTGTGTACACCAGTTGTCAGTCCTTATAATGGTCTGCTGCTGCCTGCCATTGATAGAGGCCATATACCATGCCCCAAAATTTCTGATAGGGCACTCATAGCCTTTCAATTTGCGTTCTAGAAATCAATGGTCATGGCTGAAAATAAATACAGCAGCTAGCATATGGTTGAAAAGGAATACACATTCGCATTCAAGGGGAAGGTTTCAAGAGCAGCTGTGGAGAATCATCCAAACGTATAAACTTTTAGCATATATTAATACTCTTTTTTTTACATCAGCAATACCCTAGCCATTAGCCATGACTACTTAGCAGGTTATGAAATAAAACCGTGGTTATTGATCTTATTTTGATCATTCCATGTGAGAAGATCGATGATGAGTTAAGAAAGAAAGTGTTGAAGAATTACAGTAAATAAAGGCAGAAAATAAACAAACAACAACCTAATTGGAACCCCACACCTAGAGCTAGGCATGAATCGAGCATTACCCCTGCTCCGTGCTCAACTCGTAGGCCCCAACCCCTGCTCGTTACTCAACTTGACTCGGCCAAGTCGAGCATGGCTTTGCTCAGCCAGTAAACCGAGTGAATTCAAGTCGAGTTCAAGTTTTCGAGCCGAGTCTGAGTTTTCCTTGAAAAAAAATAGAGAGAGGGAAGGGATTACCGATGTCGATTGTTGAGCGGACAAGCAGTTGACAGGGCAGCTCACTAGAGTTGAGCAATTAGGCTAAGATCAGGGGGTGGCCGACATTGAGCGGACAGGGCAAACAACACAGTGGGTGGTCGGCGTCGAGCAGGCATGCTGAGATCAGGGGTAGCCGACGTCGAGCGGACAGGGCAGGAAGCTCAGTGGGTGGCCAGCATGGAGTGAACAGGGTAGGAAGCTCAGTGGGTGGCCAGTGTGGAGTGGACAGGGCAACAGGGGGTGGTCAGCCATCAAGCTGAGAGAGAGAGAGAGAGAGAGAGAGAGAGAGAGAGTGGCTGGGTGGGTTAGGGTTAGGGAGAGAGAGGCGCTCGGGCGGGTTAAAACAAAAGGGGGGTAAAAAAAATTTTACTTAGATATTTATACCTTATAGACGAGTCGAATCAAGCGAGTCGAATCGATCCGAGTTCGATTTAAGGAACGAGCCGAGTTGAATCGAGCATAGGCTGGTGTAGACACCCCACCTTCGGCTACAAAGCTTATTGAGATGGTTGAATGGATGGAGGTCTACATCCCTAAACCCCATGTCCAAACCTAGCCAAACTCACCCTTGAAAGCCCCAATCCATAGCCCAGCTCAAGCCTGAACCTAGTCAACTCACCCCTGAACATCAGCTAAAAAAATCATCCATAGAAAAAATCAGTCCAAAAATCCCCAAAATGTTAAACTTGGTGAGTCAACCCGTTGAGTCAAATCACCGAGTCAGTCCAGACCCTAGACCCAGTCAACTCACCTTTTCAGTCCATCTTTCAAACCCAGTCAACTCACCTGGTTCTGAGCCATAGCTTCGGAGTAGGTCCGAACTTCGAACCAGCAGCTTTTCTGCTTTAGGTTCGGGGGCCGTATGCTCCAAAGCTGGAGCAAAGAGTCCATACGGGCGGCAGGGGGCTGCCCAAGCATAATTACCAAAGTTGCCACTGCTCGCAGCTATAAATACCCCATTCCCCCTCTTGTTTCATCATCCCTTAACACACAGAGAAAACCCAGAAAATCCGAATCCATCTCCATCCCTCTAGCCCATTCCTCCACCAAGGAGAGCCCGAGTGAGAAGAGCCTAGCCCTGGTCTAGCCCAGCTTGACCCTGGTCCAAGTCTCTCAAGCTACCTAAGTCCCAATCTTAGCCACTTGAAGCAAATCCTTGTGATACCTCCGTCCATCCAGTTACTCTTTTATCAGCATCATTTCATTTACATCTAGCATAAGTGCAACATTTATTATTCTTCCAACCCCCCTATTTATCATCCCACTGCAAACACTTTGATTGATCAAATACACAGCATGCATCTTGCATAAAAAACTTGTCAGTTCGAGCGTATGCTCTGGGCTTACTTGTTAATGGAAACCTGCCCATTAGAAACTCTTATTCTTCAGACCTACATTCATGCATCATATCATTCCTGAGAATATGAGAGGATTAAATCAGACTTTTAAGTATTAGTTCGAATCTATGAAGTAAAGACCGTACCTCGGTACGGGCAGAGTGGGTGCCTAATACCTTCCCACCCTGTAACCGTGATCCCTTACCTCAAATCTCTAACTGCAGATAAAAAAAAGTCATTTTAGAGAAATGAATCTTCAGATTCCTTTCTCTAACGTTTCTACAGGGTCTAGCCAACTATAGATTCGAAGTAACTGGCTAGTGGCGACTCTGTCTTATACAAACTCATCCAAACATATCAAGTTTAACACGACAACCGAAAAACCCTTCGAGGATGAGGCGAGCCCAGTGGCACAACGGCGATTCGCGCAACCCCTTTTCGAAAGGGAGGGCTGGGAGTGCAGAAAGGTGAGCATCCACAACCTACTCGGTGCTCGACTTGGAATCTTTCGAGCACCCAAAATATGACTCAACTCGGCTCAAACTTACTTGCGATTTGAGCCGAGTTGAGCATTTTCAAGCCGAGTTGAGCGAGTTTTTCAAGCACATTCGACTCGTGCCCAGCTCTACCCACACCTGATCATAGATTGAATGTTAATATGTAAAGTAATTTGCTATTGGGACAAGGCGCAGACGGTTCGCACCCCTCGGGGGATTTTGATCAGTGTAGAGGCTCCCAGCACAATATCTTCAAGATACAACAGCCAACGATCAGTCTTTTCGGCATGCACAGGCCGAAGAGATCCGAACACCAAAACCACCGTACTCGACCTTCAATTGTCTAAAGAAAAACAAAAGATGATTCTCAGAGAAAAAATTTTAGGGTTAGGGTTTTTGTCATTTTTTTTTTCATTTGATAAAACCCCCTTTTATAAAAATGAAAAAACCGATCATTTATAAAAAGGGACGCCCATTGAAATGAGCCTATTTGAGGTGTGACACATTTCACATAATGGAAACGGCTTGATAATAGGTGGGTCACATCCAACAACTGCAAAAAGCATTATAAATTTTAGTAAAACTTGGCTAATTAAGACTCTAATGAATCCCACCAATTGCAACCCCCCCTCTGCGCACGCATATGGGCTTATGCATAACATAGCACAACACGTTACATAAGAGTCTTATGAGGATGATACTTTATAAACACTTTTTTCCTCTCTTTCCTGTCCAATAAGGGACAAAGGTTTTGCCTTTAAAAAACCAAACCAAAAACAGAAGTTATAAGAACTTTTTGTGTATGTTTTTTGAAATACTTATAACAATCCCTCACTTATTTCAAAACAATACAAAACAAATTTGGGCAATGCGAAGAGCTACCGTTCATAAATGATGGTGACTTAAAGTCTTGAACCTCACTTAGTGAGATGTGCTTGGACTCTAAGAAATTAATGAATTTAATCTTGAACTAGATTTCTTTATGGCCTATTTGATAGCTGAGAAATGAAATAAAATTAATGTAAATAAGTAAAGATTACTTATCTTCCTATTTACTTAGAAATGCACGTTGTCACAAAAAGTCTTACATTGGGTAGTGTGCTATGCACCAAAATCCTGTGGGCCCCACCATAATGTATGTGTTATATCCACACCATTCATTCATTTTTTCAAATCGTTTTAGGGCATGAGCCCAAAAATGAGGCAAATCCAAAGTTTAAGCGGTCTATAATAAGAATAATTATGTCTACCATTGAACCTACTGTTATTTATGGTGTGGTCCACTTGATCTTTGGATTTGTCTCATTTTTAGACTCATGTACTAAAATGATTTGAAAGGATGAATGAGCAATGTGGATATAACACATATATCATGGTGGGCCCCGTAGAGTTTTGCTTTGAAAAGAGGTTGAAATTTGCATCGTTTTCGAGGTGGAATTCCATCTCTCTATCAAATAGGTGTAAAAATTATAATTATGCATTTACTTTCATTTATTTCATTTACCACCAATCAAACAGATCCTTCATGTAAACCTCACACGAGATACACAAAGTAGTTTTAAGAGTACATAAGGTGTTTAGAGCTATACGTTACGACTATGTGCAATATCCTGAATTCATGAGTACTCTTGAGAATTAACCCTATTTTTATAGAAAGTGTTCCCACTTCCACACTCACATAAGTGAATTTATCAAGGGTGTCTTTGTAACAATTATCACCCCACCTTAAAGGCTATAAATTCATTATACCCAACCTTAACATGTTACAGAGATTTGCATTACTTATATCATGAAGAGGGACTTGGAGAAATGAATTTTCTCATAAATTTTGTAATGCATTTCTAAGAAGAATCACATGAAAACTTGTTTTTCCAATTAAAACTAATTCTTAGGATCTCCAATATTTAGGTTGAGTTACTATTTCTAGTGACTCATTTTTCTATGAGCTTAAGTTCTATCTCTCTTGATGTCTTTCAGACTTTCTCTTTAACTAGGGTTATGGTTAATGGATCCATTATGTTCTCATTAGATCTAATAAAGTTTAGAATTATTACACAAATTTTTGGTAATTGTCTCACACAATCATGCTTCAGATGGACTTGTTTGGATTAACCGTTATAACACTTGTTATTAGCTCTTTTTATATCAGTCATGTTATCACAATGAATGGATATGGGAGGTAATGATTTCACCCAAAAACGTATATTAATTAATAATATTTTAATACATTATACTTCCTCACCTACTATTGCCAAAGTCACCAATTCATATTCCATGGTGGAATGAGCATGCATGTTTATTTTTTTGGATTTCTGTGAGACATATTTACCTGCCAAGGTAAAGATATAGCTATTAGAAGATTTGGAATCATCTACACCTAAATTTCAATTTGCATCACTATATCCATCAATCACACCTGGGTTCCTCTTGTATTGAATACCAAGATCCCATGTCCTTTTAAAAAACCTAAATACCCTATATATTATATTCGAATGCATGCAACTCAGATTACTAGAATATTTACTTAGTTTACTCACTGCAAAGGATGTGTCTAGTCAAGTGCAATTTATAGCATAAGCCAGACTACCAATGACACTGGCATATTCAGTCCGAGATACTTCTTCACCACTATTTTTTTCTAATTTTATGCTACAATCAAAAGGAAAACAAGCATGTTTGCAATCATAATGATTATACTTCTTTAAAATCTTCTTTATATAATGAGATTAGGTTAAGATTATACCAAAATCATTTCAAATAATCTTAATCCCTAAAACGACATCAGCTTCACTTAAGTCCTTCATGTTAAAATGAGAAGATAAAAATAAATTGGTTTCATGAATAATGTCTAAGTTTGTACCAAGCATCAAAAGATCATCCACGCATAAGCACATCAAAATAATAGAGTTGCCTGACACCTTAAAATAAAAGCATCCCTCACCCTTAATATTATACACAAATCCATTTGACATCATCACATAGTTAATTTTTTTATGCCATTGTCTAGGAGCTTGTTTAAGTCCATATAAGGACTTTAAAAGTCTACACACTTTTTTTCTTACACTAGTGTTAGAACTAGAAAAATGCTTAGACGCAGTTTTCTGGTATTTTGTTGTTCTGGGGTTCTGAATAATAGAAACATTCATAGACGATCATAAGCATTCACAAAAGTACACAAGAGAAGAGATATCGCAAGGCGAATTTTATTCCAGAGATCCTGAGATCTTGTACATTCCAGGCTGTGATCTGGCACGAGCCCTTAATTACATCGAATGATCGATGACCCTTGATTAAAAGGTAGAAGACTAGTCAGCGGGGACTATGATCTCAGAGTTCATGGTCGTAGAGACCTATATTTTGTGTGGTCGAAGAGACCTGTGCTTGTATGGTCGAAGAGACCTGTATTTGTATGGTCGTGGAGACCTGTATTTGTTGTGTTTTGTTATAGACTGATCCATCTTTGTACGAGTCAGATGTCTATGTCCCATGTTTTGACCGGAGATCCGGGCTGAGACTGTCAGGGTTTTTAACCGAGGGGTGCGACTCTGGGTCTGCTCCCGTCATTTGTGACGGGTGACCGCGGGAAGACCGATCTGCGGTTGTATGTACCTAAGAAGCTCAACCAGCGGATGCTGTTTGAGTGGTTAGGGCATCAACTGTTCTTGAAGTGTCAGTCTTTAACAAATTTTGTGTAATAGTTTAAAACTCTCTTAGTATGGTTTATTGTGTTAACCATAGTCCCATTCGCTTAGTCCGGACCTTAATCCGGGTCATATTATGATAGTACATGTAATGATAATACATTGGTATGATTCTGGGCATTGGCGGCCTCCTTCCGAAAAAAATTACTCCGCTCATCGCATCAGATCGGATCAAGCTCTGAAGGCTTGCATTCTGCTCATTGGGTGGCCCGGATGAGTTATTTGACTGTTCCATTGCGTCCAGAATGCTCGAAATACTTAAAATAGGCCCAAATGAGGCAAAAAATGTCATAAAATGAAGGTTTAGGGGTGCTGAAATTGACGTTCAGAGTGCTGATTTTTTTGATCCGCTGGCCCATTTTACTGATGCGCTAGGGCCAGTGCATCCAAAAATGACTTTGTTAGCATGTTTGATTTTCGTGATGCGCCGGGCTATTTTTCTGATGCGCTAGGGCTAGTGCGTCAAAAAATGACTTGTTAAAAAATGATTTTCGTGATGCGGCGGGCTATTTTCCTGATGCGATGGGGCCAGTGCGTCGAAAAATAACTTTGTTTTGAAAATGATTGATTTTTCTGATGTGCTAGGCCATTTTTCTGATGTGCTGGGGCCAGTGCGTCGAAAAATAACTTTGTTTTGAAAATGATTAAGTTTTGCGATGCGCTGCTATCCTTGCGCAATTTGAAGTTATTTCATTATCGGACCTGCTGTGGTCGGAGATGGAGTTTCCGGTGAAGGGTTCTGTTGGTTGGAAAGGAATTCCGACGGTCAGAAAAGGTTTCCGGTGGTCAGAAAAGGAATTCCGGCGATCTCTCAAAATACCCAAGGGACAAAACTTTCTCTCTCTGGATCCGTCCAAATGAACAGTAACAGAGGGGTATTTATACCCGAAAATACCGGAAGTCGGCCAATAGGATGCTGCCACGTGTAGCGTGTCGAGAAAATATGTCTGCGCGTCGAGAAAATCACTTGGCGTGTCTTAAAATGCCTTAGTTTAAGTGCTGATTTTTGGGATGCACTGGCTATCAATGCGTCCTGAAATTCCTGAAAATGCCTGATTTATTGGACGTGCTGAGGGTCAGTGCGTCCTAAAATTCTTGAATTTTTAGATGCGTTGGATGAATTTCTTGATGCGCTGAGGGTCAGTGCGTCCTGAAATTCACTTTGTAAAACTGTCTGAGTTTCTTGATGCGCTGGATGAATTTCCCGATGCGCTGAGGGTCAGTGCGTCATGAAATTCATTTATAAAATGATTGAATTTCATGATGCGCTGACCATGAATTTCTTAATGCGCCGACGTACTTATTTAGGGTTATCTTGTGAAAATGATGGTTTGTAGGGCCCGCTTCGTGATGAATGTTGATGCACTGGTTGTGTTTCTTCATTATTGAACTCACCCTCCTAAGTTTGGAGGGTTTTGATCATAATGAATGGTGGGGCCCACCCCTGGGTCCACTTTCCATTTTTGGTAAAGTCTAATGTGCGTTGTGGATTCTGTTGAATTTGCTAATGCACTGGCCCTAAATCTAGTGATGTGATAGATTGTACACTTGTGATCCTTGTTTTGAAGATCCCGACTTTTGGGACCCCAACAACCACTACAACAAAATCTTCAGGTTGCTCCATATATATTTCTTCTTCTAATTCACTATTTAAGAAGGCTATCTTAACGTCAATTTAGTGAATTAGAAGGTTATTGATAGAAGTTATGATAATCAAAATACGAATAGATGTCATCTTAGATATAAGGGAATATGTATTAAAGTTATCAATCACTTCCTTTTGTTTAAAACCTTTGGTTACTAATCTAGCTATATATTTTTCAATAGAATTATCGGCCTTATGTTTCTTTTTGTAACCCCCCAAAATTCGACATTCGAGTATATGACTCAAATCTCGAAATCAAGGGTGTTATGTAATTAATGAATGAATCCTTCACACTCACAACTGATACTTTTATTCTTTCCATTCACAAAGTACCAAATATATGAAATCAAAATAAACCAAACTTTGAAAATTAAACTATAAATTAACGAGTCTACGAAATTGTTCCAAACTGTCTAAATTAATGGCCATCTAATGGGCCTTATTACATTAATACTTGCAAAAAAAAAAATCAAAATATATCAATTCTCAAAATCTTCTAGGGTATTCCCTCATCTGGGACCGTTTCCTCGAAGTCTTCTACATCATCACCTGTCACTACGGTTAATCACATAACACTGCGTCAGCTATAAAAGCCGGTGAGCATTCTCATATCGTTTAACACATGTAATTTGATGTAGAAAACTACTTGACCATTAAAGTACAAATCATTACAATTTCAATGGCAATTTTATCAAACCAAAATCTCTTAAACATGCACGTGATTCATGGTATGCAAGTATGCTTCAACAATCTCAGTACGGTTATCAGTAGAACATCCAGGGCCAGTTTATAGTCGGGCCTACACTGTTTCACAACTGCAGAGTTGATCTCTTGTACACACCAGGGAACTCACTCAACCAGCTAAAATCATCTGATATCCACCGGGTACGCTAGTATGGTATCTTGCACACACCAGGGAGCTCAACCAACCCGTCCACAATCGATGGACTATCAGAAGGGTATATTGCACACACAGGGCGCTCAACCAGGGACTGTTGCACACACTTGGGCGCTCACCCAAACAATCATCAATGGGCCTATTACACACACCAGGGTGCTCACCCTACGGTAATAACTGGAGTTCACAAATCGTGCTATGCATGAGTCAATTCAATTTTCCAAATAACTCATAACTGTTCAGCATCATTCCAAGTTTAAATTCTATCGTGGGGTTAAATTCTCAATACACAAAGTACTTAATAAATTTTCATGTAAAGACTCGATAACTTTTAACTGAAAATAAACTCAAATATACATTCACAGAATACAACTCAAAATTCTGAACCACATAAAATTCAATAATCGAAATTAATCTTAAACACAACCCGAATTCAGAACCGAAAGTTTAAAACGAATTCGAAGAAACAAAAACCATGAAATTACAAAGTGAAAAAAATATGAGATGAACTCACAGGGTTTGGGACGGAACTTGGCTCGTTCGAGTCGACTCAGCTAGACTCGAACTCTCTCACTCGTTCCCTTGATTCCTTTCTCCCACTTTCTCTCTATCTTTTTTTTTTTTCTTTTTTTCTTTCTTTTCGTGTCTAAATTGCAACCTAGTGGGGCGTTTTATAAAAAGATTTTGTGTGGATGCTAAGTTATTAAATTGCAGACCGGTTTCAATCGTGTATAAGAACCCTCAAGTTTCGGGAGCCCGATTTTCAATTAGATCTCACTGATCCAAGAGGACTCCTTGCGGACGGTCGGACGGCTGTATTACACATAAGAGACGGTTCAGATCGAGGAAGATTCGCTCTCAAATTCTCTGTTTAGTTTTCATAACAAGAAAGGTCGGAAGAAGAGTTTTCTGTTTTAAAAACGCTGTTCGTGCTCACTGATCGGACGTGAGTTGTGGACGCGGTTTGACTGTAGAATGGTGTGGGGTCCACTGTGATGCTTTTAAGGAAAATCTGCTCCGCTCATCTGGTGTAGAATGATCACCTAAGACATGAGCTAAAAAATGAGCTAGATTGGATAATCATGTGGACCATATGATGAAAGATAGTGTGATTGACCCTCATCGTTAAAACATTACTGTAATATAAGAACACGTTTGTATACATGTGGTATATATATTTATATATAATTTCAAGTTTGTCCTTTCCTTTGCTTTTTACTTCAACCACCTGTAGTGATCCCGTTTACCATCATTTTTCGGTGAAACTTCATTGAGGCATGTAATTTTTCACACTCTTTCTACAGGTTAAGTTTGGGCCGTGATCTCTTACAGATGAACAAGATGTCTTTTTAGTGGTCCATCACACTCCATGATCCAAAGTGACATTTGTACATATCCAATAGGAAATTTAACCAGTACCCTTGGTATTTATCCTATGATCCTCGAAATGATCGGTTCGATTTGTTATTTGGGTGGCCCAATTAGCGGATACGAATTCGATGGATGGTTATATGAAAGACTAATTTTTTTCTAATTAGATTTTTATGTTCTTAAGCACAAGTATGACTTATTGTACGGTCAGTTTCTTAAACTGATATTCCTAATATGGTCTTTGGGTGGCCTATTGGTTAGAGATATACACCGTTAGACTTTAATGACTTGTCTACTCATGAAATTTCATCAGATCACAGTTTTGACGGTAGGTTAAGCATGTCAATGTATAATAAACAAGATGAACGGATCAGAATGTTAAATTGATTTGTGTATGAGCAGCTATGGGGATCAAGGGTTTAGTTTACTATGATCGGCTTGTCCAAATTTGAAGTGTACGGTCAGATACCTTTACCTAGTGATGAATAATTAATTGAACAGCTGGTTTTGATGAATAAGTGTAATTGATGGTTCATCTTGGAAATCAACGGGTTGATGAATTTATATATGCATATACTTTAACTAATGTAATGTGCGTACTCACTTGCGTATCTACACGCACTCAAAATCTTGGGTCATTACACTTTTTGAATATCCATTTACAACGTAAGATTTTTTCTCAGGAGATAGGTCTACTTATTTTCATGTGTTATTAATTTTAATGGAATCTATTTAATCAATGACTGGTTATTTCCAAAAGATAGCATCGTGCAAGGACAAAGACTCCTTCAATGTCATAGGGTCACCTTCTAGTTGGCTAAAAATATATAAAAATCAGGATTATAATCCTTGACAATCTTAGACCGTTTACTCCTAATCTCTGGATTATATTCAAATTCTCTTAAATTTACAGGCTAAGAGCTAGAACGTTCATTTATATTAATAGAAGAGAAATCCCCACTAGAATGACCCACTACTGTTCTTTAGTTTATAAGGAAATGCACTTTTATGAAACTCCACATCTCTAGACTCTATAATGGTATTTTCACTAATATCTAGAAATTTATAGCCTTTGCTATAAGATGCATACCCCATAAGTACACCTGAAATTTTTAGAGCCGAACTTAGGTCTCTTGGGATAAATAAGCTTAAATAGGCAAGACAACTCAAAACTCTAAAATAACCAACATTTAGTTTTGTACTCTTTCATAGCAGTAACTTCATGAATAATATTGTTCGATTCATAGAAATTATAAAAAATTATTAGAAGTATATTCACCACCTCTACCACTTTTAAGAATTTTGATTTTTCTATTAAGTTGATTTTCTACTTCATTTTAAAAAATAATAAATTTAGAAAATCCTTCATCTTTGAATTTTAACAGATATAAATATACATATCTAGAATGATCATCAATGAACATAATGAAATATTTCTTATCACCTCTAGTAAAAGTTTCTTTAAGTTCACATATGTCAGAGTAGATTAGACCTAGTAATTCTGAATTCCTTTCCATGTCAGGAAAATGTTTTACAGTCACCATAAACTGTGAATAAGATTCATACTTTTCAAACTCATTATTTTCTAAATGAGGTATTATAGCAGAAGAAGCTAGGTTCTTAATAGATTTAACATTTATATGGCCTAATCTACGATGCCATAAAGAAATAAAACAAATGATATAAGCAAAAAACGAATTTATTCATTTTAACATTCAATTTAAACATCCTATATTCATAATCTACATAAGTTTACCATTCTTAGTAATTACAATATGATCATATTCATAAACTTGTTTCAATCTACTCTTGTTCAAAAGGTAGCTTAAAACTATGTTTTTGTGCAGTTCTAGAACATGCATCACATTGGCTAATGTAATAGCCTTTCTTGAGATAAATGTAAGTTCCACCTTTCCACAACCTGCAACATTCGCAGTAACCGCATTTCCCATATGAACTTTTCTACTGGAAGATACCTCCTTGTATGGCTTGAACCAGTGATGGTCGAAGCACATGCGTGTGTTAGCACCCGTGCCAATCCACTAGCTATCACATGATTTCACGTGAACAATGTTAATCTCTACAAGCATCACTACTGTTTGAGGTTCTTCGATGACATTTGCTTGAGGTGCAGGTGTTGCCTTCTTTTTACGATGGCGACACTATCTTACAAAATGACCTAATAGCCTTAAGAGCTTGACTTTTTGTTATTGAACCCTATGGGAGGTTTCTAGCATTTGAGGCCCACTTGAGTTCACATGGGTCAATCTAATTTATGATGTAGTTGCTACATATGAAGATCTACCTAAGGATATGATTATCCATGTTTCGAATATGACGATCAACGGTTATGACATAATGTTTGTTTAATGGTCACAAATTATCGATCGGGACCGTGGCTTTAGAGATATTTGTGGAGAAATGTTTAAGACCTGGATCCTAAGTTTCATTGAAATCCAACGGTTTGAAATCTACAAATTTATGTAAGTTCAAGTGGATAGAATTAACTTAAGTTCTGAGAAATTCATGGTAGGCTCACACATTACATGTGCCACCCTCTTGACTCCAATTTAAGCGATTCAGTGCATGGTCTTAGCTCAATGTCCCGCGAGGGTCATGCCCACTAATCGGAACAATTTTCCTTAATTTCGAGTTTAGTGGCCCATTAATGGGCGATCGAGAACTTGTTTGGATAATCTAGATATTTCTATAATGAATTAAGTAATGAGATTTCTTAGGAATGATAATTAGGATTTTAATTAGCTATATTTAGAGCGTGGCCAATTCACAATTAGTGAAAATAGTGATTCGGGCCTAATCACCCTATTCAAGAGTCTTAAACTAAACTATAAACTATACGGAATAATACAATGTATAATTAATTAAATAAAATACAAAATTCTAATTTAATTACCTAGGATGATCCTGACATGATGAAAATCAATTATTAAGATGAAATTGAATACTAAAACTCTAAGATGAAAAGATACATCCGGTCCAAAGATAAATTACCATTATAGAAATTTTAGTTTCAAAAGGCCAGTCGTGTGTAATTTTTTTAGTACTTTTGTCTACTGAATTATTTTTATAATTATTTCTTATCACGCCTACTTTAATCTTATAAAATTTTAGCTCATTGTAAGTTTGTAAAAATGATTAAAATTCTAGAAGTATACGCTACCTAAAACTGACAGCCTTCTAAACAGTTTCTAAAACTTTTGAAAATCAACCTCATTTAAAAAAATATCTTTTTTATTTATAAAACTATGATCATTAAGCTTCAATCTGACTTTTGAATTACCTCAATCAGAGTTATAACGAATGAGATATTTATATTTTTTAATTGTCTAAAATGTAGGGCACAAAATGTAAAATCCGATCGACCGGGTATACTTAAGGTCAACTGATTTGTAGGAGTTCGATCGACTGGGGCCGGGTCCGTTCGACCGGTTTATGTTAAAATAGCCTTGATGGGGCTGTTTTTTACTGATTGTGTGGTTTTGCAAAAAGTGGCCTAAACCTCAAGCTTTCTAAGGTCTGTGGGAGTAAAACCTATTCAAGAAGAGTCTCTAATCTTGTTCCAAGGTATTTAGAACGTGAAGGAGAGAGAGAGAGAGAGAGAGAGAGAGAGAGAGTAGAGCACTTGTAGATAAGATTCTCCAAGCTTTCTTTGCTTTCTTGTTGCTTTTTGTTTTTATTTTAAGAGATAATTTACTTATGGTTGGCTAAACCTCTTAGTTAGGGCTAAGAAGAGAATCTTGTAATCCTTCCATGATGTTTAGGTCTATTTGATTCAAGAATTTTTGGATTAAATGTGAATTCCTGTTGATTAGTTTGAATAAAAGTGATAGTTTTAGATTAATCGTGAGATCTATTATTGATTATGGTTACTTTGAATACTTTCAATTTTTTAATATTGATTATTTGTGTTTAAACATGTATACACACGTGCGATTGCGTATTTTGATTTTAAAAAAAATCTTACAGTAACACTCGAGGACATCCAATCCCCAAGTTGGTGAAAATTCGGAGCGTTTCATAGTTGTTGGAGATTCAACCTTACTCCCATTACCTTGGTCACCTTAAAGGAGCATCAAATGCAAGGTAGCCAATCAAGGGAGCTGAAGTATTCAACATTAAAGATCGGGGGGAGCAACGATGAGAGGATTCAAGCACTGGAGAGCTTTGAAGAAGCAATCAAAGATGGAGCAACAAAGGGATTCAAATTCGACAAGTAAGGTTATCAATTTGTAGAGTCCATCCATTTTTTTTCTGTGAGGAATTGAGTGTAAAGTTTGTATACCACAATCAATTAGGTTCTTGTGTAGGACATTGATTCTCGTGTAATGTCTAAATGAAAGTTTCCAAGAGGATAAAGTCTAAATCAGAGTCTCCTTAAGGTGCCTCTAGCGGAAGTAACCGTAGATCATTGAATTAGGATTGGAATTATTGGTTAACCATGTAAACCATTATAGGTCCTTTTATAAGACTGTAAAGGTTGGGAGGAACTTAGTTAGAACTCCTAGGTTGAGAGGAACCAATTGAAACACTTAGATAATAAAATTTGATGCACTTGAGGGAAGAGTGTGGAAGCTAGGAGTGGAGTAAGGAATCCAAACCACTATACATGCTTGTGTTTGTGATTGTTATTTGAGCACATTTCTGTTCATGCATTGTGTGTTTAATTTGTGAATTATATGCATGCTTGAATAGATTGTATGTTAGGCACTTGATTAGTTAATTTACACACAAGTTGTATTTCACATCTCTTATAGACTAGTTTCCTTATTGCTGCATCTCTTATAGTCTATGTGATTGGACCTACTTGGCTTGGAAGCCTAAGCGTTAATTTCTTAATTAATTTGAATTAGTAAATTAGTTTTAGTTAAGCATGATTTTTAAGTGGTCCTATTCCCCCCCCCCCCCCCCCCCCCCCCCCCCTCGTTAGGATTTAACCATTGTTCCTAATAGCTCCATTAAGCTTTCGCATGTAAAGCACCTAAGTGTGAGCAATAAGTGCAATTTTATTATCTACTTACTCGACTATAGCAATAGAGTTCCAAAGGATCGAGCTTTCCTTGGCAAGATGAGTATCATTTGTTGGAGGCAATAAATTGTTTTCGAAGAACATGATAGGTTATTGGGTGACCCGGCTTGGCTGCACATTTAACATTTGAGGCATATCGTCAAACGATTCTAGTGCCTCGCGTTTTTGAAGTGGGATAATAAAGTTCCTCTATAGAACTTCCAATGTTCCACAAAACAATATTGTCAGTGAGGTTGCCCTAGTTGTGACAGATGCTACAGAATGTAATGGAATTTCTCGTTTAGTTGTTTTGGCTTCTGGGTAATAGTCATTTTTTACAAAATAGTTGGAAAGATTGTGGGTCTTTGCCTTTCTTAAGTCTTCCATGACCTTAAAATTTTGGGTGTATCAGTCTTCTTCTTGTTGACGATGATTTTAACCTTAGGCTTCATGACTTTGGAGAGAGCAAGTTCCTTAGTATCCTCTTCCCCTGAAGAAGAGTACTCATCATAATATCCAGCATCCACAAAATAAGATTATATAATAATTAAGGGTTTTAATTCAGTTATAATCCTCTTCTGAATGCCACTTCCACTGTAGTTGAAGCACCGACGTAATAACACCATGTATTTTTGGGGTAAATTTTTTCTATGGAGGATAATATGCATAGAGATACTTACATATACGGACTAATATATATCTTAAGCTTATATATCATAATACACTTGATCATTCATCGATCAACTGTTGAAAAAACTCTTTATGAGTGTGTAAATACCCCACCCAAAACGAGATTAAAACTATTCTTTAACTTCAGTCAAGCTCCAAAGTATCCATATGGCTCAGCACTTTTCGTACAACCATATGAGTTGGACAGGGTGTGGCTCAAGTTAGTCTTAAGTTAGTCTTAGAAGCAGTCGATGAGCCAGATCGGTTAGCGAAGGGCTCGTTAGTTTGACCACCAGGGTTTTTTTTTAGAATTTAAAATAAGCATCAATTCGATAAAGTCACCCTAGCTAGCCTAAAGGGCCTCGAAAACACGAACATGTTAGTTAAGAAAGACCCTTAGAGCGACCTAAAGATGATCAATAGAACGTATTGATGAACCTCTGACCCATTCAATCAAATCTCTGCCATCTGCCTAGGGTATTCGGAAGACATGAGTCAATCAAGATACATTTCTTAGATTCTAATTGTCCATAAAAGTCAAATGAAAAGGATTCTTAGCATCTCCTGAAAATAACCACCAAATTTGATCGGATAACATTAGAATAGGTGGGCGATAGAGTAAAGTTATGACCTATAACCCTTATGAGCCTTACGATTCCTCATATGCCAGCTGATGTGGAGGTAAAAAGTAAATTCTTAAGTAATTTAGAGTAATTCTAAAATCATTCATAGACTAACTCTAGTAGCAACCAATTGCATCGATGTGATTCCTCCTTTGTGTTAAAAACGCAATGGTTCACTCAGTGGATGAGCAACATCATCCATAAGGCTAACCAATTGACCATGTCATAATTAACAAAGTTATATACCTTCGAATATTTCAATGTAAATTCAACTAGGAAGTTATTTTTCATTACTTTATTTAGGTCTTACAATTGCTTGAAAGATAATTGTACCTTTATGCCATAGATCCTTTATCTTCTAATTGAAAATCTACAATTTTGATGCTATTACTCATGAAATTCTATTATCATTCCAAAGATCAATGATTTTGATCTACCTAGTTGGTCGCTTTGACAACTGCCAAACTATTCCAAGTTATGAATGTCTAATAGATTTAATAACATCTACACAAATGGCCTAAGAAAATAATAATTTATTGTTTGTATTAAACGTTGCATTAGTAGTAGTCCACTAACTTCATTTTGGTCAAAACATTAATTATTTGATCCAATTGCATAAGATCCATGGTAATAGGTTGGGCCCAAAACATGATAACATTTTTTGAATATTCATACGTTTAAAATTTTGGGTCCATAATCCAAACAAGACATTTTTTTAATACAAATAAGGCTAAACTCGTCGTTCTATATGTGTGCGCGCGCGCGAATGTGAGCCCATTGAACGTATTGTATTATAAACTGATAAACTCAACAACATATCTTTTCTTTGCGAATTTTCCAATTAACTAAAAATTACATGGAACTTGAAAATAAGCTTAATTTTGAACAATTCTATTAATATAATAATACAATTCTATATATATATGGACTAGTTATCATTAGGGTCTCTTAATATATGCACTTAAGAGTGGGTTGACGATCAAATATGTATAGTCAATTATATATTGGGTTGATGATCAAATCGTCACTTGGGGATCTTCAATCAATGGTTTGTTAGATGTATCAATCGGAACCTTAAGTTAATATCAAATGTTAGCAAGTATACGATTTTATACGAACAATATAAAGCAAAACATCTTACTTGATGCATATAATAAACCAAATGTTATATAAAGTAAGATGCCATATTTTGTACCATTGAATTAGATGATGAAGTTTGATGGTAATAAACTGTTTTTTTTTTTTTTTTAAAATATTTTCAACTATCTATATCTTCATTATGCAGCACCTCATCTTATAAATAATTGAAATTAACTGAAGTTAATCTTCTCTCTCCTCAACTCGCGATGATTTGTGAATAAAGATAGATATGTTTCATTGTAATATTGAGTTGTAATATTGAGGGATCAAGAGCTTTAAATTATTTATATGATTTAATTACAACTCGTAAAAAAAACTTAATAATTATGTGAGTATTTATCTCCTACAATAAATCAGAAATAATTCAAATTAACAACATAATTCCAAAAGTTTTTATGCTAAAGTGAAATATTTTTAAAATGAGAAAAGTCACCTTTATAGAATGGGTAAAAAAAATTTACAAAATATTATTAGAAAGTCATAAGACATTCTTGAAATATTGAAAAGTCATTATTGGAATGTAACAAGTAGGGTAATGCTGGCATTTCTCACGTATTATTCTAACATTTAATAATGGAGGCAGTGGGGGCTGTGGTTCATTAATCTACACCATTGGTGCATTGCTTTCCACTATCAATGGGTTGTGCATCAACTAGTTCGTTGGATTCCACCGTTGATGGGTCGTGGTCTACATCGAAGCAGTCCACACCAACTGAACAAGTCCCAATAAGGTAAAATGGTCCATCGATCCTCAGCTCCACCGACGCTCTACATGGCGTCCATGAGTGCACACAGGTTTCAATTCTGACAATTGAAGCCATGGTTAGATAATCCAAACCACTGATCTGTTGTGCTCCACTGTGGATTGAAGTTGGCCCAAAAATCTCACAGAATCGGATATCCCAACGACCAATCTCACTAAAATGGACTGTTGCCGTATTTCTCTTCTTACCCAGCGACCTCCATGCCACAAATCAAAATGGGTAACCATAAACAGTGGAATGCAACACATCAATGGCCTGGATTCTAAAACCATGGACCCCACTTGCCAGAATTGAGACAGTCGTATAGAATGTAAGAAGGGATGAACTGGTATGGGATAAACTCCCCGTGATAGATGGTGGAGTGATGGGGTTGCTTTCAATATGACGTGCGTAGATGTGGCCCAATCCTCTTCAATGCATTTGGATGATTTTCTTCGTTTTTCAATGGATTCACATAATGCCTTCCACGACGATGACGAGCTACCTGTAGATGGCAAGTATGACTATCCGTACGCATGCATACAATATCTATGCAAAGGACTAGCTCAATCTAAGCCGATGGCTGCTCTGCTGTTGAACTGTGCACTGAAATTTACAATGACTTAGGAAGCGTGGCAACCCAATTGGTGGACTTCATAGGGATGGTTAAAATGTAAAAAGAATGGCCAGAAATTGGACAACTCAGTTAATCTGTGGACAGGATGATGTAATTATCTAATTTTGAGGCCATGTTTGCGGGTGAAAATAGGCCAGTTCCAGTCTAGAGGAGTTCAAGACACTACTTGATTGGGACTGAATTTCATACGCGGTTTGGCTGATGACCCAACACAAACCAACTAGCTAATGTCAAAGCTCCGTGGGGCCCGTCATAATGTATGGGTTTTATTCACATCTGTTTATTTTTACAGTTCATTTTAGGGAATGAACCCAAAAGTTAGTCAAATCTAAAGCTCAAGTGGACCACACCACAAGAAAGAAGGGGAATTGAATACTCACCGTTGAAAACTTCTTGGGGTCCACAAATGCTTTGGATGAAGCTGATATTTGTGTTTTCTTTTCGTCTTGAGTGATGTGACTTCATGAACAGGTTGGATGGCAAATAAACATTGTGGTGGACCTCTCTGTTTACTGTGGTTTGGTCCACTTGAGTTTTGGATTTAAATTTTTTGGCTCATGCTCTAAACTGAGCTGTCAAAATGGATGGACTACGTTGATAAAACACATACATCATGGTGAGGCCCACATAGCTGAATTTCAGCCCCCTAACCAATGCATTATCATATGAACTGTTGAGAAACTAAAAAAAAAACAGGACATGGAAACCATGATAGAAATCACAGCCGTCCATCACTGAATCCATCCTTACTTCGGCTTTATGTTTATAGCCGTGAACGACTGAATGGGATGGTTATGACTTAGGATTGGCTAATAAAAGTGATTCTTTAGAATCATATGCAATCGATGGGTCAAAAGAAAATTGATGGAGCAAATAGTTGATTAGACTTACTTTAGTCAATGATCTTGAACTCCGTGAAGCTTGTTAGATCAGTGGGACCTCAGAAGTGTAGACTGGATATGGTGTACAATCAAGATCTATTAGCTAAGAATCGTTCTAACAGTCAGTGAGTGACTGAGTCTTGGTCTAAGCCAACTCGACTCAAGGCTTGGTCCTTGATATTGTCAACTCGACCTTGACCAGGTAGATGTGCTCTCTACTTGGTCTATTTGAACTGACTCAGTTGGAGCATGGGTTTTTGGCAAAAGGTAAGAAGAGAGAGATAATCTCCTGATCCCCTGTGAGACCGGAGAGCAGCAGGGAACAAGATGCAAACATATCTCCTGAAGCAATTATATATTTTATATATAATTAGTTTAGACATTTACTACTAATCTAAATATTATTTATTAAATATTCGCTCAAGTAGGCCCGACTCAACACCGAGTCAAATCTAGGCTTTGAGTTTTTGAACTATAACGTCAAGCACCTAATTCATCTCAAGGTGTGGAACTAAGGCAATTGTATTTTTGGGTGATACAAGCACAGCCCCATCGTTCAATTTCAGGGGTTATATTCCCATTGGTTCATATACATGTTATGTTAGTGTGTGTTTGAGTTGTGTGGGGCCCACAGTAATACTCTTGATAAAATGTAAGGGGCACAATATTTTTTCAAAAATGACCCTTAGGTGGGCCATTTAATCATTTTAACCAAGATCCATGACGATTTGTCTATCTAAATACTAAGCTACACCATAGATCATTCATCCAGACCATCTAAACTAATGATTGACCCTCGGATTGGCATTAGAAGAATTGAAAGTTACAAAAAAAAAAATAAAAATGGATGGATCGCTAGGATCGTCGAAATTGATTGGTTTAACTTGTGACACATCTAATTTGAACCATTAATTTTATTCCTCTTATTATTAGTTTCAAAATGATATGAATTTCATGATTTTATTCTTAAGTATAACTCTTGATCTTAGGCCAAGAGTATGGACGACCATGATTTGTTGCATTTATAATTTGATCTAGTGGACGAACATGCAATTGAATCCTGTTAATATTTTGATTTGATCTTTGTTTGAAACATGTGGAAGTATGATATTCATGTGTATGTGCATGGCCCAATATCATGACCATTGATTTTATCATCTATCACATGCTTTTGAGTCACCAAAATATTTTTCTCTAAGCAAATGCATCATGAACATCAAGAGAACACACTTTGATCGGATTAGATCACACCCAGTTGGCGTACACAAGCATGGCATGCACACACACGTGTGTGTGAGCTCTCACTCATGGGTACGAGAGAGTATTTTGTTAGATGCACCCTCGGATATGTGAACAGATGAGATCCACATCTCACAAATTAATTAACTTTGGAGCATGGAATAAATTTTGGGTCAAGTGTACCTTCAAATTTGAGGCAATGAACATCTTGGATCTCATGATAAGGACATGTGGGCCCCACACTACCTAATCTAGCTTACTCACCCCTCAATTCTCTCCATTACTATAATTCCACCCCAAATCCTCTGGTGTGTTACCAAAAGAAGCCTAAAAGGACAAAGCGTGGGCACTCCTTTGCCACTTCCCGCGTCATCTTCACACAGAGAGAAAAGAGAGAGATGTGTGAGCCTCACCTAGCTATTGTAAAATCCACGCTGTTCAACCTCTTACTGTTATCATTAAAAAAAATGTATTATTCAAAGCTTGTTTTGAAATCTATGGCTAGATGCGTTTATCTGTTGGACCAATGGACCGAACCCTTGAAGGACACCTTTATCAAGCGGACCACACTGAGTGGGGGAAAGACCACGCTTACCTAGTGACAGCCGTGTAGGCCACCACACGCTGGCCACGTGGGTAGCCGTGCGGGGCCCACACACTGTCCACATGGGCAGCGTGGTGGGCCCCACACGCTGTCACATGGGGGTGCTGCCCCATCAGCAGATGGGCCCCACGTGAACCCCACCTTGTGATAAAAAGCATAAAGAAGAAGAAAAAAAAAGATAAGGAATAAGGGTCGTTTGGTAGCATGGATTTACCATGGAATCCATGTGAATTATAATCCTAAGTTGTGTTTGGCACCATACATGGATATCATGTGAATAAAAAAATTTGTGTTTAGCACTTTTCTCCATGCATGATATGCATTTCACTAAATTCTTAATGGTGGCACACGGTAAAGTTTATGTGAAATCCACCCCGATCACCAAGTACTCATTCCATATTACCTGTAGGTCCTAAAACTCAGCTCGGTTCGTGATGTAGGTATGTGGACGCTGGACCCATGATTCTTTGCGATTTTTGGATCGTGGCCTTTCACGGATTTGCCTCTTTCGAGACCTTTTGCACTTGCTGAGCGTTTGAAAATGATTTAAAGAAGACCAGAGCCGCCACTAGCTAGTAACTTCATATCTACAATCAGTTAAACCCTGTAGAAATGCCTAAGATCAGGAATCCGAAGATCCTTAGCCTTAAGATGGTTCCTCGATCTGTTGCTTGAGATTCGAGGTAAGGACCGCAGTTACAGAGAGGGAAGGTGTTAGAAACTCACTCTGCCTATACAAATGTATGGTCTCTACTTCACAGGATAAAATCCAATTCTAAGGATTAGTTTCAGTTTTTGCACTTTCATGAATGTTATGTGTGCTGAGTGCAGTGTTTAATGCGTTATCGCTTTGTCAAGCAGTGTCTTAGGTCCGGCGTACCTACCTTAACTCACTAACTTGCCATGCGGAGTAACTAGTTGACTCAAGTTTTTGATGGGCATGTTTCAAGAAAGCTCAGTAAGCCTCAAAGCATACACTTGAGTTAACTAGGTGAATGTTATGCATGAGATGCTATGAATGAGATGAGCAGAGGGTTGCGAAGGGAGTAGGTATCGCACAACGCTAATGCATGGTGGAATGAGATTGATTAAGGACTAGATGCCTGGGTGGACGGTGGTATTGCAAGAATCGACTCGAGTGACTTTGATAGATAATGGGTTGACTCAAAGGGCTAAGGCAATAATCGAATTGAACCGGACCAATGCTAGACTCACTTCCTCACTCTCACTCTCCTTGGTGGAGGGATGGCAAGACTAGGTGGCTAAGGGGTAAAGAGGCTTATGTGTTTTGGTGGAGAGAGAGGCTTCTTGGATTTCTTGGATACTTGAAATTAAATGAGGAAATGAGGGGGTATTTATAGCAATCCCAGCCCAGGTTTTTCCATAATTATTGGCAACTTTGAGGGCAGAGATAGATGTGAAGTTTTTCACCTAGGTTAGGAGCTAGTCTTGGAGTTAGGTTCGGTTCGTAAACAAGGGCCTCAAGAGGGACAGAGTGGTAATCTGGCTCATCTCGAACTTAGTGAAGGAAAAAAGGTGTCAGTTGATGTGAATGGGTGCTAGCTGTCCAAAACTATGGGGAAGAAATGCATTGGGCAGCGGGCTGGCCATTGCCCAATACATTATTTCCTCCCTTCTTTAGCGGGGATTCTCCCATGGATACTGGGACTCTCTGACCGCTGTATAACTCTTTCTTTGTCCGAGTTGCGGGCCTCGACTGAGCTTGGGCTTGGACTTGATTCCTTAGCCTTAGTGGGTTGAAAATGATTTAATTGTCTTATCGGGTTGACTTGATGAGTTGACTCAGCAAGCGACTTATCGAGTTAGTTTATTGAGTTGACCCTTTTTGGCTTGACTTAGGGCTTCGATTATGGTTAAGGGTTTGGGTCAAAGTTAAGGGTTTGGATCAAGGATAAGGGTATAGATCAAGGTTTAGATTAGGGTTAGGGTATGGATCGAGGTTTGGATTTGGGTTAAGGGTATGGATCAATGTTTGGATCAATGTTAAGGGTATGGATCAAGGTTTGGATTAGGGTTAAGGGTATGAATCAAGGTTTGGATTAGAGTTAAGGCTATGGATTAGGGTTAAGGGTATGAATCAAGGTTTGGTCTTAATCAACTTATTGTCTTGGGTGGGGTGTCTATAGATGCCCCTCTTTGACAGAGGTTGTGTGCAATCGAATATCAAAGAGTGTGGACACCCCCACCTTTGCTAGGCAGTCTTGAATTGTAGCATAGATTTGTTGCCTGCCTTCATGTCTTACCAGCTGGTTGTACGAAAATAGATAACTCACATATACTGTGAGGGTTTGGAGAAAACTTTGCGATTGGCCCTGCACTCTTTGCAATATGGGTGCCCAATTGTAACCCTTTCATCCTCAATCAGTACTGACATCGAAGAAGCTGGTCATAGTAGGGCCCCTCCGCTTTTGCGGCCTTACGAGGATACTATCTGGAAATGGAATGTACATTACTTCTCGGATCACCCCAGGAGTACTTGTTTTGCTTAATCATCAAAGTGGCTAGTTGCCCTGCACTTTATGCTGCTTTATGGGAGATCCACTACGCCAACTTGGATTCGATCAAGTTTCGCAAGCATCCCGAACTAGGTACGTGCGAGTGACCACTTTTTCATTAAATCTTCTGATTTAAACACTTAGGTTACAATTTGTCTTTTCTACCGTTCACATGGTTTCTTCTTACTAGGCTTAACCTATCATCCTTTCTTGCATTAGCATTTGGTACGGTAGTTCTGACATTGGAGTTCAAACTTGATGTACTTTGTGTGCATTGTGATCTGATAGTTCTAGAGAGACTGCGAGCCGTTGAATCTTATTTGATTTTTGTGTTGGCCACCACCTAGAGATATGAAAGATCTCTTAGTGCCTTGGAAGCCTAACACTATTTTGTTTTTTGAAAAATTGCTCCACTCTGGGGAGTGATACTCCATGGGGTTTTTATTACAAACAGTTTTATATAGGGCGTCTGGTTTTCGTATACCTCCACTAGGGATGCCTGTAGAGTTTTGGTACATTAGTTTTCATTGAAAGCATGTAGAAGGGTCAACCCGTCTTTTCGTAGATATGGATGGCCACGATCGGGACTACCCATGATGGATGAATGGATATGATGTGATGAATGCTTGGATATGACTCTTTATCTTACAACCCAACAGTTCTAATCGAGGATCTGTATTGTTGAGTATGCACAAAATTTGAGTTTATTTCATTTTTAAGGTTTTTGGTTCACTTGGGATGATTACTTTTTGGGGTTTTGGGGTCCACTGGGAATTGTTTTTAGGGCGGTGGTTAAATCAGTGGTTTGGTCAAGATCCCAATCCGTGGTGATCAGGTCCATTGTCCCAAAATGTTGATATGTCTTTGCTAGGGATGTGACCCAGATGACACATTAATATAGTGGTTGACCGCTGATCTTGGTTGAGATTCCAATCTGTGAGTGATCGGATCCATCATCTCAAAATTGGTGAGGTCGATGAGTGGAGTTCAGCACTCCTATCGATAGTGTAAGTACTTAGGGTCGCAATTCTCCACTGGGGATGGTAATTTTATTTTTACAATTTTTTTAAATGATCTGGATTATCAGATCACCACTCGTATGGTTGCAATCAACACTGATTTTTATTTGAGATATTTTTAGATTTCTTTTAAATGGTCCAAACCGTCGGATCATGACTTGGACGGTTGCGATTGATGTCGGTTTTTATTTGAAAATATTTTTGTGATTTTGGAAATATGGGGTGAATGCGTGGAACTTCCATCCACTCTCAGCTCTATTGCTGATAAGGCATCCGATCCAATTTATTCAGCAAACAAGACGATAACACACAATTAAGTGTCGTAGTTTTACATCTTCGGATGAGTCGATTGGGGGTTTACAACCAACACACCCAGAAGGTTACATGTTCCTTTTATACAATGCACATAGACTACGTATCATCCGATGAACTCCTTCAGCCACAAGATGGACAACATCCTCACATTTCCCATGATTAATTCACTTTGGCGTCTTATACTGCTCATAATACCATAAGGGTGTGCTTCACCTCTCAATTTCTTTAATCCCCTTCCTGGCTTCCAGGAAGAGGGAACATCTGTCGATTTCAACAATGACTTTTAATCTTGGTCGTCTCTAATGGTGCGTTCAACATAAATAGGATTACGGAACTTCCATTCACACTTGATTGTTAATAAGCTTCGGACACCCATACAATCAAGTGTTAGCCAAGTTCGGAAGAGATTTGGAAAACCCTGAAGAAAATAATCCCAGTGTAGTTTAAGGTCTTCGGGCCAACGGGTTGCGACTCGTACGGTTGCGATCGACGCTAATTTTATTGAAATATTTAGAAAATATTTTTAATTTTTTAAAGATGATCTGGTTCATCAGATTTTGAGCCAACGGTCACAATCAATGCCAGTTTTTATTGAGAAATACTTAAAAACTATTTTTGATTTTTGAATGATGACCTGATCCATCATATCATTATCTAATGGTTACGATCGATGCGGTTTTTATTAAAAAATACTTCAAAAATATTTTTGATTTTTCAATGATGATCTAGTCCATCAGATTGTGATCCAATGGTCAAGATTGATGCCGAATTTTATTGGAAAATACTTTGAAAATATATTTTTTATTTTTTTAATGATGATCTGGTCCATCAGATTGTGATCCTATGGTCATGATCGATGTTTATTTTTATTAGATTTTTTTATATTTTTGAAATTAATCCGGGCCATCGGATCACGACTTGAACGGTTGCGATTGATGCCAATTTTCATTTGAATGTTTTTTAAAATTTTCAAAAAGATCATGTCGTTCTTTTTTTTTTTTTGGGGTTGCTTTGTACAAGATGATAAGTCTCCCATGAGCTAGTTAATCTGATCCGACCGTTCTTTTCCTTTAGATTGGGATTGATCGCCTTTTGGATGATCAGGATCAACAAATTGCCCTCCCGAGTGACGTTGATGTTAGTACACCTTTTGTTGTCAATTGACGTGCTGGTTGGTCGCGTCGTGTCATGTGAGCCCCGGTCGAAGAATTGAAGATCAAGACTTGAAGATTACGCTCCGTCCATTGCTCAAGCTAATGCTGCAACAAGATCTCAGGTAAGTTGCATATAGATCGACCATAGGAAACCCCAAAACATCAAAGAATGGCATAAAAGACTCACATATCTTATCCCCATTCCTCTCGACCCTTGCACAAGTTGATCGGACTTGTGAATCATGGCTGGTGCGAAGCATATTGGAGATATGTCCATACATTGGACCCTATGCACCTCATCACTTGAAGTGATCCATTGCTGAGTTGAGAATCTTGGTCCTGCAAGATCGCTATGACAAAACCATCCAGACAGCGGCCAGGCTTCTCAATCACTTCAGCAACCTTGCTGTAAAGGAAGAAGATGGACAGCCGACCGGTCTTCCCCAGTCGACCAAGTTTTTCAGTTTACAAACAGAGCCTTGCTATGGATTGGTTGCTGGGACAGCCGACTGGTCTTGACCGGTCGGCCAGGCACTTCAAGACAACAAAGAACCTTGCTGGAAGGACTTCATACGGACAGCCGACCGGTCTTGATCGGTCGGCCAAGCTAAACACTTACTCCAGCAGCCTTCTGCCTTATTTAGAAAGGTAGCCGACCGGTCAAGACCGGTCGGCCTTCACAGTGTTGTCATTCCAGCAAGGGGGTCCGACCGGTCTTGACCGGTCGGCCTTCACAAGTTCTATAGTTCCAACAAGCACTGCCGACCGGTCTTGACCGGTCGGCCAGATTTTTCAAGAGGTTCCAGCAAGGGGGTCCAACCGGTCTTGACCGGTCGGCCCATGTTATTTAGTCTCTCCAGCAAGGGAGTTCGACCGGTCTTGACCGGTCGGCCGGTCCCAAATGATGGCTTGTATTTCAAATGCTGACCGGTCCGTCCGGCCGGTCGAGTCCTATCTCTGACAGGTCGGACGTGATCATTTTAGATCCGTTGGGGCCATCATTTGAGGCTCTATATAGCCATGTCTTGAGCTCTTTCTTTGCAGGCATTCAACACCCTTCAAGAGCTAAGAGAGAGAGCCTTTACTCACATCCTCCTACCCTCTTTGCTCTTGTTCCCCTTGGGTTCATCATTCAAACCTAGCCATTAATGGCTTTTCACTGAGTATTCAAAGCTCGGTTTGAAGTATGAACTCAAGACTTTCATTCATGGCTGACCTACCTTCAGAATATATTTAAGAGGTCATTTAGAGCCATTGAATGCTTGGAGTTTGGTAGTTCCCTCATTACCATTGCATTGAATAGGCAAGAGGAACTAAACCAACTCTCTCCCAACTACCCGACATCAACATATCCTCATCATTTGCATTGGTAGCTGATCTTGGGAGCACAAAGAGAAGCTGAAGCATGTGGAGCTGAAGCTACTCATCAAAGGCATCGAATCGGGGCTCAATCGTCTAGGTATGTCTAGTTTTTTAGAGTCCATCTATTTATTCACTATTCTCTGGATTAGGAAACTCCGGCGGGAGGGTACGTGACCATCCTTGGATTAGGATTGGTGAGAGTTTGAGATCCAAACTCGTCAAGTCCCTGGATTGGGCCATCGGCGGATGGTAAACGCGGTCCTAGATCAAAGGATGTCAAGGTTGATGGTTAACCTGATTTAAAACCAAGACTATAGTGAAATCAGGTGGTCTCATAGGTTGAGATCGTGAACCGGGAGTGGAGTAGGGAAACCGAACCACTATAAATCGCTGTGCATTGTGAGATTGAATGTTTGCTATGTGTTGAATGGTTTAGTCTATCATGAATGCTAACTATTTGATGAAATGCCTATGATAGTCCTTGCTTACAAACTGCTCATATAAATGCCTTGAACGCTATTGTGATTATCTTATTTGATAAGATTGTCTTGGTTAGTTTTTTAATTGTAATTGGAATTTAAAAAGTCCTATTCACCCCCCCTCTAGGACATTAGGCATATCTCCAAGTATCTCAATAGGCGGTAAAACCGCAATTTCAATTGGTATCAGAGCGGGTTCCTCCGTTCAGGTTTAAAAACCCGGAGTGAGATCCTAAGAGAGCTTGAAAATATGTCTAGAGAGGACTCTTCATCCGTTACTAAACCTCCCTTCTTTGATGGGTCTAACTATCCATATTGGAAAGCCCGAATGCGCATCTTTTTGGAATCTATTGATTTGGACGTTAGGGATATGATTGATATTGGATATAAACCCCCAATGGTCACTATATGTAAGGAAGGTGAACCGGATGTCCTCAAGCCAAAAGAAAAGGCGATGTGGACCGATTATGATAAAGCTCAACGGGTCTGTAATGCCAAAGGGCTGAATGCCATCTTTTGTTCAGTATCTAAAGATGAATTTGGACGGATTCAAAATTGCACAACCAGTAAGCAGGCATGGAACATCCTTGAAGTTACTCAAGAAGGAACGAGCATTGTTAAAAATTCAAAACTCAGCGTCTCTCCACACAATTTGAAAACATCACTATGGAGGAGCACGAAACATTTACTGATTTCTATACCAAGCTGAACAAGATTACAAATGAAATGTGGGGCTTGGGGGATCCCGTTCCGGAGCATAGACTATGTAGGAAAATTCTGAGATCCCTACTGGAACGGTTCTCTTCCAAAGTTACTACCATCGAAGAATGTAGGGACCTAAATACCATGAAAGTTGAAGAACTTCTCGGGTCCCTTCAAACCTATGAGCTAGGTTTCAAAACTCCCTCCAAATCCAAAAATACAGCCCTGAAATCTTCTCACAGAAAACAAGAATCTGAATGTGGTAGTGAGGAAGATCCCGACTTAGAAGAAATGGCACTCATGGCCAAGAAATTTCAAAAATTCTTCAAAACTAAGGGAAATACTTCTAGAAGGAAACCCTACCAGAAGGGTAAACCTTTTGATTCTAAGAACAACAAAGAAAAATTTGTTGAGACAAAAGACCCTCAATGCTACAAGTGTAGAGGATTTGGTCACATTGCATCCGAGTGCACCAATAACAAAGCCAAGAAAAAGGCAATGGCAGCTACATGGGATGAGACTGAAGAATCTGAATCTGAATCAGTCCTATACCAAAGTGAGGAAGAGCAAGGTTCAATAAGAATTTTAATGGCCTCCATTACTGACATTGTGCCTCAAATTGAGCCCATTGCAAAGATTACCGGAGACATTGATGATCATGAATCCTCCAACACAGAAAATGATTCCTTGAGTGATGATGAGAATGAGGAGGAAGGCCTTCAGGAGGTTTACAACCAACTATACATTGAAAATATAAATACCATCAACAAGTTAGGCCAAATGAAGGCTGAAAATGACAAACTCATGAAAAATCTTGACGGATTGAAAATAGAGAATCAAAAGATGAGTCAAGATTTAGAAGAGCTGAAAAAGAAGAATGATGAGCTTGAACAAGAAAAGAAAAAGCTCATAAGTGGTGAATCTCTAGACAAGCATGCTAGACTTGAGAAAGAACTCAAAGAGGCGAACACTGAAATTGATCGTCTTAAGTGTCAAGTCGTTGACTCTAGAAGACGGTTCGCCCAAGGAGAAGAAAATCTTGAAAAACTCCTAGGTGTTGTAAGATCACCAAGGGACAAAAGAGGTTTGGGCTATGATAGTCACACTTCAAAAACTACCTCAGTCCATTCAATTATAAGAAAAGATCATGGTGCATCAGGGAGTAAATCTAGAGCATCTCCTGTCTGCCATGCTTGTGGAGACATTGGCCACTTAAAATTTGAGTGCTTGGTATTCAAAAATCCGGTCAGAAACTTGAAAGGTAAATTTGTACCGACCGGGAAAAATGTCCAAGCTAATTGGAATCCTCCCATGCATTCTTCACCTAAGAGGGGAAACATTCGAAAGAATTATCCTGCTCTTCCTAGGAAGGACAAGAGGATGGTGAACTATTGGAGCAAGTTAAAATGCTGAATTTGAAAACTGCTCTTCTTTTGCGTGAAAAAGAAAAATCTGATTCTCCCAAGAAAACTAGAGAATCCCACCAGAAGAACACCTCTCATAAAAGGACAACAACTAAATGGGTTGTTAAGAACAAGTACTTGGTCATTCATACTGCCTTAAAAGCTGGGAATACCCCTAGATGGTACTTGGATAGTGGTTGTTCTAGACACATGACAGGTGATAGATCTCAATTTTGTGCATATGATGAATTTGATGGTGGGTCTGTCACATTTGGTGATGGGAGCATAGCTAAAATCATTGGTAAAGGAACCATCACAGGGCCAGGTTTGCCCGAAATTGAAAATGTGCTGTATGTTGATGGCCTTAAACATAACTTACTGAGTATCTCACAGATTTGTGATGAAGAGCACTCAGTAAGCTTCTCCAAAGATATGTGCATGATCTTGAACTCCACAGGAAAATTAGTCATGAAAGGTCTACGCACAGGAGACAACTGCTATATCATTGAAAATCACAACAACTCAAGCTCCTCCACCATGTGTCACGTGGCCGTTCAGGATGAAACAGAATTATGGCACCATCGACTCGGTCATGTACATTATAGAAATCTGTTTAAACTGAGTTAGAAAAATTTAGTGAGAGGTCTACCCAAGATGGGTAAAAGACCAAATACTGTGTGCACCGCATGCTAAAAAGGTAAACAAATCAAGGTTGCACACAAGAGAACCTCTATCCTGGTAACATCAAAACCATTTAAAATGCTACACATGGACCTAGTTGGTCTTACCAGGGTACTTAGCCAAGGTGGAAAACGGTACTTCTTTGTAGTCGTTGATGATTACTCCAGATTCACATGGGTCGCCTTCCTAAGAGAAAAATCTGACACTTTTGAGGAATTCAAAAAACTAGTGAAGCGACTACAAAATGAGAAAGGATACATGGTAGCTAGAATCAGGAGTGATCACGGCGGTGAATTTAAAGATCATCGTTTCAAGGCATTATGCGATGAATTGGGCATTCGTCATGAGTTCTCAGCACCCAAAACACCTCAACAAAATGGGGTTGCTGAAAGGAAAAACAGAGTGTTGTTGGATATGGCCACAGTTATGCTTAATAATAAGAAACTTGCTCAAAATCATTGGGCCGAAGCTGTTAACACTGCCTGCTATATTGTTAATCGAGTTTATTTAAGGGCAGGTCTAAACAAAACAGCTTATGAACTGTGGTGTGGAAAAACACCGAATGTTAAATACTTTAAGGTCTTTGGTAGTACATGCTATATTCTGAGAGACCGAGAAAATTTGGAAAAATTTGAATCCAAAAGTGATGAGGGTATCTTCTTGGGATACTCATTAAATAGTAGAGCTTTTCGAGTTTACAACCTTCGAACCTCATCAGTCCAAGAGTCAATCAATGTGACTGTGGACGATAGCTTGGATAAACCTGTGTCTCCAGGTGATGAAGAAGAAGATGAGGGCATATGCGAGATAGGTAAATCTGATAAACCACCCTCATCTCCAAATGCCCCCACTGCTCCTGGTGATGTACAAATCGTCAAGGATCACCCCCTCAATCAAATCATTGGGGATCCTAGCATTGGTGTCAAAACCAGAAGACAGTTGGAGGCAGTCAACAGTCACCTGTGTTTCACATAAAAAATAGAACAAAAAAATGCTGATGAAGCTCTAATGATGAATTCTGGATCCTTGCAATGCAGGAAGAGCTTCAACAATTCATTAGAAATGAAGTATGGTATCTGGTCGACAGGCCGGAAAGGAAAAATGTTATTGGAACCAAATGGATTTTCAAGAATAAATCCAATGAATCTGGGAATGTGATACGAAATAAGGCTCGATTAGTGGCTCAGGGTTATTCACAAATTGAAGGCATTGATTTTGATGAAACATTTGCCCCTGTAGCCAGACTCGAGTCTATTAGAATTCTTATGGCTGTTGCTTGTGCGTTAAAGTTCAAACTATTTCAAATGGATGTAAAGAGCGCCTTCTTGAATGGTATTCTTGATGAGGAAGTGTATGTTGAACAACCAAAAGGATTCATTAATCCTAAGTATCCTCACAAAGTGTACCGGTTGAAAAAGGCACTTTACGGACTCAAGCAAGCACCCCGTGCATGGTATGAACGCTTGACTCATTTTCTTATTGACCATGATTTTGTTAGGGGGAGCGTTGACAAAACTCTATTTATTAGAGAAGCCGAGAATTCTGTGTTGATTGCCCAGATTTATGTGGATGACATTGTTTTTGGATCCACTTGTGAGAAAATGTCCATCTCCTTTGCTGAATTAATGACATCTGAATTTGAGATGAGTATGGTAGGAGAACTGAACATGTTTCTAGGGCTTCAAGTAAAACAACTTGCGTCAGGTATATTCATTACTCAAGCCAAGTATGCTAAAGACCTTGTTAAGAGATTTGGCTTAGACTCTGGTCGTTCCTACACTACACCTATGAGCACCACTGTTAAACTATCAAAAGACCTTGCAGGGAAAAGTGTAGATCAGCATCTTTATAGAAGCATGATTGGTAGTCTTCTTTATCTTACTGCTAGTAGACCAGATATTGCTTTTAGTGTAGGTGCTTGTGCTCGATTTCAGGCTGATCCCAAAGAATCTCATCTTACCGCTGTTAAGCGGATCATTCGGTTTGTTGGAAGCACCACCGAATACGGTCTTTGGTACCCCTTTGATTCTTCTACAGATATTGCAGGGTATTCAGATGCCGACTGGGCTGGTAACATGGATGATCGTAAATCAACCAGCTGTGGGTGCTTTTATGTTGGAAATTGCCTTGTGGCATGGCACAGTAAGAAACAAAACTCTATCTCTTTATCCACAGCCGAAGCAGAATACATTGCTGCTGGTAGTTGTTGTGCCCAGCTATTATGGATGAAACAAACCCTAACCGATTATGGGATCAAACAAGGCACAATGACGTTATTTTGCGACAATACGAGTGCCATAAATATATCGAAGAATCCTGTTCAGCACTCTCGCACTAAGCACATAGACATTAGGCACCATTTTATTCGAGAATTGGTTGAAGATCAAATAATATCTCTCGAACATGTGCCTACAGAGAATCAGCTAGCTGACATCCTAACGAAACCTTTGGACTCGATTCGCTTTGCGAACCTCCAGAAGTCCATCAGTGTTGGATGTATCTAGTGTATCTAACAAAGTATTGGTTTTGCAGGAAAAATCTGAGGATTTAGCCTCTCTTTCTGATCGTTATAGGTATATCTGAGGATCATGGCCTCTTTTCATTGCTTTCTTCGAATATCCGGGATCATAGTCCCAAATTCTAGCCATTTATTGTCATATCTGGACCTTAGGGGTCCCTCAGTTTGGGTTAAGGTGTACCTAGGTACACCATGACCATGGATGTTGTACCCTTGGTAAGGGTACTTGGTTTTAAATGTCAATGGTCTGTCCCAAGGACCATCTCTCTATCCAGCTCATCCTGTGCAGGATCCCTGTCAAAACAGTGCAAAACCTGGCTGCCGACCGGCTAGCCGACCGGTCAGGACCGGTCTGCCTCCAGTAAAAACCATCTGGTCTCATCACTTGTGCTCAAAACATGCCAGCCGACCGGTCAGGACCGGTCGGCCTTCAGTCAAAATCTGCTGGGCTCATTCAGTAATGCCAGCCGACCGGTCAAGACCGGTCGGCCTGTGAAGAATCTCCTGCGTGTTGTCCAGTTTGCGTCGCGTGTCTAGTCCAGCAGGCCGTGCGTGGGACGTCCGTTTGGGGGGGTATTTAAAACCTTTGGAGCTCATTTTAGGTCACACTCTTCCCATTTTTTCACCTCCACAAGCTGCTCCAGCTCCCACTCTTGCTCTCCAAGCTGATCTCTCACTGATTCGTTGCAAGCTTCGAGGTTCTAACCTCCTCTTCTTCACTCCACTTCTCTTTCACTCATTTGGTAAGGGATTCCTTCTCTTCACTCTCTATCTTCTTTGGTTCATCCCTTTCCTTCATCTCTTGGAGTGTTTAGAGACCTTCTTGGAGCTTCCATGTCATCCCACGAGAGCGAGGATGAGCTCCCTTTGAGGAGGAGCGATTGTCCCAAGGCAAAATCTAAGCCTCCTCCTCGCCCTTTAAAGTCCAAGAAAGCCGCTTCCAAAGGGAAAGGGGCTGCCTCCTCTTCGGTTCCCCCTGTTAAATCTAAATCTTTGGGGAAAAATGTTGCATCTCATTCCACCCATTGGGATGATTTCAAAGATAAGGAGGTTGTCTGTGAAAAATCAGTCCATTTGGGTGACTTGTCAGACTACAACTTGCGTTCCATGTTAGATGCCATCAATTGGGGCCCCATCCTCCACATGGGGGGCCCGGTCCAATTTGATGTTGTTAGGAAATTCTATGCATCCTGTGTTCATGTTACGTCTTCTCCCCCCTCCTTCAATGTCGAGGTTGGTGATCGGGATTGCCTGTTTACCTTGAAGTCCATATCAGAATTTGTTGGCGTTCCAAGGGTTGAGGAGCCTTCTTTCGATTTTTCATCCTTGGGTCCCAAACCCAACCTAGTTATCGCTCAATTCTTATGTGGTGAGGGGACACCCAAATGGGTGGGAGGTGCACTTCGCGCATCCTCAATGACCTGGGATTTTTGCCTTTTGCATAATCTCTTCTTCCGAAATGTCTACCCGCGGATGAGTAACAAAGCGGATGTCACCAAAACTATGTTTCGGTTGCTGTATCGGGTTGGTAAAGGTCATTCGCTTTGTCTTCCCACTCGTATCATGCGTATCATTCACCAAGTCATCCTGCGCGACGACGGGAACTCCACTAGTCTGCCATTTGGGCATCTCATATGCAAAATGGCTGCGCATATTGGCATTGTTGGTACCGATAAATTCCACAAACCGGTCATTATCAACCGTACCATCATTGGTCGTATGGAGCTTACCAGAGACGTTATCCAGCGTCGTCTGTAGGAGGAGCAGCAGGAGCAGGCAGAGCCGTCCCAGCTTGAGGCACCACCTATCTCTACTGGCCCTTCACACACTTCAGCTCCGTCATCAGATCCATCCCTCGATCCTCGCGACGCTCCAGGATGATTCAGCACTCCGCCTCGAGCTTTGTCTCGTCGGCACTCTCCTTCCATGGATCCCCATTCCTACATTGCGGAGCTTCACCAGCTTCGAGCAGATATATTTCAGCGGCTAGATAGGCTTGAGCAGACCGACGACTAGATCTTGCAGGGACAGGCCACCATATTGGTACAGCAGGAGGCTCTAGTCACTCGTCAGGCGCAGATAGAGAGACGGATAGAGCGATGGGAGCGTGCGGCTTGTGGGGACGTTCCACCCCCTGATCTGGGCGATGGCACGGATTATTAGTCTTATGTCTTGGTCACAGTTACTTTTTGAATGACCAATGACATTGTCTGGATTTCATGCTATATCATTCTATGATTGTCTGTATATTTTGGATTGATACATATCTACATTGGGCTACTTGCCCATTTTAGTATATATGTGGATGTTTTTTTATTTTATATATGAGCTGTTTGTTCTTTTATTTGAATATCCTTAGGAGGTTGGATGGTTTGGGCGTATTTGCCCATATTAGCTCATGCATTGTGTTTTCTTTTGAGTCTAGATATACATCTGGAGGGGTGGTTGGTTGATTGGGCTATAAGCCCTCTGTGCTTTCATGTTTACTTGTATATCTGTCATGTGTTGTTCTTTAAATCTCCTCAGGACTTAAACTTGTATATCTCTTCCTTATCTTATGTGATTGACATATTTTCGGCGCTAGCCTTGCAGCTTTATTAGGCTTATCTTTTTGCTGGCTAACCCTTGTCAATTACTAACAAAAATGGGGAGAATCATCCCACCTAGAAGGTCCGATTATATCTTTTTGCAGGACTTTGTAGGTGCAAGCTATTGAGGGGGAGATTTTGAAGAAAATCGAGTCTGTACATGTCCTTTTGTAAAGATTATGTTGTATATCTGTATTGACTTGTAATGGGTGTATTTTGCTTTCTGTTTAAGGGTCAATCATGATAAGGAGTCATGATTTGTCTAGGTTAGATGTTTTGTCACGCAATTGACAAAGGGGGAGATTGTTAGTTCACTTTTTGTTGTCAATTGACGTGTTGGTTGGTCGCGTCGTGTCATGTGAGCCCCGGTCGAAGAATTGAAGATCAAGACTTGAAGATTACGCTTCGTCCATTGCTCAAGCTAATGCTGCAACAAGATCTCAAGTAAGTTGCATATAGATCGACCATAGGAAACCCCAAAACATCAAAGAATGGCGTAAAAGACTCACATATCTTATCCCCATTCCTCTCGACCCTTGCACAAGTTGATCAGACTTGTGAATCATGGCTGGTGCGAAGCATATTGGAGATATGTCCATACATTGGACCCTATGCACCTCATCACTTGAAGTGATCCATTGCTGAGTTGAGAATCTTGGTCCTGCAAGATCGCTATGACAAAACCATCTAGACAGCGGCCAGGCTTCTCAATCACTTCAGCAACCTTGCTGTAAAGGAAGAAGATGGACAGCCGACCGGTCTTCCCCGGTCGACCAAGTTTTTCAGTTTACAAACAGAGCCTTGCTATGGATTGGTTGCTGGGACAGCCGACCGGTCTTGACCGGTCGGCCAGGCACTTCAAGACAACAAAGAACCTTGCTGGAAGGACTTCATACAGACAGCCGACCGGTCTTGACCGGTCGGCCAAACTAAACACTTACTCCAGCAGCCTTCTGCCTTATTTAGAAAGGTAGCCGACCGGTCAAGACCGGTCGGCCTTCACAGTGTTGTCATTCTAGCAAGGGGGTCCGACCGGTCTTGACCGGTCGGCCTTCACAAGTTCTATAGTTCCAGCAAGCACTGCCGACCGGTCTTGACCGGTCGGCCAGATTTTTCAAGAGGTTCCAGCAAGGGGGTCCAACCGGTCTTGACCGGTCGGCCCATGTTATTTAGTCTCTCTAGCAAGGGAGTCCGACCGGTCGGCCGGTCCCAAATGATGGCTTGTATTTCAAATGCTGACCAGTCCGTCTGGCCGGTCGATTCCTATCTCTGACAGGTCGGACGTGACCGTTTTAGATCCGTTGGGGCCATCATTTGAGGCTCTATATAGCCATGTCTTGAGCTCTTTCTTTGCAGGCATCAACACCCTTCAAGAGCTAAGAGAGAGAGCCTTTACTCACATCCTCCTACCCTCTTTGCTCTTGTTCCCCTTGAGTTCATCATTCAAACCTAGCCATTAATGGCTTTTCACTGAGTATTCAAAGCTCGGTTTGAAGTATGAACTCAAGACTTTCATTCATGGCTGACCTACCTTCAGAATATATTTAAGAGGTCATTTAGAGCCATTGAATGCTTGGAGTTTGGTAGTTCCCTCATTACCATTGCATTGAATAGGCAAGAGGAACTAAACTAACTCTCTCCCAACTACCCGGCATCAACATATCCTCATCATTTGCATTGGTAGCTGATCTTGGGAGCACAAAGAGAAGTTGAAGCACGTGGAGCTAAAGCTACTCATCAAAGGCATCGAATCGGGGCTCAATCGTCTAGGTGTGTCTAGTTTTTTAGAGTCCATCTATTCATTCACTATTCCCTGGATTGGGAAACTCCGGCGGGAGGGTACGTGACCATCCTTGGATTAGGATTGGTGAGAGTTTGAGATCCAAACTCGTCAAGTCCCTGGATTGGGCCATCGGCGGATGGTAAACGCGTTCCTAGATCAAAGGATGTCAAGGTTGATGGTTAACCTAATTTAAAACCAAGACTATAGTGAAATCAGGTGGTCTCATAGGTTGAGATCGTGAACCGGGAGTGGAGTAGGGAAACCGAACCACTATAAATTGATGTGCATTGTGAGATTGAATGTTTGCTATGTGTTGAATGGTTTAGTCTATCATGAATGCTAACTATTTGATGAAATGCCTATGATAGTCCTTGCTTACAAACTGCTCATATAAATGCCTTGAATGCTATTGTGATTATCTTATTTGATAGGATTGTCTTGTTTAGTTTTTTAATTGTAATTGGAATTTAAAAAGTCCTATTCACCCCCCCTCTAGGACATTAGGCATATCTCCAAGTATCTCAATAGGCGGTAAAACCGCAATTTCAGTTGATGGTTGGATCAAGCCACTTGATGGTGAGATCTTCCTTTAATTGGCCATGGACGTGCTTTGTTTTATAATGGTATAGTTCAAATTTTGGTCGAATGCATTGGACGATCCGGATCTGTGTTTTCACCCCTTGACCAATATTGGGAATTTCTTACCATTAATAGTAGTATTTTGGCCGCTTTTCTTGACAATCTGAGACTCCTTCCTTGAACCATGGTGCATTCCTCCAGGTATCCTTCTAGTCCTTGCATTGATTTCCTGCATTCAATGCACTGAGATGTCTCATTTCTTATTGACAGCCTTATGGAGCAAGATGAGGTGAGTGTTACTCATCACTCTAAGGGGGATGAGGCATACTACCTGTGCATGGAGATAGATTGAGAGAGGGATTGCTCAAGTATGAGGCTAGGGAGAGATACTTACCAAGTGACGATGACGAGGACTTGAGAGCTATTTTTATTTTGAGATTATTAGTCATCTATATGGTTCATGAATGACAAAAAAGTATTGTATTTTTGTTTTTTTTTATAGAAAGAAAGGCATATACATGTAAGGAATATATGATGCAATGAAAGAAAATCATTTGAAAATTTCGTGCCTTATGCATGAGTTTAGATTTTTTGTGTCGGGATGCAAGAATCAGACCATTTGACTTACCCAGATGTCATACTTGATTTCCTAACTGTTCACCAAGGGTCTTGATTCTTTAAGGTAGTGCGCAATGGTATCCTGCCCTAGAATTTGGGTAGAGTATAAAATAATTTTTTACTCATAGCTTTCCTCTCTTGCATTTGTTGAATTTTTTTTGTTGCTTGGACATTTCATGTACCTGTTTTTTTCTTGTCTTTTTTAGTTATTCTTACCCGCAGCGCCCTCTCAGATTTTCACCACGTTCAATTTGCCAGTCATTTTTTCCCATGGCACCCTTTCGGGTTTTCACCATGTCCCAGGTATTTGATTTTGCCTACCCCTTGATAGCTGTGCTTTTTTTTTTTTACAGTTAACATCCTTTCAGGTTTTCACTAATTACGCTATGTGTCCACTGTTTTTACTTGGAGCACCCTTTCGAGTTTTCACTCTACCCTTTTTTATTTAGGCACATCTTGCTATTTTTATTTTTCTTTGATTTTCTTGATCTTGGCAGTGGCGGAGGGCTTGGATTTCCATCCTTGCCAACCATGGGCTCTCTTTTCTGACCTTGTTTTAAGTCACAATAGTAAAGGTGTTGACTTTAGCTGAGAAGTTTTCTGAAAGGGATGAGGGAGTTGAGATGGATATTGTGCTTTTTTTTTGCTCTATTTTTTTTTTTTTTTTTTTTTTTTGTCTTTGTTGGACTTCACACTCTTATTCATCATTATTTTCTCTTTTTCTTCTTTTCTCTTTTTTCTTTTTTACTTCTTTTTTTTTATTCTCTTCTTTTTGCTTCTCTTTCTCTTTTTTAACTCTTTATTAGAGCACTTATTGGGGACGAGGGAAGATAATTCTCTGGAGGTTTAGCTTTAGTTACTTGAATTCAGCTTTACTAGTGTAACTTTTGACAAAGTTGGATAGGCTTTCCTGTGAAAGATTTTCATGTTATCGGCATTGATTATCTCCAGAAGATCCTTACCCCTCAGGCTGGTGAGCCGGAGTGCGCCTCTCAGAAGAATTTCTTTGATCATTGGGCCATTTCATGTGAGTTGAAATTTGCCCCTTGAGTCTGGTAGATGTGGTAGTGCTTATTGTAAACACAGTATGAGTTTTCTTTCCTCAGCTTCATTCTTTATTAGCATTCATGCTGACGTGATTTTAATTTGAAAGAGTTTCATCCATAGTTGTGTGTACGAATGTCTTATTAGCCTAAGGTGCATACGAAAACAGTATAATGTCTTCTGATTTTAAGCTTCTGGAGGAACTTTGTCCATCTTTCGATTCACGAAGGGTGTCCCACTGTTGATGACGATGGCATGTGGGAACCCTTAACAACTGATGATGTTGTTCTTTTATGAGTATTGGCACGTGAGACCAAAATGTTGCCTTCATCCATTTTATAAAGCATTCGATTGTCACAAGTAGGTACTCATGATCGTTTGTATGCCCTCGAGTTGACTTTCCGTTGATGTCGATGCCCCATATGGAGAATGGCTAGGGCTTTGTCAAGTTATAGAGTTTCGAAGCACACACATGGATCCGGTGTGAGTGCTCTTGACACTTGAAGTGCTTTCTGACATGCTGGAAGCAATTGGTCTTCATCGAGCCACAAGATTTCTTTCGTTATTATGCTTTTATCTATGTATATGCTGCACACTCTAGAGTGGAATGCGGGCATAATCTTGGTAGCTTCTTATCGACGGGGTTGATTTTTTGTCTTGTTAACAAGCTTTTGATTGAGTCCAGACAAGTCTTCATAAGATGCTAGATTGGGCAGTCATGGCTTTAAGAATTCGACCATTCTCTGCTTATTTTATAAGGACAAGGATTCTGAATAAGCACTTTCTCAAGGGTTTTGGGAGACCTCTAGTTTATGATTTTGAAGTTTTTTGAGATGACATTGGCCTTTGAATATTTGATTTTTTCAAGGAGACCCTCTAGCTCGAGTGTCGGCTCATCATTTTCCATATCAGTGGCTTTGTCTAAACACTTGAGTTCAAAGTCTAACTCCAAATTGAAATCACACGAGTTGACTTCAAATGTAAGTGCTTTGATAGCAAAGATTTCAGACCACGATCTATGAATGACGGGGTCAGAAGTGGGGTGTCCACTCGCTTTGACATTCGGTTGCACGCAACCTCTGGCAAAGAGAGGCATCTGTAGACACCCCACCTTCAGCTACAATGTCGGTAGAGATAGCTGAATGAATGGAGGACCATACCCCCAAATTCCATGTCCAAAACCCAGCCAAACTCACCCTTATAAGCCCCAACCCATAGCCCAGCTCAAGCCTGAACCCAGTCAAATCACCCCTAAACATCAGCCCAAAAACCCCCCAACAAGAAAAACCAGTCAAAAAATCCCAAAAAAGTCAAACTTGGTGAGACAACCCGCTGAGTCAAATCATCGAGTCAACTCACTGAGTCAGTCCAGCCCATGCACCCAGTCAACTCACCATGTCAACCCATCTTTCAAACCCAGTCAACTCACCTGGTTTCGAACTACAGCTTCAAAGCAAATCCGGACCTCGAACCTCGGGCTTTTCTGCTTCAGGTTCGGAAGCCGTACGCTCCAAAGCTAGAGCAGCGCGGCCGTATGGGCGGCTCCCTGAGGGTTGCCCAAGCATATTTACACAATTTGCCATCCTTCGCAGCTATAAATACCCCTGCCCCTTCTCATTCACAACATCCACCTCCCCTCTCTTCAGTCTGAGAGTTCCGAGTCCACCTCCATCCCTTTAGCCCATTTCTCCACCAAGGAGAGCCCGAGTGAGAAGAGCCTAGCCCTGGTCCAGCCCAGCCTGACCCTGGTCTAAGTCTCCCAAGCTACCTAAGTCCTGATATAGCCACTCAAAGCAAACCCTTGCGACACCTCCGTCCATCCAGCTACTCTTTTACCAGCATCATCTCATTCACATCTAGCATAAGTGCAACATTTACTTTTCTTCTAACCCCCCTGCTTATTATGTCACTATAATAACTTTAATTATTCAAATACACAACATGCATCCCGCATAAAGCACCTGTCAGTTCGAGCGTATGCTCTGGGCTTGCCTGTTAATGGAAACCTACCCATAGAAACTCTTACTGTTCAGGCTTACATTCATGCATCATATCATTCATGAGAATGTACGAGGATTAAATCAGACTTTCAAGTACTAGTTCGATTATGTGAAGTAGAGACCGTACTTCGGTACAGGCAGTGTGGGGTGCTTAACATCTTCCCACCCTGTAACTGTGATCCCCTACCTCGAATCTCTGGCCGCTGATCAAACGGAGTCATTTTAGAGGAAGGAATCTTCAGATTCCCTTTTCTAATGTTTCTAAGGGGTCTAGCCGATTGTAGATTCGAAGTAACTGGCTAGTGGCGACTCTGGTCTTATACGAATTCACTCAACATATCCAATTTAACACAACAACAGACAAAAATCCCTCGAGAACGAGGCGAGCCAGTGGCACAAACGGTAATTCGCGCAAACGCAATACCCCTTTTCGAAAGGAAGGGAGAATCCTGGAGCGCGGAGAGGCGAGCGTCCACAAGTTGCTACATATGGAGATCCACCTAAGGAAATGATTATCCATGTTTCGAATGCGACGATCGATGATTATGACGCAGTGTTTGTTTAACGGTCACTAATTATTGATTGGGACCGCGGCTTTGGAGATACTTGTGGAGAAATGTTTGAGACCAGATCTTAAGTTTCATTGAAATCTAACGGTTTGAAATCCATAAATTTATGTAAGTTCAAGTGGACAGAATTAACTTAAGTTCTGAAAAATTCATGGCAGGCTTACACATTACATGTGCCACCCTCTTCACTCCAAGTTAAGCAATTCAGTGCATGGTCTTAGCTCAATGTCCTGCGAGGTCGTCAAGCCCATTAATCCGAACGATTTTCCTTAGTTTCGAGTTTAGTAGCCCATTAACGGGCGATCGAGGGCTTTTTTGGATAATCCAAATATTTCTATAATGAATTAAGTAATGAAATTTCTTAGGAATGATGATTAATATTTGGATTACCTAAGTTTAGAGCGTGGCCAATTCACAATTGGTGAAAATAGTGATTCGGTCCTAATCACCCTATTCAAGAGTCATAATTCAACTAAACTATAAACTATAGGGAATAATACAATGTATAATTAATTAAATAATATATAAAATTATAATTTAATTACCTAGGATGATTCCTGACATGATTAGGAACAATTAATAAGAAGAAATTGAATACTAAAACTCTAAGATGAAAAAGATACGTCCGGTCCAACGACAAATTACCATTATAGAAATTTCAATTTCAAGGGGCCAGTTGTGTGTGATTTTTTTAGTACTTTTGTCTACAAAATTATTTTTATAATTATTTTTTATCAAGCCTACTTTCATCTTATAAAATTTTAACTCATTCTAAGTTTTCTAAAAATGATTAACATTCTAGAAGTATACGCTGCCTGAAACTGACGGCCTTCTAGACAGTTTCCAAAACTTCTTAAAGTCAACCTCATTTTAAAAAAATTATATTATATTTTTTTAAATAAAATTATGATCATTAAACTTCAATCTGACTTTTGAATCACCTCAATTAGAGTTACAATGAAGGAGATATTTATATTTTTTAAGTTGCCTAAACTATAGGGCCAAAAATGTAAAATTCAACTGGGTATACTTAGGGTCGACTGATTTGTGGGAATCCGATCGATTGGGGCCAAGTTTGATTGACCAGTTTATGTTGGAATAGCCCTGATGGTGCTGCTTTTTTACTGATTGTGCGGTTTTGCGAAAAGTGGCCTAAACCTCAAGCTTTCTAAGCTCTGTGGGAGCAAAATCTATTCAAGAAGAGTCTCTAATCTTATCCTAAGATATCTAGAACATGAAGGAGAGAGAGAGACTTAAGAGTGAAGCGCTTCTACACAAGATTCTCGAAGCTTTCTTTGCTTTTTTGTTACTTTCTGTTTTTGTTTTAAGATATAATTTGCTTATAGTTGGCTAAACCTCTTAGTTAGGGTTAATAGGGGAATCTTGTAATCCTTCCATGATGTTTAGGTCTATTTGATTCAAGAATTTTTTAATTAAACGTAAATTCTTGTTGATTAATTTGAAAAAAAGTGATAGTTTTAGATTAATCGTGAGATCCATAATTGATTATGGTTACTTTGAATACTTTTGATTTTTAATATTGATTATTTGTGTTTAAACACATACACATGTGTGATCGCATATTTTGATAAAAAAATCTTACGGTAACGCTCGAGGACATCCAATCCCCAAGTTAGCAAAAATTCGAGGCGTTACATAGTTGTAGGAGATTCAACCTCACTCCCAATACCTTGGTCACCTTAAAGGAGCATCAAATGCAAGGTAGCCAATCAAGGGAGCTGAAGGATTCGATATTAAAGATCGTGGGAGCAATGAGGAGCGGATTCAAGCATTGGAGAGCTTTGAAGAAGCAATCAATGACGGAGCAAAGGGGTTCAAATCCGACAAGTAAGGTTATCAATTTGTAAAGTCCATCCACTATTTTTCAGTGAGAAATTTAGTGTATAGTTTGTAAACCATACTCAATTAGGTTTTTGTGTAGGACATTGATTCTTATGTAAGGTTTAAATTAAAGTCTCAAAGGAGATAGGGTCTAAATTAAAGTCTCCTTGGGGAACCTCTAGTGGGAGTAACAGTAGATCATTGGATTAGGATCGGGGTTATTGGTTAATCTTGTAAATCATTGTAGGTCCTTCTATAAGACTGTAAAGGTTAGGAGGAACTTAGTTAAAACTCATAGGTTGGGAGGAACCAATTGAAACTCTTAGATAATAAAATTCGATGCACTTGAAGGAAGAGTGTGGAAGCTGGGAGTGGAGTAGGGAAACCGAACCACTATACATGCTTGTGTTTCCGATTGTTATTTGAGCACATTTCTATTCATGCATTATGTGTTTAATTTGTGAATTATATGAATGCTTGAATAGATTGTATGCTAGACACTTGATTAGTTAATTTACACACAAGTTGTATTTCACATCTCTTATAGACTAGTTGCCTTATTGGTGCATCTCTTGTACTCTATGTGATTGGACCCACTTGGCTTGGAAGCCTAAGCGGTAATTTATTAATTAATTTGAATTGGTAAATTAGTTTTAGTTAAGCATGATTTTTGAGTGGTCTTATTCACCATCCCTTTAAGATTTAGCCATTGTTCCTAGTAGCTCCGTTAAGCTTTCGCATGTAGAGCATCTAAGTATGAGCAATAGGTGCAAATTTCAGTATCCGCTTGCTCAGCTATAGTAATAAAATTTCAAAGGATCGAGCTTTCCTTGGCAAGATGATCATCGTTTGTTGGAGGCTCGAAATTGTTCTCGTAGAACATGATAGGTTATTGAGTGATCCGGCTTGGTTGCACACTTAACATTTGAGGCATCTCGTCAAACAGTTCTAGTGCCTCAAGTTTTTGAAGTGGGATTATAAAGTTCCTCTATAGAACTTCCAATATTCCACCAAACAATACTGTCAATGAGGTTGCCCTAGTTGTGACAGATGCTGCAGAATGTAATAGAGTTTCTCATTTGGTTATTTTATCTTCTTGGTAATAATTATTTTTTACAGAATAGTTGAAAAGATTGTGGGCCTTAGCCTTTCTTAAGTCTTCCATGACCTTAAACTTCTGGGTGTATCAGTCTTCTTCTTGTTGACGATGATTTTGACCTTAGGCTTCATGACTTTGGAGGGAGCAAGTTCCTTAGCATCTCTTCCTCCGAAGAAGAGTACTCATCATAATATCCAGCATCCACAAATAAGATTATATAATAATTAATGGTTTCAATTCAATTACAATCCTCTTATGAATGCCACTTCCACTGTACTTGAAGCACCAGTGTAATAACACCATGTATTTTTTAGGTAAATTTTTTCTATGGAGGATTATGCTTTGAGATACTTACATATACAAACTAATATATATATCTCAAGCTTATATATCATAATACACTTGATCATTCATCGATCCAACTGTTGAAAAAACTCTTTACGGAGGTGTAAATACCCCACCCAAAATGGGATTAAAACTATTCTTTGACTTCAGTCAAGCTCCAAAGTATCCATATGGCTCAGCACTCGTCGTACGACCATATGAGTTGGATAGGGTGTGGCTCAAGCTAGTCTTAGAAGCAGTTGATGGGTCAGATCGTTCAGCGAAGGGCCCGTTAATTTGACCATAAGGTTTTTTTTTTTTTTTTTAAGAATTTAAAATAGGCATCAATTCGATAAAGTCACCCTATCTAGCCCAAAGGGCCTCTAAAACATGGACATGTTAGTTAAGAAAGACCCTTGGAGCGACCCATGGATGATTAATAGAACGTATTGATGGACCTTTGACCTATTCAATCAAATCTCTGCCATCTGCCTAGGGTATCCGGGAGACACGAGTCAATCAAGATACATTTTTTAAATTCTAATTGTCCATAAAAGTCAAATGAAAAGGATTCTCAGCATCTCCTGAAAACAACCACCAAATTTGATCAGGATAACATTAGAATAGGTGGGTGACAGAGTAAAGTTGTGAACAATAACCCTTATGAGCCTTAGGAGTCCTCATATGTCAGCTGATGTGAGGTAAAAGTAAATTCTAAAGTAATTTAGAGTAATTCTAAAATCATTCATAGACTAACTCTAGTGGCAACCAATTGCATTGATGTGATTCCTCCTTTGTGTTAAAAATGCAATGGTTCACTCAGTGGATAAGCAACATCATCAATAGGGCTAACTAATTGACCATGTCATAATTAACAATGTTATATACCTTTGAATATTTCAATGTAAACTCAACTAAGATGTTACTTTTCATTACTATATTTAGGTCTTACAATTGCTTGAAAGATAATTGTACCTTTATGCCACTAATCCTTGATCTTCTAATTGAAAATCTACGATCTTGATGCTATTACTCATGAAATTCTATTATCATTCCAAGGATTAATGATTCCTATCTACCTAGTTGGTCGCTTTGACAACTGCCAAACTATTCCAAGTTATGAAGGTTTAATTAGATTTAATAACATCTACACAAATGGCCTAAGAAAATAATAAGTTATTGCTTGTATTAAACGTTGCATCACTAGTACTCCACTAACTTCGTTTTGGTCCAAAAATTAATTATTTGATCTAATCGCATAGAATCCATAGTAATAGGTCGGGCCCTAAAATATGATAACATTTTTGGAATATTCATACTTTTAAAATTTTGGGTCTATAATCCAAACAAGACATTTTTTTTATACAAATAGGGCTAAACTCATCGTTCCGTGTGTGTGTATGTGTGTGCGCGCGCGCGTGCGCACATAGTAAAAGGAGTTGAATGAGCTTATCAATTCATATTAATTTGTGAATCAATTGAATGTGAGCCCATTGAATGTATTATATTATAAACCCAACAACATATCTTTTCTTTGGGAATTTTCCAATAAACTAAATATTACATGGAACTTGAAAATAAGCTTATTTTGAACAATTCCAATAATATATATATATATATATATATATATATATATATATATATATATATATATATATATATATATATATATATATATATATATATGGACTAGTTATCATTAGGGTCTCTTAATATATGCATTTAAACCCAGCAGTAAACTTGATATATGTAGAGTTAATCATATATTGGGTTGACAATCAAATCGTCACGTGGGGATCTTCAATCAATGGTTTGTTAAATGTATCAATTGGAACCTTAAGTTAATATCATACGTTAGCAATTATACGATTTTACAAACAATATAAAGCAATAACATCTTACTTGATGCATATAATAAAACAAAATGTTATATAAAGTAAGATGCCGTATCTTGTACCATTGAATTAGATGATGAAGCTTGATGGTGATAAATCATTTTTTTTATGTTTTCAACCATCTATATCTTCATTATGCAGCACCTCATCTTATTAATAACTGAAATCAACTGAAGTTAATCTTCTCTCTCCTCAACTTGCTATGATTTTTGAATAAAGATAGATATGTTTAACTGTAATATTGAGTTGGAATGAGGGATCAAGAGCTTTTAATTATTTATGTGATTTAATTACAACCCGTCAAAAGAACTTAATAATTATGTGAGTATTTATCTCGTACAATTAATAAGAAATAATTTAATTTAATTAGAAGTAATTCAATTTAACAATATAATTCCTAGGGTCTTTATACTAAAGTGAAATATTTTTGAAATGAGAAAAGTTCGCCTTTATAAAATGGGTAAAAAAACTTTACGAAATATCATTAAAAGTGTCAAAAGACATTCTTGGAATATTGAAAAGTCGTTATTGGAATGTAACAAGTAGGGTAATGCTGACACTTCTCACGTATTATTCTAACATTTAATAATGGAGGTAGTGGGGGGCCATGGTTTATTAATCTACACCATTGGTGCATTGCTTGTTGGGATAGGAGGCCCGCAACGGAAGCAAAGCTGGACACAAGAAGCAAATTGAATCAAACAAGCAACACGATGCAATCACAATGCATGCAACCAACCACACATAGACAATCTAAATTTAACGTGAAAAACCCCTCATGGGTAAAGCTATAGCACAAAGCGATACCAATCCACTATAATATTAGAAGTTACAGGAGATGGAACCCAAAACCCAAGATTCACAAGCCCACAAGAGAAATCCAAGCTTTCCTAAGAAGAAAACCCTCTTCTCAAGCTCTTTCTCTCACCTAGAACCTCTCTTAATCCACTTTCCCAGTCTAAAATGCCTCTAATCCTGTAATACACCCCCTTAAATAGGAAAAAACTGAGAATAGAAACTCCTTGCGTAAAACCGCGCAAGAAACACAACTCAACTAAGAAACCTGTCGACCGGTCGGCTGACTGGTCGGTGATCCCAAAATTGGTCCAGCGTGCTGCTGTCTCGATCTTCACTATGACCGACTGATCGGACGACTGGTCGGTTGCCTCTGCTGCATGAAGGTTGAGGCATCCGTTTCCAACAAAATCTACAATGACTCAACTCTTCATGCACCGCCTTCCATGCATAACCTCTACCTCTACTTTGTCATCATCATAGTCCCGTCACTTCTTGTGCCCAATCGACTTTATCCTTGTATCTTCACACGTCTTGTTGCTCTTCTCATGTGGCCTTTTTCTCTTGCCACATACAAGCAACCGTGGAACCTGTTGCCGATCCCGCAGCTCCACCATGAATTGTGCTCCCGATTGCCTTATAAAGATTATCACACCTCCGTGCCTTTATCATCACGAGTGCTTCCTTTACCACTTTACAATACCGATCACAACCGATGACCTGCACCCTTTCACCTCGAGTGCACCAAGAGATATCATATTCCTCTTATCTCAGGGACATGCTTCACACTTTCAAGGATCCATTCAACTCCATCGAACATCCTAATGCGCACCGAACCAATACCTACCACATTGCGAGCGTAACCTATCACCCACAACCACTAATCCACCATCATACTCTCTGTATGTCATGAATGAACTCTGGTCAAGGACATACGTGACATGATGCACCTGAATCCAAGAGCCACTCTCCACCAAGAGACCCTATGCGGATACAGTCAATACATCACAAACATCACCACCGTCCTCTACGGTATTGGCCCCCTCCCTAGAAGAATCTTCAGATTTCTTCTACCTTTTTTCGAGATTCGAACAAGCCCTCTTCACATGCCCTTCTTCCCCACAATTCCAGCATCTCACCTTGTACTTTCACTTTCCCTTTGATTTAGATCTCAATGACGGAGATCGTCCAGCCTGCTCAGAATTCCTCCACCTCATAACGAGTGCCTCATCTGTAGAGTGACCCACGCTGCCGCTTTTCCTTCTCATTGCCTTCGCCTGAAGGGCTGAGATAATGGTTTCCATGCCAATAGTCTCCCTACCTTACGCACAATGAGTCCTTGAGCGACTCATATGATTCTAGAAGAGAATTCAACATGATAAACGCTTGATCTTCGTCCTTCATCGGTTCATCTACATCTATCAACTTTCAAATAAGCCTATTAAAATTGATGTGGCTCTCAACATCGGCTCCCTCCGGCATCCTCAAATTATACAATTGAAGCTACAAGTATATGTGATTTTCCAGAGATTTCTTTGTGTAGATATTTTCCAACTTCGCCCATGTTTCAGCCGCAGTTTTCTCTTTCATGACATTATACAGGACCTCATCTGCCAGGCACAATTGGATTGAAACATTGGCTTTTTCATTGATCCGCTTCCACTTTTCTTCTTTCACAGCCTCTGGTCACTTTCCAAGGAGTGCATTTGGCAATACTTGCTGAACTAGAAGGCCTTTTCATCTTCACCTTTCAAAGTTCAAAATTATTTTTTCCCGAATACTTCTCTATGTCGAACCTTACTGCCTGATGCCATGCTCTTGTCTCAAATCCGAATTTCTGTTATATCCCAATGATCGTTCTGATACTAGTTATTAGGATAGAGGGCTAGCAGCGGAAGCAAAACCGGACACAAGCAACAAATTGAATCAAACAAGCAGCACAATGTAATCACAATGCATGCAGCCAACCACACATAGACAATCCAAATTTAATGTGGAAAAATCCCTCACGGATAAAAAGAACCACGGCACGAAGAGACACCAATCCACTATAATATCAAAATTACAAGAGATTGAACCCAAAACCCAAGATCACAAGCCCACAAGAGAAATCCAAGCTTTCCCAGAAGAAAACCCTCTTCTCAAGCTCTTTCTCTCACCTAAAACCTCTCTTAATCCCCTTTCCTGTCTAGAATGCCTGAAATTCCTGTAATACATCCCCTTAAATTGGAGAAAATCGAGAATAGAAACTCCTTGCGCAAAATCGAGCAATAAACACAACCTAACTAGGAAACCTATCGACCGGTCGGCCAACCGGTTGAGGACCCTTGCTGACCAGTCGATGATGCCCTAAATTGGTCCAGCGTGCTGCTGTTTCGATCTTCACCGTGAATGAGCAGGTCGAACCGACTACTGATCATTGGCCTTTGTTGCATGAAGGTTGAGGCGTAAGTTTCCAACATTGCTTTCCACTGTCAATGGGTTGTGCATCAACTAGTCCATTGGATTCCACCGTTGATGGGTCGTGGTCTACATCGAAGCAGTCCACGCCAACAGAACAAGTCCCAATAAGGTATAATGGTCCATCCTCGTCTCCACCGACGCTGTACATGGCGTCCACGAGTGTACACAGGTTTCAATTCTGACAATTGAAGCCATAGTTAGATAATCCAAACCACTGATCTGTTGTGCTCCACTGTGGATCGAAGTTGGCCCAAAATCTCACAGAATCGTATATCCCAACGACCATTCTCACTAAATATGGACTGTTGCCGTATTTCTCTTCTTACCCAGCGACCTCCATGCCACAAATCAAAATGGGTAACCATAGACAGTGGAATGCAACATATAAATGGCCTGGATTGCAAAACCATGGGCCCCACTTGCCAGAATTGAGAAAGTCGTCTACAATGTAAGAAGGGGTTAACTGGCATGGGATAAACTCCCCGTGATAGATGTTGAAGTGATGGGGTTGCTTTCAATATGACGTGCGTAGATGTGGCCCAATCCTCTTCAATGCATTTGGATGATTTTCTTCGTTTTTCAATGGATTCACATCATGCATTCCACGACGATGACGAGCTACCTGTAGATGGCAGAGTATGACGATCCGTACACATGCATACAATATCTGTGCAAAGGACTAGCTCAATCTTAGCCGTTGGTTGCTCTGTTGTTGAACTGTGCACTGAAATTTACAATGACTTAGGAAGCGTGGCAACCCAGTTGGTGGACTTCATAGGGATGGTTAAAATGTAAAAAGAATGGCCGGAAATTGGACAACTCAGTTAATCTTTGGACAGGATTTTGAGGCCATGTTTGCGGGTGAAAATGGGCCAGTTCCGGTCTAGAGGAGTTCAAGACACAACTTGATTGGGACTGAATTTCATAGGCGGTTTGGCTGATGAGTCAACACCAACCAAGTAGCTGATGTCAAAGCTCTGTGGGGCCCATCATAATGTATGGGTTTTATTCACATCTGTTTATTTTTACAGTTCATTTTAGGGAATGAACCCAAAAGTTAGGCAGATCTAAAGCTCAAGTGGACCGCACCACAAGAAAGAAGGGGAATTGAATACTTACCGTTGAAAACTTCTTAGGGTCCACAGATGCTTTGGATGACGCTGATATTTGTGTTTTCTTTTCACCTTGAGTGATGTGACTTCATGAACAGGTTGGATGGCAAATAAACATTGTGTTGGACCTCTGTTTACTGTGGTTTGGTCAACTTGAGTTTTGGATTTAATTTTTTTGGCTCATGCTCTAAACTGAGCTGTCAAAATAGATGGACTACGCGGATAAAACACATACATCATGGTGAGGCTCACATAGCTGAATTTCAGCCCCCCTAACCAATGCATTATCATATGAACTGTCTACTAACTAAAAAAAAAAAAAAAAAAAACATGTATACCATGATAGAAATCACAGTCGTCCACCACTGAATCCATCCTTACTTCGGCTTTATGTTTTATAGCTGTGCACATCTGAATCGGATGGTTAGGACTTAGGATTGGCTAATAAAAGTGATTCTTTAGAATCATATGCAATCGATGAGTCAAAAGAAAATTGATGGAGCAAATAGTTGATTAGACTTTAGTCAATGATCTTGAATTTTGTGAAGCTTGTTAGATCAGTGGGACCTCAGAAGCGTAGACTGGATATGGTGCACAATCAAGATCGATTAGCTAAGTATCGTTCTAATAGTCAGTGACTGCGCCTTGGTCTAAGTCAACTCGACTCAAGGCTTGGTTCTTGATACTGTCAGCTCAAACTTGGCCAAGTAGACTCGCTCTCAAGTCTATTTGAACTGACTCAGTTGGAACATGGGCTTTTGGCAAAAGGTAAGAAGAGATTGAACCCCTGTGAGACCGGAGAGCAGCAGGGAACAAGTTGCAAACATATCTCCTGCAGCAATTATATATTTTATATATAATTAATTTAGACATTTACTACTAATCTAAATATTATTTATTAAATATTCACTCAAGTAGGCCCGACTCGACATCAAGTCAAATCTAGGCTTTGAGTTTTTGAACTATAATGTCAAGCGCCTAATTCATCTCAAGGTGTGGGACTAAGGCAATTGTATTTTTGGGTGATAAAAGCACAGCCCCATGGTTCAATTTCAGGGGTTGTATTCCCATTGGTTCATATACATGTTATGTTATTGTGTGTTTGAGTTGTGTGGGGGCCCACTGTAATACTCTTGATAAAATTTAAGGGTACAATATTTTTTCAAAAATGTTTACTAAAATGACCCTTAGGTGGGCCATTTAATCATTTTAACCAAGATCCATGACGATTTGTCTATCTAAATACCAAGCTACACCATAGATCATTCATCCAGACCATCTAAACTAATAATTGAGCCTCAGATTGACATTTGAAGAATTGAAAGTTACAAAAAAAAAAAAAAAAAAAATGGATGGATCCTAGGATCATTGAAATTGATTGGTTTAACTTGTGACGCATCTAATTTGAACCATTAATTTTATTCCTCTTATTATTAGTTTCAAAATGATATGAATTCCATGATTTTATCGTAAGTATTGATCTTAGGCTAAGAGTACGGACAGCCATGATTTATTGCATTTATAATTTGATCTAGTGGACCAACATGTAATTGAATCCTATTAATATTTTGATTTGATCTTTGTTTGAAACATGTGAAACTATGATATTCATGTGTATGTGCATAGCCCATTATCATGACCATTGATTTTATCATCCATCACATACTTTTGAGTCACCAAAATATATTTCTCTAACCAAATGCATCATGAGCATCAAGAGAACACACTCTGATCAGATTAGATCCCACCCAGTTGTCGTCCACAAGCATGGTATGTGTATGCACTCTCACTCATGGGAATGAGAGAGTATTTTGTTAGATGCACCCTCTGTTATGTGAACAGACGAGATCCATATCTCACAAATTAATTAACTTTGGACCATGGAATAAATTTTGGGTCAAGTGTACCTTCTAGTTTGAGGCAATGAACATCTTGGATCTCATGACACGGACATGTGGGCCCCACAGTACATAATCTACCTCACCCCTCAATTCTCTCCATTACGATAATTCCACCCCCAAATCCTCTGGCGTGCAACCAAAAGAAGCCTACAAGGACAAAGCGTGGGCGAGAGGGATGTGTGAGCCTCACCTAGCTATTATAAAATCCACTCTGTTCAACCTCTTCTTTTATCATTAAAAAAATGTATTATTCAAACTTTGTTTTGAAATCTATGGCTAGATGCGTTTTTCTGTTGGACCAATGGATCGAACCCTTGAAGGACACCTTTATCAAGCGGACCACACTGAGTGGGGGAAAGACTACGCTTACCGAGTGACAGCCGTGTAGGCCACCACACGCTGGCCACGTGGGTAGCCGTGTGAGACCCACACGCTGTCCACATGGGCAGCGTGGTGGACCCCACACGCTGTCACATGGGGGTGCTGCCACGTCAGCAGATGGGCCCCACGTGAACCCCATCTTGTGATAAAAAGGGAAAAAAAAGAAAGAAAAAAGATAAGGAATAAGGGTTTGGTAGCCTGGATTTACCATGGAATCCATGTGAATTATAATCCTAAGTTGTGTTTGGCATCGTACATGGATATCATGTGAATAAAAATTTTGTGTTTAGCACTTTTCTCCATGTATGATATGCAGTTCACTAAATTCTTAATGGTAGCACATGGTAAGGTTTATGTGAAATCCACCATGATCACCAAGTATGTTACTCCATATTAGCCATAGGTCCTAAAACCCAGCTCGGTCCGTGATGTAGGTATGTGGATGTTAGACCCATGATTCTTTGCGATTTTTGGATCATGGCCTTTCACGGGTTTGCCTCGTTCGAGACCTTTTGCACTTGCTGAGCGTTTGAAAAGGATTTATAGAAGACCGGAGCTGCCACTAGCCAATAACTTCAAATCTACAATCAGTTAGACCTTGTAGAAATGCCTAAGATCGAAAATCCGAAGATCCTTTGCCTTAAGATGACTCTTTGATCCGTTGCTTGAAATTCAAGATAAGGACCGCGGTTATAGAGAGGGAAGGTGTTAGGAACCCACTCTGCCATACAAATGTACGGTCTCTACTTCACAGGATAAAATCCAATTCTGAGGATTAGTTCCAATTCTTGCACTTTCATGAATGCTGTGCGTGCTGAGTGTAGTGTTTAATGCGTCATTGCTTTGTCAAGCAGTGTCTTAGGTCTAGCGTACTTGCCCTGACTCACTAACTTGCCATGCAGAGTAACTAGTCGACTCAAGTTTTTGATCGGCATGATTCAAGAAAGCTCGACAAACCTCAAAGCATACACTTGAGTTAACTAGGTGAATGTTATGCATGAGATGCTATGAATGAGATGAGCAGGGGGTTGAGAAGGGAGTAGCTATTGCACAATGCTAATGCATGGTGGAATGAGATTGATTAAGAACTAGATACCTGGGTGGAAGGTGGTATCATAAGGATCGACTCAAGTGACTTGGATAGATAATGGATTGACTCAAGGGGCTAAGGTAAGGACCGAATTGAACCAGACCAATGCTAGGCTCACTTCCTCACTCTGACTCTCCTTAGTGGAGAGATGGCTAGACTGAATTTACGTCGGTAGTCTAACACGACACCTTCGTATGTGCGGAAGCTTGAAGAACAACTAGAATTATGGCTAAGTCTTATAAGGGGGGTGATTAGGACCTTTTGAAATTCTTTTCGCCTACTTATACAATTTAACACATTAAACTAAGCAAGAAAGAACACTTCGGGTTCCAAGCCTAAGTGGGTCCAATCACATGACTAGCATATGGTTTAAGCAATAAAAAACCTAGTCTAAGCATGCATAGATAATCAAATGATTTAACTAATCAAGCTCCTAACCTATGCAACTTATGTAGACTTATGAGAATGGATCAATGAGCTCAAGTCTACACAACTAGTGGAAGTACATCTTGTGTGTGGATGTGCCTATCTGGTGCCTAGCATACATTCCTACCAAGCATTCATAATTAAATAATTAAATATTCAATGCTAAGATATCAATGTGCTCAATCAATCACAAACACAAGCATGTATAGTGGTTCGACTTTGGGTCTACTCCACTCCCGGTTCAAGTACTCAATTCCTTTGAGCACACCAGCATTCACTATCGGAGGTTTTAAATGAGGTTCACCTCTCAACTTTTACACGGAGGTTTTGTCGGTTCACCTTTCAACCATAATTGGAGTTTTGGACAAATGGCTAATTCTCAACCCGAATGGAGTTTTGGACATAGGCTAACTCTCAACCCTACGCACGTTCACTCCCTTGTCGGAGGCTCTCCCTTGGAGACTTTGTTTAGGCCCAGCAAACGAGCTAAGGAGTGCCAAATAACCCCTAGTCTTTAGGCCAACAAACAGGCCAAGGAATGACCAACGTCCCTAGTTCGAGTTTGACAAACAAACTCTACACTCAACTCCCACAGAGAATTGAGTGGATGGACTCTCAACAAAGACAACCTTACTTGTCGGATGAGCCCCTTGTTCAGCACCGATTCAGGTTGCTTGATCTCCACTCTCCCGTGCTTCAATCAGCTTCCCTTGCTCCCTCGATCGTGTTGCTGTTGCGTCGTCAATGCCTTAGCTACATTCAATCAATCACCTTACTTGTGATGCCTTTGAGATGCCCAAGGTTATAGAAGGATTGTTGAATCTCCTACATGGGATATGTAGCTTGTTCTAATTAGGAGATCCACCTAGAGGGTCTTCTGGAGGTCTTGAATAAGAGATATGACTATGTGGTATAGTGTCTCATTTTTAGAATTGAGAGAGGAATCAAGTCATCTCTATGTTTGCATTTGAATGCCCTCACTTGTGATTAAATACAAGGGATATGAATTGAAACTCCTCCTCTTTGAGGCCCCATATGATGTACAAAAGGTATGGGTAATAGGCTCTCGAAGCCCTCTCAAAATGCCCCAAAACCGAGCTCCATATTTAAAGAAAATGAGCTCCAACAGTAATAAAACGGGCAAAAACGGCTAGTTGCAGACCTGTCCCGACCGGTCGTGACCGGTCGGCCAATGGCCTGATGAAGACAGAGGCTTGCTATCTTGTCTGGGGTCTGTCTGACCGGTTGTGACCGGTCGGTCAGGCTATGCACAGTGCTGAAGGGGTTTTGACAGCACGTGCAACCTCAAAGGCCGATCTTTTGGTGATCTTTTGGGACACCTAAGGCCATTCTTAAATGACTAATGGTAAGTCTAATGTGGTCAAGGCCATCAAGAGGTTAGGGGATAGGTTTTGGTTAAGGTTAAGGCACACCAAGGCATCACTTTTACCTGTTTCTTCTTTCTTGATGCAGCCGGGTCACTTGAGTCTTCGATCTTCGTCTTCACTAAGCTTAACCGACACTAGACTCACTGACCTAAGTGATTGCCAAACAAGGTGCACTAGTATGCCACAGAAAAGTGCACTAACATAGACTAGGGGGTTAAGAGGCTAAGGAGTAAAGAGGCTTATGTGTTTTGGTGGAGAAAGAGGCTTCTTGGATTTCTTGGACGCTTGAAATTAAATGAGGAAATGAGGGGGGTATTTATAGAAATCCCAGCCTAGGTTTTCCATAAATATTGGCAACTTTGAGGGCAGAGATAGATGTGAAGTTTTTCACCTAGGTTGGGAGCTTGGCTTGGATTTAGGTTCAGTTGGTAAATAAAGGCCTCAAGATGGACAGAGTGGTAATTTGGCTCATCTCAAACTTAGTAAAGGAAAAAATGTGTCAGCTGATGTGGAGGGGCACTAGCTGTCCAAAATTGTCTGAAAAAATGCATTGGGCGGCACGCTGGTCGTCGCCCAGTGCACTGTTTCCTCCCTTCTTTAGCAGGGATTCTCCCATGGATACTGGGACTCTCCGACCGCTGTATAGTTCTTTCTCTGTTTGAGTTGCAGGCCTCGACTGAGCTTGGGCTTGGACTTGATTCCTTAGCCTTAGTGGGTTGAAAATGATTGAATTGTCTTAGCAGGCTGACTTGATGAGTTGACTCAGCAGGCGACTTGTCGAGTTGGTTTATTGAGTTGACCCTTTTTAGCTTAGCTTAGGGCTTCAATTATGGTTAAGGGTTTGGGTCAAAGTTAAGGTTTGGATCAAGGTTAAGGGTATAGATCAAGGTTTAGATTAGGGTTAAGGGTATGTATCGACGTTTGGATTTGGTTTAAGGGTATGGATCAATGTTTGGATCAATGTTAAGGGTATGGATCAAGGTTTGGATTAGGGTTAAGGGTATGGATCAAGGTTTGGATTAAAGTTAAGGCTATCGATCACCATTCGTCCCAATCATCTGGTCTTAATCAACTTATTGGCCTGGGTGGGGTGTTTATAGATGCCCCTATTTGGCAGAGGTTGTGTGCAACCAAATGCCAAAGAGTGTGGACACCCCCATCTTTGCTAGGAAGTCTTAAATTGTAGTATAGATTTGTTGCCTGCCTTTATGTCTTACCAGCTGGTTGTATGAAAATAGATAACTCACATATACTGCGGGGGTTTGGAGAAAACTTTGTGATTGTCCCTGCACTCTTTTCAATATGGGTACCCAATCGTAACCCTTTCATCCTTGATCGGTACTGACATTGAAGAAGTTAGTCAAAGTAGGGCCCCTCCACTTTTGCGACCTTACGAGGATACTGTCTAGAAATGGAATGTACATTGCTTCCCGGATCACCCCAAGAGTACTAGTTTTTCTTGATCGTCAAAGTGGTTAGTTGCCTTGCACTTTTTGCGGCCTTTTGGGAGATCCACTACGCCACTTGTATTCGATCAAGTTTCGTAAGCATCCCAAACTAAGTATGTGCGGGTGACCACTTTTTCATTCAATCTTCTGATTTAAACACTTTGGTTACAATTTGTCTTTTCCACCATTCACATAGTTTCTTCATACTAGGCTTTGCTTATCATCCTTTCTTACATTAGCTTTTAGTACGGCAGTTCTGACATTGGAGTTTAGACTTGCTGTACTTTGTGTGCATTTTGATCTGATAGTTCTAGAGAGACCGCGAGTCGTTGAATCTTATTTGATTTTTGCGTTGGCCACCACCCAGAGATATGGAAGATCTCTTAGTGCCTCGGAAGCCTAACATTATTTTGTTTTTTGAAAAATTACCCCACTTTGGGGAGTGATACTTCATGGGGTTTTTATTGCAAACAGTTTTATAAAGGGCGTTCAGTTTCCGTATACCTCCACTAGGGATGCCTGTAAAGTTTCAGTGCACTGGTTTTTATTGAAAGCATGTAGAAGGGTCAACCCACCTTTTCGTAGATGATGGCCACAATCGGGACTACCCATGATGGATGAATGGATATGATGTGATGGATGCTTGGATATGACTCTTTATCTTACAACCCAACGGTTCCGATTGGGGATCTGTACTGTTGAGTATGCACAAAATTTTAGTTTATTTCCTTTTTTAAGGTTTTTGGTTCACTTAGGATTTACTTTTTAGGGTTTTGGGGTCCACTGGGAATTGTTTAGGGCGGTGGTTAAATCAGTGGTTTGGTCATGATCCCAATCCGTGGTCAATCAGGTCCATCGTCCCAAAACGTTGTTATGTCTTTGTTAAGGATGTGACCCAGATGACACTTTATTGTGGTGGTTGACCGCTGATCTTGGTTGAGATTCCAATCTGTGAGTGATGTGATCCATCATCCCAAAATTGGTGAGGTCGATGAGTGGAGTTCAGCACTCTTATTGATAGTGTAAGTACTTGGGGTCGCAACCCTGAGGTGCTCCATTGGGGATGGTGATTGTATTTTTGTGATTTTTTTAAATGATCTGGATTGTCATATCACCACTTGTATGGTTGCAATCAACACTGATTTTTATTTGAAATATTTTTAGATTTCTTTTAAATGGTCCAAACCATCGGATCATGACTCAAACGGTTGCGATTGATGTCAGTTTTTATTTGAAAATATTTTTGTGATTTTGGAAATATAGGGCGAATGTATGGAACTTCCATCCACTTCAACTCTACTGCTGATAAGGCATCCGATCTATTTTACTTTAGCGAACAAGACGATCGCATACAATTAAGTGTAGTAGTTTTATATCTTCAGATGAGTTGATTGAGGGTTTACAACAACACACCCACAAAGTTACATGTTCCTTTTATACAATGCACAATGAACTTCTTCAGCCATAAGATGGACAACATCCTCACATTTTCCATGATCAATTCACTTTGGCGTCTTATACTGCTCATAATACCATAAGGGTGTGCTTCACCTCTCAATTGCCTTAATCCCCTTCTTGACTTCCAGGAACAGGGAACATCTGTCAATTTCAACGACGACTTCCAATCTAGGTCATCTGTAATGGTGCGTTCAACACGAACAATATTGTGGAACTTCCATTCGCACTTGACTTGACCATTAATAAGCTTCGCACACCCGTATGATCAATTGTTAGCCAAGTCTAAAAGACTTAAAAAATTAATCCTAGTGTAGTTTAAGGTCTTCAGGCCAACGGGATCAACTCGGACGGTTGCGATCGACGCTGATTTTATTAAAATATTTAGAAAATATTTTTAATTTTTTTAAGATGATCCGGTTCATCAGATTTTGAGCCAACGGTCATAATCGATGTTGGTTTTTATTCGGAAATACTTAAAAAATATTTTTGATTTTTGAATGATGACTCGATCCATCATATCATTATCCAACGGTTACGATCAATGCCGATTTTTATTGAAAAATACTTTGAAAATTTTTTGATTTTTCAATGATGATCTGGTCCATCAGATTGTGATCCAATGGTCAAGATTGATGCCGAATTTTATTGTAAAATACTTTGAAAATATTTGTTATTTTTTAATGATGATCTGGTCCATCAGATTATGATCCAACGGTCATGATCGATGTTCATTTTTATTAGAGTTTATTTTCGTATTTTTTAAATTGATCCGGGCCATTGTATCACGACTTGAACGGTTGCAATCGATGCCAATTTTCATTTGAATGTTTTTTTTATTTTTAAAAAGATCCTGTCGTTCTTCTTTTTTGGGCTGCTTTGTACCAGATTGTAGACACCCCACCTTCGGCTACACTGTTGGTAGAGATAGCTGGTTGAACGGAGGACCATACCCCCAAACCCCAAGTCCAAACTCAGCCAAACTCACCCTTGTAAGCCCCATTCCATAGCCCAGTTCAAGCCTGAACCCAGTCAACCCAGTCCTAAAAATCACCCTGAAAAACCCCCCATAAAAAAAGGCCAGTCAAAAAATCCCAAAAAAAGTCAAACTCACTGAGTCAACTCGCTGAGTTAACCCGCTGAGTCAAGCTGTCGAGTCAACCCGTCGAGTCAAAACACCGAGTCAACCCGTCGAGTCAAATCACCGAGTCGACCCGCTGAGTCAACTCACTGAGTCGACCAGCGAGTCCAACAGCAGCCCCGAGGGAGCGACCGTACTCGCTGGAAACCGAGGAACGGCCGTACGGGCGGCCCATGGCAGGCCGCCCAGAAAAAATTACGAGAGTGCCCCTCTCTGCTGCTATAAATACCCCCCTCCCCTTCTCATTTCAACAGGCCATTCGAGTCCATTTCAGCCCGAGAGCTCTGAGTCCATCTCTCCACCCTTTAGCCCATTTTTCCACCAAGGAGAGCCCGAGTGAGGAGAGTCTAACCCTGGTCCAGCCCAGCCTGACCACTGGTCCAAGCCTCCCAAGCCATCCAAGTCTTGATCCAACCACTCGAAGCCAACCCTTGCGACATCTCCGTCCACCCAGCTACTCTTTTCCAGCATCATCTCATTTGCATCTAGCATAAGTGCAACATTTACTTTTCTTCCAACCCCCCTGCTTCACTACAAGCACCTTGATTACTCAAACACACATGCATATGTCTTTATATTAAGCACCTGTCAGTTCGAGCGTATGCTCTGGGCTTGCCCGTTGTTGGAACCTGCCCATCAGAAACTCTTACTGTTCAGACCTGCATTCATGCTTCACCATAAAACACCTTGATCATTCAAGCACACTGCATACGTCTTACATTAAGCACCTGTCAGTTCGAGCGTACGCTCTGGGCTTGCCCGTTGTTGGAACCTGCCCATCAGAAACTCTTACTGTTCAGACCCGCATTCATGCATCATGTCATCCATGAGAATATACGAGGATTAAACTAGACTTTCAAATATTCGATCGATTCTGTGAAGTAGAGACCGTACTTCGGTACGGGCAGTGTGTGGGGTGCTTAACCTCTTCCCACCCTGTAATCGTGATCCCTTACCTTAAATCTTTGACCGCAGATCAACAGGAGTCATTTTAGATCTCAGCATGTCCCCGCCGATGGGACACCTTTTCAATTTCAGCACATCCCCGCCGATGGGATTTCAATTCAATTTCCAGCAACAGGGACAGCACTGGCGAATGCCCACAACGGGGGTCAGTGTCAAGCCCACATCAATCAGCGGACAGTGGCGAATACCCAACAAGGGGGTCACTTCCCAGCATCTCAGCCTCCTGCAAACAGGAGCACTTTTCAATTCCAGCACATCCCCGCCGATGGGATCCCAGTTAATTTTCAGCAATCTTCAATTAAGCAAAATCCAGTTAATTTCCAGCAATCTTCAATTCAGCAAAATCCAGTTAATTTCCAGCAATCTTCAATTCAGCAAAATCCAGTTAATTTCCAGCAAGTTCCAGTTCAACCTTCAGTACAGTCTCCAGTTCAGTTACCATCATTTCAAGCTCAAGTTCATCAGAATCCAGTTCAATCATCAAACCAATTTCAGCAACCCGCGGTTGCTTTTCAGCAAGCCCATAGGGTCGAAGACATCGACCACTATGCCGAAGAAGAACGTGCCTTACTCCAGGAGGCACCAGTCGCTCGAACAGATCACTCAGGACTGGACGAGTTGCGGGAGCAGTTCCAGATCTTGCAAAATCAGCTTCAGCGACAGCAAGGAATCGACCTACCTTCGACCAAGTTCAGAGACTTGTGTCCTTTCCCAGATGCTCGGGTACCTCAAAACTTTGAGGTTCCAAAGTTCAAAAGATACGACGGCAGCGGTTGTCCCACAGCACATCTCAAGGCCTTCTGTGGAGAGCTGAGTGCAATCTCAGGAAATGAAGGGGCCCTCATTCGTTTGTTCCAAAAATCTCTGAAGGGCGATGCCCTCGATTGATACACTTCATTGGATTGCCACCGCGTCAGGACATGGGAACAGCTTTCCCAGGCTTTCGTCGACAGATTCGCATACAATCTCAACATGGCACCCAGAAGAGCCGACCTCGCAGCTCTCAGGCAAAGGAGTGATGAAACACTGTCAGCCTACGTGGGACGTTGGCGAGCTATGGCAGCCAGAATGCGGACACCCATCGACGACGAAGAACAAATCTCCATGATTGTTCATTCAACATACCCAGGCATATCCGGGTATCTCATCTCGCATCCATATGCGAATTTCTCACAATTGATCTGTGCTGGAGAGCAAGTCGAAGCAGGAATCCGGGCCGGGACAATCTCCCCATGGCCTCATCAAGCCACTACAGTCAAGAGGAACAGAGTGGAAGGAAGACCTATCGGGCACGGGAATGGAAACCGTAGTGGTTCTCCTCCTCGCCCAACGGAGGTAAACAATATCAACACCACTGCTCAAGGGAATCAACGTGCTCCCCCACAGGGACGTCAACAGTATCAGCAGAATCAAGTTCAGCATCAGCCTCAGCGGTATCAGCCACAACCGAATCCTCAGCCACAACCACCTCGACAACAGCAGCAGTTCAGGGGAAATGGCCAATACTCATACTAGAACAGGCAGAATTACAGGGAGTTCAGGAAGTTCACTCCACTCAGTCAACCACTTAGTCAAATCATGACTACGCTGGTACAAAAGCAGTTACTCACTCTGATGACACCTAGGCCTCCGCCTCATCCTCTGCCTCCAAACTACCGAGAAAATGAGTACTGTGCCTACCATCAAGGACGTGGCCACGCCACGGATCGATGCTATACTTTGAAGAATGCCATACAAGACCTGATTGATGACCGCAAGATCGTCATCTCGGTCCCTGGAACTTATCCAGCAGCTTCCACCAACATCCTTCAGAATCCTCTGCCTCAACATCCGATGGACCCCAGTTCGTCTCGTGGCCCTGCAGTCAATAGTATAGAAGAAGGGGATCATCTCGATCGCTTCTTCTCCCCCATCCAATCCATTCACGCCTACACTTATGAGCCGACAAATCCTCCTCCAGTCTTGCAAGGGGCAAGTCCCTTTCTTCCTTCAATCTCCGAGCCAGTAGTGCTTGAAGGAGCACCTCCATACGATATACCAGTTGTTCAAGGGGCACTTTACAACCATTCAAGCTGGGAACCAGTCGTCTTGGAAGGAGCACAATCATACATCGAGCCCACATACGAACCTGTCATATTGCAAGGGGCAAGTCCCGGAGGCGTATCAATCACGCTACGGCAGCTCGGACGAACAGAGAAACCTCCTGCCATATCAAGAGGACCAGTATTCATTCCATGGGAGCCCCCCGCCCCAGGAACAGTCAAGCCAGGACCACGACCTTATGTGGTCTATGAAGACAAGCCTCGATACTACCCCTTCAGCACAGGCAACAATGTAGTCCTCAAGGCAAAAGCTCCATACGAGGAAGATCTGGTACCCACACCAGCACCGTTGCAAGAACCGGTGGTCCTAGAAGGCAAAAGGGAGGAAAACTACAAAGAGGTTCCATGGCACTATCCAGAGTGTGCGGAAGTGGGGAACATGAACCCCAATGGACGTTACATCCGAAGAGATAATCAGAACAGAGGAGATACCAAAGGCGCTCTCTCAGGCCTCGGCAACAAAAATGAAGCCGCATATGATGTGGCGACTCAGCTCAAGTCAATCCCTGCTCAAATATCAGTATGGGAGCTACTTTGCACATCTCGAATACACCGAGAAATGTTCGCCAAAACCTTGAACGATGCTCATGTCTCCTCCGATACGGCACCAGAAATGATAGCTTTGATGATTGGACAACTCCTGGCTCCGCGCGCCATCACCTTCACAGATAATGAGTTGCCACCAAAAGGACGCGATCATGGGCGATCCCTCAACATAGCCTTGCGATACAAGGACCTCTGTGTCCCGCTGGTCCTTATCGATAATGGCTCAAGCCTAAATGTCTGCCCACTCAAGACTGCGGAACGTTTGGGAATCAGTCCCTCTTCATTTCGACCCAGCACCATATGTGTCAGAGCATTCGACAACACCCGCCGATCAGTGGAAGGGGAAGTCGACATAGAGGTACAGATAGGCCCGGAAGTCTCCACCATCACATTCCAAGTCCTGGATATATCAGCCTCTTTCAACATGTTGCTCGGACGACCATGGCTGCACAAAATTGGAGCTGTGCCATCAACCCTGCATCAACGAGTAAAGTATATCTGTGGAAATCAAGAGATCTCTATCCATGCAGAGAAAGAGCTCATCATTCCTTCCAATGCTGCTGCCACTGAACCAGACATCCTGGTCATCGATATCCAGCATTCTGAAGAAGACATCCCGTTTCACAGTTTCGAATTTGAGACTGTGAACTCTATCGCCAATCCAGAACCGATAAGGGTGGACCGTGTCTTCTCGCCGGCAGAGCGTCTGAGCCTCAAATACTGAATGAAGAATCACTTCAAGTCCAGAAAGGTATCGCTAGTATATAACCAACGCAAATGGGGACTCGGATATAGGGCAACCTTCATGGACAAAAGGAGGAAGAAATTTCGGTGCTCACCCATCCAATTCGTCAAGCCAGGAGAACCGTACAAAGATCCAGGAGGGAATCAACCGACTGCACTACACAAAGGCCTCCTGATGAGCCTAGTTTGGGCCACATGGCCTCCCATTCGATGGGATCAGATTCTCGAACCATCTAAGCCTCCAGAAGAAGAAGAAAAGGATGAAGACGAAAAAGGAAGTCAAATACAGCAGCTTCAGGACCAGGTTACTCTGACACCTGCTCCCAACCAGGGGCACAACTTGCCCACTTCTCTCAACCAGGGGCACAACCTGCCCACTTCAGTCAGCAAGGGGCACGACTTGCTCATCTCAGCACCAATTAGCAAGGGGCACGACTTGCCCATCTCTGCAAAGTCAACATCATCAATCATCAGCCAGGGGCAGAAGCAGCCCATCCATTGGACCAAGAAAGGGAAGTGGCCAGCCCTAGATTGGTCTGATGTCCAGGTTCCAAACTTGTGTCTCACTGCGGAACCAGACGAACTGCAATGCGAGATAAGTGATCCGGGAGGGACTGAGTACGACTCAGATCCCGAACCCGACCAGCGAGAAGTCATGGTCATTGGGCCAGACCATGATTCTTCGCCCAAATCATCAACCCCCACCACTTCAGGGGAGGAAGTGTGGGGTCCTGAATGGTCATCTGTTCCCTTAACTTTTGAATCAGCCAAAGAGCCATCTGAGGGCTCTGGCTTCCAAAAAAAAATGCCTGTTTAAGCAGCGACCGGAACTTTGGAACAAGTTGGGCTCAATCATGGTCTGCAATGCCCGCTTGTTCAAAGTCCCGTAAATTTCAAAAACCCAAAAAAATAAAAAACTTTCAAAAACCAAAAACATCTATCATTTCAATTTCAGAAAAATCTCAAAAACCAAAAAATATTTCTTTTCCTGCATTCAATAGTGTGCCAAGTTCGTCTAATGAGTCGCATGAGTTTGAAGTCGAATCATATGACTTTGACATCGAATTAGACTTTGAGCTCATGGGTCTGGACGAAGCTCGGGATGAGGAAGATGATGATCCAGCTCCCGAACTAGAGGATCTCCTCAAAAAGTTTGAATCTAAAGCCAATGTTGTAGCCGATGATTTTGAGATAGTAAACTTGGGGACGCCTGAGATCCCTAGGGAAGTACGCATTGAAAAATCGTTGCCACCTGAGATGAAACAGAAAATGATAGAGTTCCTAGCTCCAAGATTGTCCAACTTCGCGTTCTCATATGAAGACATGCCGGGGCTTGATGAAGAGCTCGTTGTACACCATCTGCCAACCAAGGCAGATATGAAGCCAGTGAAGCAGAAACTCCGAAGAATGAAGCCAGAATGGGCTCTGAAAGTCCGAGATGAAGTCATCAAGCAGTACAACGCGGGATTCTTGGTAGTTTCCAACTACCCTGAATGGCTCGCCAACATCGTGCCAGTACCAAAGAAGGACGGCAAGGTTCGAATGTGCATCGATTTCCGAGATCTCAACAAAGCCAGTCCAAAAGATGACTTCCCTTTGCCACATATCGACACTCTGGTCGACAACACCGCTGGATACAAGATCTTCTCATTCATGGACGGGTTCTCAGGTTACAATTAGATCAAGATGGCCGTCGAAGATCGCGAGAAGACATCATTTATCACTCCCTGGGGAACCTTCTGTTACAGGGTGATGCCGTTCGGTCTGAAGAACGCAGGAGCAACATATCAGCGAGCAATGACAGCACTATTCCACGACATGATGAACAAAGAGCTCGAAGTATATGTGGACGACATGATCGTCAAATCTCGCACAATTGAAGGACACTTTGAAGATCTGAAGAAGTTATTCAACAGATTAGAAAAGTACAAGCTCCGTCTCAACCCTCAGAAATGTGTCTTCGGTGCAATGGGAGGTAAGCTCCTAGGCTTTATGGTGAGCGAGGATGGCATCAGGGTCGACGAGACCAAAACCAGAGCAATCATCGAGATGCCCCCTCCTAGAACAGAGAAAGAAATTCGTGGCTTCCTCGGCAGAATTCAATACATCAGTCGCTTCATCGCACAGCTCACACCTATCTGTGAGCCCATATTCAAGCTCCTTCGGAAGAACGTCCCAAAAGAATGGAATGATGATTGCCAAGTCGCCTTCGACCGCATCAAGAAGTATCTCATGAATCCTCCAGTCCTAGTGTCGCCCACTCCTGGACGACCACTATTGTTATACATCTCGGTAGCAGCAGAAGCCATAGGCTGTGTCCTCGGTCAGCACGACGAGACCAGGAAGAAGGAACAAGCAATATACTATTTGAGCCGGAAGTTCACCGACTACGAGACCAGGTATTCCCCAATCGAGAAGACTTGCCTCGCCCTAGTCTGGGCAACTCAGCGACTCCGTCAATACATGATTGCATTCCCTATTCTCCTCCTCGCTCACATGGATCCGCTCAAGTACCTGTTCGAGAAGCCGGCACTCACTGGAAGAATAGCTAAATGGCAGCTACTCCTGTCTGAGTTCGACATCACCTATGTCACTCAAAAGGCAATCAAGGGACAGGCCCTCGCCGATCATCTTGCGGCTCACTCTCTCCTGGACTATCAGCCGCTCAAGACGTTCTTTCCTGATGAAGATCTCTTGCTCATTGAAGAGGAAGCAAAGAAGAAAAAAGATGAATGGACATTATTCTTCGACGGCGCAGCAAATTCTAAAGGGAATGGTATTGGAGCAATCCTCTACTCTCCAGATGATGTCCCTATTCCTATCTCGAGGCGCATCGCATTCGAGTGCACCAACAACATGGCAGAGTACGAAGCATGCATCGCTGGCTTAAGGGAAGCCATAATCTTGGGCGTCGAGAAGCTACAAGTGTTTGGAGACTCACAGCTTATCATCAATCAGACCAATGGCGAATGGAAGACCAAAGACGAGAAGTTGATACCATATCATGTGTATCTTGACAATCTGATCGAAGAATTCGAGGAAATCACCTTCTCATACATGCCCAGAGCCAAGAACCAGTTTGCAGATGCTCTCGCCACACTTGCATCAATGCTCGAGATCCCAAAAGGAGCTTCAGAATGGGAGCTCACAGTCGAAATTCAAGAAGAACCTGCTTTTTGCCTACAAATAGAAGAAGCCGAAGTTGTCCCTGACAAACCCTGGTATGCCGACATCAAGCAATACCTCGAAACCCAGGAGTATCCAGAGTCAGCAACAGCAACAGCAACAGATCGCCGAACCATCCAGCGTTTGGCTGGTCAGTTCACCATCAGTGGCGAAGTTCTTTACAAGCGATCCTATAATCACTTCCTCCTTCGATGCGTCGATGAAACAGAAGCTACAAAGATCATGAAAGAAATACACGAAGGAATCTGTGGCCCTCACATGAATGGGCACATGATGGCAAAAAAGATTCTACGACTCGGCTACTATTGGCTCACCATGGAGACAGACTGCTGCCAGCACGTCAGAAAATGCTTCAAGTGTCAGGAGCATGCAAATCAAATCCATGCCCCATCATCAGAGTTATACAACCTGACCACCCCCTGGCCCTTCTCCATGTGGGGACTTGACATCATCGGCAAGATCAGTCCCAAAGCATCAAATGGTCATGAGTACATACTTGTGGCAGTCGACTACTTCACCAAGTGGGTAGAGGCAGCCTCCTACACCACGATTGCAGCATCTCAAGTGATCAAATTCATGAAGAACAACGTCAACAAGATAATGCCGGTACGGAATCCCCAATGCTATCATCACAGATAATGGAACCCCGTTCGTCAACAAGAAGATGGATGACTTCCTCAGCAAGTTCAAGATCCAACGTCATCGATCAAGCCCCTACCGTCTGCAGATGAACGGTGGGGTAGAAGCCGCAAACAAGACAATCGTCAGGATACTTGAGAAGATGGTCGTGACCTATCGAGATTGGTCAGATATGCTCCCATATGCACTTTGGGCCTATCGAACGTCTGTACGGTCTGCTACGGGCGTTACTCCTTTCGGGCTTATTTACGGAATGGAAGCAGTCCTACCAGTCGAGGTGGAAATACCATCATTACGGGTATTACTAGAAAGCGGAATTGAAGAAGGAGAATGGCAACGGGCCAGATTCGATCAGTTGCAGCTGGCAGATGAAAAACGCATGCGTGCACTAAGTCATTCACAGTGCTATCAGAAAAGGATCGCTCGGGCTTACAACAAGAGAGTCCGAAAAAGGAGCTTCAAGGTAGGCGACATGGTCATGAAGAAGATTCTACCGTCGCACCTTCCAAATCCCAGAGGAAAGTTCAAACCCTCGTGGGACGGGCCACTGATCGTCAGAGAAGTACTTCCCGGAGGCGCCCTCCGACTCACCAGCATGAGAGGGGTGGATCTTCCTGAGCCAACCAACGCCGACAACGTGAAGATCTTTCACGGGTAAGTTATTCTGACCTTATCAAAGGTTACTTTAATAGAGCTGAAGTCAAGGGGTCAAAGCTAAGATCTCTGAGAAATCATTCCGTCCACCAACAAGTGTTTCAAATAAGGGGGTTCCAAAAGAGAAAAATACAAAAAAAAGGGGGGGATTCAAAAAGAAAAGACAAAAAAAAAGAGAAAAAGAATACAGAAGAAAAAGAAAAAAAAAGAAAAGAGAAAGAAAAAGGGAAGCCAAAGCAAGGCACCCGAGGAAAAAATCAACCCAAAAAGAAACACAGTCATCCATCCATTCATCTCAGAGGAGTCTTTAGCAAAGACCGACAGCTCTATCATCGTAACTTAGGATAAGGGCTGAAAGACTGCCATCGGCAGGCAACGACGGATTCCCGACCTCTAGCCGCCGCAGTTATCTAGAGATCCAGAAAGAAAAGAAAAAAAAAAGAAAAGAAAAAGAAAAAGAAAAAGAAAGGTGTGCCTAAACAAAGAGGGCGGAGTGAAAACCCGAAAGGGCGCTCCGAGTAAAAACAGTGGGCATACAGCGGACTTGGTGAAAACCTGAAAGGGCGCCAAGGGTAAAAACAGCACAGCTGCCAAGGGGCAGGCAAGACCAAATACCCGGGACGTGGTGAAAACCCGAAAGGGCGCCACGGGCAAAAATGACGGGAAAAAGCCGGCTGTGGTGAAAACTCGAAAGAGCACTGCAGGCAAAAATGGCTCAAATAAAAAAAAAAGAAAAAATAAAAGTGCAGGTCGGTTCAAGCAGTGAAAGTGCAAGAACAAGAGGAAGTACAGTCAGGAGTGAAGAACTCTACAAACTCTGACAATCTCAGGAAGCAAGAGTTTCCATTGCCTACATCTTTAGGGAACCAAAGGATCAAGCAAGTCAAATCTCGAGACATCGGTCAAATCATTGACCGAGCCCCAGTTCTGATTCCTATATCTCGACACAAAGTCCAGAAACACTCACAAGACAACTCATGGCACAGTAGATTTTCAAACAGTTTTCTCTTTTAATTAGATACATCATATTTCTTTTACACATATCATACCATCTTTTTCAAAAAATAAAAAAAAAAAAAAAATTTCATCAATCATATATGCAAAAAGAATGTGCAGGTGGCCAACACAATCAATCTCTACCCTCCTCCTCGGCCACATCAGGTAAGTCCTCTGACTCATAAAAGGATAATCTCGCTCTCAACCTGCTCACCTCCATACGCAGGTAATGCACCTCATCGCGCTCAAGGGTACGGATCGTTGTCTCCTCATCAGACAACCTCCGATCGGCAGCCAATCTCCTCGACATCATCTCACAATGATACCGAAGTGCAGAGATCTCAGACAGCAAATGACCATGAGTGGCCAAAAGGAAGCCAGGATCGATAAACGGGCGCTCCTCAAAAGGTTCATATGAACCAGATGAAGAGCCAGCATCTCCAAGAATATCCTGCTCATCCTCATCAGCAGTCTGGTGCCAACAAGGGATACGTCGATACAAAGACTGCTCAGCAACCCAGTACTGATATGGGGCGGTCGCCATCGGAAAAGTCCGTAGCTCAAATCCCAACAAATCAGCTGTCAAATAACTCGCCCAAGAACAATCAATCCGGGTCCTAAAGTCAGAGGACCTAGATGGAAGTGCCCGACGCCCGATACCCGTAAAAGCGAAAAGAGGAACATCCTGCTCATACCCAAACTGCCGCAGGAACCGAATGGGATGGTAAGAGAAGTAAGATCGAAAGCCTACCAACATCAGAGGAAGGCGGTGTGCATCGCAAAGCACTGGAGGAAGTGAAAGCCAAGATGACTCCCAACGAACGTTCCAGTCACGAAGTTCAGCGAACATCCTGCGATACAAGGGCTCGCTCATCCTAGCTGAAGGCGGAAGGAACTCCATGATATAACGCATGATGTCAGAACCTGGGATGTCAGGAAGAGGTACAGGAACGGTCAGAGAAAGATGCTCCCATAACCAGACCTGATCACAAAAGAAGTTCAGCTAGAGCAAGACAAGTCCTGACAAAGCAAAAGGAAAAGGTGTAGAAAGGATACCTGCAGAAAGGCACAGCAGCCGCGAAGGACACGAGTGCGGCCCAGGGCACAGTCGGTCAACCCATCGAATAGCTCGACCAAGATGAGAGAAATGATCCCCTGCCGACGGACAGCTCGGCTCATCACCTCAAAAAGCAAAGGAGTCTGGGACCTGCGCCATCCCGAAAATAGCACCTCAGCTATCAAGCAGAACATCAGTGCGTTCCGAGCAAAGGTAGAACCGGCCGTACTCTGAGGACCCGAAAAAAGATCATACAGCAAGTCCAAAGAGAACACTACAGCATCCTGGCCACTAGCTGCAGGCCGAACAAGATAAGGGATCCCAAACCAGTTCTGCGGTGTAGCAGTCTTCGGCGATGTCTTCGGCGAGAAGTACTGAGTATAATCCAAGGGTAAGCCTGTCAAGCGTGCAAGCTCCTCCAAAGAAGGCCCCATCTCCATATCGTTGAACGCAAACAAGTTCAACGAAGGGACCCAGTCAATCAAGGCAGCTCCGAGCATCCTCCAGTCAATGTCAACTCTAGCCATATGAATCAGACTGCCAAAGCCATAGGACTCCAAATCTCGAATCTCATAAACTGACAAGCTGTTAAGCCAAGCAAGCAGTCGTGGCGAGCAAGAAGAACGAGGAAGCAGCTAACAAGTCCTCACCGGTATCCCCTCCAGTACAAAAGGCCCAGAAATCAAGGACAGCTCATCGAGGATCGGAAGGTCAACAGGCGAAGGAGAAGGAAAAGCTGGAACCTCTGCCGACTCGACAACCCCTGATCGGCCCTCAGTGGTGGCTATGTCTGATATAGTCGCATCGCTGTCTGAAACTGTCATAACCTCAGCCGCATGAGAAGACTCGCCCACCTCATGAACAGAGTGCGCAAAAGACCGACGACCAAGGGAAGGACAATGCTCCCCATCAAAAGGAATATCAGTGAAGATCACACCGCACATCGTGGCATCCTGGCTAATCTGACCGTCGAAGAATACATCTGAACCATCAAAAAGGGTCCCGGCAGCCCCGATTGAAGAATCAACGGTCAGATCTGGACCTGCGGCCCCCTCCAATAGAAAATCATGTATCCAATCATCATCCTGGCCGATCAAGGGGATCATCGAGGCATCTACACCGTCCATCATCAAGGGGACATCATCAATGATCACATCAAGTCCACCCAAACAAGTGTGCCGCACATCTCGGCCCTCATCCAGAGCATCCAAACCGTCAAAGGTACCATCTGAGCCATCCATACCATCCAGACATGAGATCAGCCCATCTATGTCCCTCATAGTCCCATCATCACCGTCCATCACGTCATCCATGGGACCCACACTCAAGGGATGCATAGCCTCACCTATGTCCCATCCCATCATCCCATCTATACCATCCATTCCTCCCATAATGAAGGTCCCATTCAAATCTGAAAATCCAGCCATCCCACCCTTAATGGACCCATTCAAAGCTCCACCAACCACCAAGCTTAAGTCTTCATCAATGCCCCCTCTTAATGCCCCATCTACCCCATCCATTAAAAGCATCTCCCCATTATCAAAGCTCAGTTGAAGATCTGAAGTGTGGGACCCACCTTGGACAGCCCCCACAGCCCATAAATCCCCACCATCCATGGCCCAAGAAAGCACAAGGCAAGATGAGGACAAGATGATGATGAAAGAGGAGATAAAGAGAAGATTCATTGTTGGAATCGAACCTGAACGTACACAGCAGGTGGGGACAGCAGCAACAGGGACCAGAGAATGTCCGAGCACGAGCCAGCCCAGGCCGCTCAAGAGACGAGCTCTGGGCGGCCTGCCCTGGGCCGCCCGTACGGACACAGATTCCCTCTCTCCGCGGGATTGGCTCCAGGGTTCTTGGTAGGTGAGTCTGACAGTCCACGTCAGCAGATGGCGCTCCGTAGGCCGCCCAAGGCTCCGGTCCACTCCAAATTTCAACTGAAGATGATCAAGATCACACAAAAGGTGCCCCACTGGCCCAATCACGAAGCAATGTGACCGGAATAGGGCTGATCAAGCCAAAGAGAAGGAAAGGTGATCAAGTGGGGGCCACAAGCAATCCAAGCCATTCAAAGACTAGATCATCATGATCTAAACCATTGAAGAACCTATATGAGCCGTCAAACAACAAGATCAAAGGTTCGATCATCACAAGAAGGGCCAGAATCCAAGATCTAATCATCAAGTGGGCCCACAAAGCCAAATCAAGTGATCAGAGATGTTCAAGCCATCATCCACACCATGAGAAGCATTCCTAGCCTCACAAATCATCAAAAGAGGTGCCCCAAAGTAAAGCTAAGGTCTCAAGTGGGCCCACAGGACCAAATCTATCAATCTGAACCATTCAAGGGCCAATTGCCCCATGAAACGGGAAACCTATCTGCATGTAAATGTCCAAAGGGGTTATTCCCCACTCCCCACAAGGGAGCTGAAAGGTGTGGGTCTCATCCCGCCACCTCTCACAAAGGGCCGCAAGCATCATGCGGTTGGCGTCGTTATTATGGAAGCGTAGGGTGAGGAGGCCAGCAAAAGGAGTACCATCTAGTACTCGCTCAAGCAAGGGCTGTGGCTCTTTCATTCAATTGTCCCAGCGATCCCTGGTACCTCGACCCTTGATAGCAGGAAGAGGTTGATGCTCCATAGCTAGGGAACACATGTGGTCCCCTCGGCGGACAATGAAAGCAGGATCATCCTCGTCAACCACTTGGTGGCCCCTGGTACCATCCGCCATGGAATCCTACAAGCTTGGCAAGGTAAGTCCCTATCCTTTACCCATTAAAATCCAAATTCTCATCCAAGAAACCCATGGGATTGGACTCACATTCAAATGCAAAATCTAAAGTCCAACTCCATGTGTCACTTAGGATATGTGTTGGGCCCATTGGAAAAAGTAAGGCCCACCTTAAAGAAGGTGGCATGGCATGCCTTAGGTAAGAAAAGTCTATCATCCAAGGACACATTTTGGACAACAAATGCACTCAAGTGCCATGAGATCAACTAAGGATGAGAGTCCTACTTCACATGAGAAGTTCCTCTTCAAAGTCCACATGTGGCCAAGGATGGACCCACTTTTATGCCAAGGTCATGATCCTCACTTAGGATGTCTCCATCTTTTTACACATGTGCATGAACAAGTGGGGAATAGAAAGGAAGTGGGCCCCCAAGAGCAACCCAAATGCCTCATCTCAATGGATTGGAGAGAGCACATAGCCCACTTGAAGAACATGAGGACCCATTCATGGGTTAACCATGGGCAACCTTATGTGCCTCATCTTGATGAAAATTTTGACCACGAAAATGCAACAAGGAGGTCTACCCACAAACATATGAATCAAAGAAGCTAGGGGTAGAAAGTCGATGCACATAGCCCATATGAAGAATCAAAGTTGAAAATACTCATGAAAAGGCAAGTTTGGGCAACTTATGTGCACCAACTTTTTCACCAAAAGGAAGACCATTTGAGCACAAAAGAGCATGGCTTGATGAGTCACCCAACCATCATGAAAATGGATAAGAATGGTACACATAGCCCACTTGAAGATCAAAATCCAAAATGTCCCAAGGCATGGGACAAAAATGGGCAACTTATGGGTATCATTCTTTCTCACAAATTCAAAGAAAAATCACTCATACTTGAGAATGATGGTGGATGACCCACCAAGCCCCCAAAGAAAAGATCAAGGAGCCATGGTTGTATGGATAGCTCACTTGAGGATCATCCATTCGAGATTGATAACATTAGAGGGAAACTCTTGAGAACCACATTCCTACCACAAGGAAAACCATTTGAAACTAATGAGGTTGTGGGAACAACTCACTCATGGGACTTGTAGATGGTCAAGTAACTCAAGTCCTCCCTCCATCAAAAGAAAAAGCATGAAAAGAAAAATCCAACATGAACAAAGTGTAGTGGGGCACACATGGTTCAAAGAAGTGCCCGAGTTCCAAAGAAGGCCCAAAAGCCCATCCACATGAAAAACTCCAAGGAGCCCACTACACTTTGTGCAAAGATGTACATCATAATCAAAGAAATGATGGAAGAATTGGGCCACTTGTCCATAAAGGCCCAACTAGGAAAACTAGCCCACTTGAGATCCAAAATGAAGAATGGGTTAGTCATCTTGGTCCATACATATATGAAAAAAGATGGGGTCACCTAAAATGAGCCCCATGAGCCCAAAACTTGAGATGGGCCCTACCATGCCTATGGGCCCAAACCTTGAAAAAAAGGTGAAAAAGAAAGGAAGAGCATTAAGGAGAAATGACAAGGGCAAGAAAGCATGAGGGAGCCCAAAATGAAGCATTAGGCTCATCAAATACACTAAGGGCCATGACTTCACTTTGAGCCCATTTGATACACATGAGAAGAGGCCCAACTCCCATGAAAAAATAGAGTATTTTGCCATGCACACTTGATGACATGGCAAAATCACTCTTTACATGCACATGGAAGGAGTGTGAAAAAGGAAAAAATGATGAAGTGGAGAGCTTGCAATGTCCTTCTCCATGCACCACCTTTGGAAGAAACTTGAGATCTAGAAAAAGGTCAAGAATACTTGGGCCCACCTTCACACCTCTTTGGATAGCTACATGAAAAAAGAAAAAGGACCATGAGAAGAGACAATGAAGATGGAAAAGGACAAGAAAGAGAAAGGAAGTGGTCCATACCTTTACTACTCACCAAAGAAGGACCACCTTGCTGTCCCAAGACTTCTCTAAGGCCCACCACTTGAGAAGAGCAAAGGACCACCAAAGAAAGAGAGAGAAAACTTGAAAAAGAAAGAGTATGAGAGAAAGAAGAGAGAGATTGCACGTTTGAAGGGGCAAGGGTGCCCCATGTTATATAGAAAAGGGGAGGGCACCCTTTTACCCAGCCCCCTGAAGAGACCAGGAGGCACAGACCGGTCGGACGGCCCATGGGAGGCCGTCCTAGCCTCCACCTAGGTGAGGTGACTTCTCACCTCCTCTCCTTGGGAAGAACTCCTCCTTGGGAAGGGTGGTTGCAAGTGAATCTTGTACCTCCATGTAAGAATGAAGTGATGGAAGAGAATGGTGAGAAAAAGAGGAAATCTCACCAAAATCTCATCTCATGAGAAATGGGTGAGAAATTAGGTGGATGATGTGGAAAAGTTCCATGGAATTTTCAAGAAAAAGAAAGAAAAAGATTGACTTGGTCAAACAATGATCTCAACCATCCAAAAGGTATGACCTGATGATCCGAACCATCCCAAAGAGAATTCCCGCAGTCTCTAACCTGGATTGTTGCTCTTATGTACAGTTTTGGGTCCGAAGACCTTAAATTACGTCGGGATCAACGTCCCGAGAGATTTTTAATAAAAACCAACATCGATCCCAGCCTTTCAGGCCAAGATCTGATGATCTGGATCATTTCGAAAAAAAAAAATGTGTTTGCCCCCCCTTTTACTAAGTCTGGGTCCGAAGACCTTAAACTACGTCGGGATCAACGTCCCGAGAGATTTTTAATAAAAACCAACATCGATCCCAGCCTTTCAGGCCAAGATCTGATGATCTGGATCATTTCGAAAAAATAAAAAATGTGTTTGCCCCCCCTTTTACTAAGTCTGGGTCCGAAGACCTTAAACTACGTCGGGATCAACATCCCGAGAGATTTTCAATAAAAGCCGGCGTCGGTCTTGTTTGCTCACATCAAGATCAATGACTCCGGACATTTTCAAAAATCATAAAAATATATTACCAGCCCCGCTTTTAAAGTTTTGGTCCGAAGACCTTAAACTACGTCGGGATCGACATCCCGAGAGATTTTCAATAAAAACCGGCATCAGTCTGGATTGTCCATCCGCTGACACCGGACATTTTTCCAAAAAAAAAAAAAAAAACATATTTGCCCCTCTTTTGTACAGTTTCATGGTCCGAAGACCTTAAACTACACTGGGATTAATTTCTCGGGGGACCTTTCTCGCTTTCAACTAAAAACCGGCATCGGCCTCGACCGTTGAGATCAAGGTCTGATAACCCGGATCATTTCGAAAATACCAAAAATATTTTAAAGCTTTCCATAAAAACCAGTATCAATCTTGATCACCCGAGTTGAAATCTGGAACCTTTTCAAAACAAAAAAAAATGTATACAATATAAAACAAAAAAGTTTTCACCACCAGTTTCAACCCACCAATTTATCCCCAGCGGTCCGAAGACCTTAAACTACACTGGGATTAACTTCTCGGGGGCTTTCTTTCCTAACCTGTTCCAGGCATGGCTGACACTTGATCGTACGGGTGTCTGGAATCTCTTAAACAGGTAAGGGCTGTGGCGGGCAGAACTCCGCAATCCTGTTCGTGTTGAACGCACCGTGATAGACAACCTTGATTTGGAAGTCGCTGTTGAAGTTGACGGATGTTCCCTGTTCCTAGAACTCATGAAGGGGATTAAGGCTGTTGGGAGGTGGAGCTCACCCTCACGGAATTGTGAGCAACGTAAGACCCCAAACTGGATTGACTAAGGGAAATGTGAGGATGTGGCTCATTTTGTGGCCGAAGGAGTCCGTCGGACGATACGTGGTCTATGTGCATTGCACATGAGGAACAGGCAACTTTGTGGGTGTGTTGACTGAAAACCCTCAAAATCCCCTCATCCGAAGATGTAAAACTACGGTACTCAACTGTGTGAGACCCGTCTTGCTCGCTGACGTAAAATGGATCGGGTGCCTTACCAGCAGTAGAAGCTGGAGGTGGATGGAAATTCCACATCTTTTCCCTGCATTTCAGAAAAATCACAAAATACAAAAACATTGCAAAATCACCTCTTCAAAAATCACAAAAATATTTCCCTTGCTTTCAATCAGAATATTGTCAAAAATCACAAAAAATATTTCCATCGCTTTCAAATCAAATATCTGCAAAAATCACAAAAATATTTCCCTTGCTTTCAATCAGAATATTGTCAAAAATCACAAAAAAATATTTCCATCGCTTTCAAATCAAAATATTTTCAAAAACCACAAAAATATTTCCCTTGCTTTCAATCAAAATATTGTCAAAAATCACAAAAAATATTCCTCTTGCTTTCGAAGAAAATATCCTCAAAGATACAAAAATATTTACTGTGTTTCCAATAAACCAATCCCTACCCTCTCAGGTAAAGATTCGGACCACATATTTACAAAAATCACAAAAATTAGCCCCAGCACTACACTTCAGGAGTCTTGAACTCCACTCTCTTCACAGTATGGGATGACGGATCCAATCGCCCGCAAATTGGAATCTTGACCAAAACGGGCAACCGAACACCATCTCAATCACATGTATGCCCAGAAGAACATCTTGAAGTCGAATGATATCCTCGCACATTCTCATTAGCAAAGAAACAGCATCTTGGGACGATGGACCTGATCGACCACGGGTCGGGATCTTGACCAACCCGCTGACCAAACCTCCGTATCAAAAAGAAAAATCCCCAAGGGAGTACAACCCTGCAAGCAATAAGCTCAAAATTCTCTGCATCTCCAGCAAAAGCAAAATCATCAAACGAAAAGCGAATGAGCCAAACCATGCATTCATCATGCATCTCCATGCATCAGCATCCATTGCATCAATCATCATGTTTACCTGCTTTCAAAATAAAAACCGGTTAGCCCAAAGACCCCACAGGCATCCCTAGTGGAGGCACGTGCAAACCAGATTTCCATTTCAAAAAGAAAAAAAAATATTCCTATTTGCAAATAAAAACCCCACGGAGTATCACTCCCCAGAGTGGGTAGCTTTTCAAAAACCCAAAAATATTTTCCCAGTAGAGCGTTCTGCCTCCAACACACCAGGAGATCTTCCATATCTCTGGGTAGGAGCCGACGCAAAAATCAAATAAGATCCGATGTCTCGCGGTTTCCCCGGAGACCATTGGATCCAATGCACTCAAAGTACGGTCGAACTGAACTCCAGTGTCAGTGCGGTCATACCACATGCCAAGATACAAAAAAAAGATGAAAGCCAAAAGGCTCGGTCACAGAAACCATTTGAACAGGTGGAAACGATGAATTGGAACCCAAGTATCAAAATCAGCAGATTGGGTGAAAGGAGTTCACCCGCACATACCTAGGCGTGGATGCTTGAAGTACCTTGACTGAGTCCAAGTCGGCGTAGTAGAATCCCGTAAGACTATCGGACGCAGGGCGTCTAACCACTTTGACAGTCAAGCGAAACAAGTACTCCTGGAGTGATCTGGGAAAACATCAAACATCACACAATCAGTCTCAGGGTCAGCATCCTCGTAAGACTAGCGGACGCAGAGGCTCTGCTGTACCTTTCCGATGTTAGTACCGATCAGGAATGGAAGGGTTGCGATTGGGTACCCAGGTTGCAGCAAACTGCAGGGACAATCGCAACGTTTTCTCCAAACTCTCGCGGTATGTGCGAGTTATCAATTTCCAGACAATCAACTGACTCAGATACAAAGGACAACAAAGATTCCAGACCACAATCAAGGAAAGAATGAATTGCAAACTAAGCATCGAAACCAGCAGATCGGGTGGAAAAAGCCCACCCGCACATACCTAGGCGTGGATGCCTGAAGTACCTTGACTGAGTCCAAGTCGGCGTAGTAGAATCCCGTAAGACTATCTGACACAGGGCGTCTAACCACTTTGACAGTCAAGCGAAACAAGTACTCCTGGAGTGATCTGGGAAAACATCAAACATACAATCAATCACAGGGTCAGTAACCTCGTAAGACTGTCGACGCAGAGGCTCTGCTGTACCTTTCCGATGTTAGTACCGATCGGGAATGGAAGGGTTGCGATTGGGTACCCAGGTTGCAGCAAACTGCAGGGACAATCGCAACGTTTTCTCCAAACTCTCGCGGTATGTGCGAGTGAGCGATCTCCAAACGATCAACTGGCACAGATGCAAAGGCAAGCAAAGATTTCAGAACATGATCTATGAATGACCGGGTCAGAAGTGGGGTGTCCACTCGCTTTGGCATTCGGTTGCATGCAACCTCTACCAAAGAGGGGCATCTGTAGACACCCCACCTTCGGCTACATTGTTGGTAGAGATAGCTGGTTGAACGGAGGACCATACCCCCAAACCCCAAGTCCAAACTCAGCCAAACTCACCCTTGTAAGCCCCATTCCATAGCCCAGTTCAAGCCTGAACCCAGTCAACCCAGTCCTAAAAATCACCCTGAAAAACCCCCCATAAAAAAAGGCCAGTAAAAAAATCCCAAAAAAAGTCAAACTCACTGAGTCAACTCGCTGAGTTAACCCGCTGAGTCAAGCCGTCGAGTCAACCAGTCGAGTCAAAACACCGAGTCAACCCGTCGAGTCAACCCGTCGAGTCAAATCACCGAGTCGACCCGCTGAGTCAACTCACTGAGTCGACCAGCGAGTCCAACAGCAGCCCCGAGGGAGCGACCGTACTCGCTGGAAACCGAGGAGCGGCCGTACGGGCGGCCCATGGCAGGCCGCCCGAAAAAAATTACGAGAGTGCCCCTCTCTGCTGCTATAAATACCCCCCTCCCCTTCTCATTTCAACAGGCCATTCGAGTCCATTTCAGCCCGAGAGCTCTGAGTCCATCTCTCCACCCTTTAGCCCATTTTTCCACCAAGGAGAGCCCGAGTGAGGAGAGTCTAACCCTGGTCCAGCCCAGCCTGACCACTGGTCCAAGCCTCCCAAGCCATCCAAGTCTTGATCCAACCACTCGAAGCCAACCCTTGCGACATCTCCGTCCACCCAGCTACTCTTTTCCAGCATCATCTCATTTGCATCTAGCATAAGTGCAACATTTACTTTTCTTCCAACCCCCCTGCTTCACTACAAGCACCTTGATTACTCAAACACACATGCATATGTCTTTATATTAAGCACCTGTCAGTTCGAGCGTATGCTCTGGGCTTGCCCGTTGTTGGAACCTGCCCATCAGAAACTCTTATTGTTCAGACCTGCATTCATGCTTCACCATAAAACACCTTGATCATTCAAGCACACTGCATACGTCTTACATTAAGCACCTGTCAGTTCGAGCGTACGCTCTGGGCTTGCCCGTTGTTGGAACCTGCCCATCAGAAACTCTTACTGTTCAGGCCCGCATTCATGCATCATGTCATCCATGAGAATATACGAGGATTAAACTAGACTTTCAAATATTCGATCGATTCTGTGAAGTAGAGACCGTACTTCGGTACGGGCAGTGTGTGGGGTGCTTAACCTCTTCCCACCCTGTAATCGTGATCCCTTACCTTGAATCTCTGACCGCAGATCAACAGGAGTCATTTTAGAGGAAGGAATCTTCGGATTCCCTTCTCTAACGTTTCTACGGGGTCTAGCCGACTGTAGATTCGAAGTAACTGGCTAGTGGCGACTCTGGTCTTATATAAATTCACTTAAATACATCCAGCTCAATACGACAACCAAACGAAGCCCTCGAGAACGAGGCAAGCCAGTGGCACAAACGGCGATTTCGCACTCACGCACCTCTTCTTCTTCTTCTTCCGAAAGGAAAGGGAGAACGACGTCGTGTGGGAGCGCGGGAAAATCGGCGAGGGTCCACACAGATGATAAGTCTCCCATGAGCTAGTTGGTCTGATCCGACCATTCTTTTCCTTTAGATTGCGATCGATCGCCTTTTGGATGATCAGGATCAATAAATTGCCCTCTCGAGTGATGTTGATGGTCAGATAAAGCCACTTGATGGTTAGATCTTCCTTTGATTGGCCATGGACGTGCTTTGTTTTATAATGGTATAGTTCAAATCTTTGGTCGAATGCATTGGACGGTCCGGATCTATGTTTTCACCCCTAGATTAATATTGGGAATTTCTTACCATTAATAGTAGTATTTTGGCCGCTTTTCTTGACAATCTAAGACATCAAGGAGGCTGCAGATGGCATGGATCGTGTAACCTTGAAATTTGAAGGCATTTGGAGCTTTCGGCGGCGATCTAACCACCGCATTACCACATCAACCTATGAGCCCAATTACTGGGGCAGCCATTAATGGTGGTTTAAAGGATGGAAATCTAGACATTAATGAGGGGTTTTTATGGGAGAAATAGATGGGTTGGATTTGCTTGATGTAGGGGTCATAGGAGATGGAGTGGTTCCCTTGGTGTTTATTGTTAGTGCACTTCTCCGTGGCATACTAGTGCACCTTGTTTGTCAATCACTTACAGCTAGTGAGTCTTGTGTCGGTTGAGCCCAAAGAAGACGAAGAAAGAAGACTCAAGACGTCCAGCCGCATCAAGGAAGAAGATTCAGGTAAATGAGATGCCTTGGTGCCTTAACCTCGACCAAAACCTATCCCCTTTGTATCCTTGATGACCTTGACCATTTTGGAGTACATTTAGTCATCATAGATAGGCCCTAGGTGTCCCTTTTTATCACCCTAACTTTGGCCTAAAACACCAGGCTGAAGATAGTAGAGTGCAGCTTGTATGTGGGGAGAACCAGGCTGGTCCGACCGGTCATGACCGGTCGGCCAGCAGCCTTGCTGCTTTATGCAATGGCCAGCCGACCGGTCATGACCGGTCGGCCGTTTACAATTCATGGTGGCCAGCAAGTATGGCCGACCGGTCATGACCGGTCGGCCTAGAGGATTTCCTTCATCCAGCAGAGGGCGCCGACCGGTCATGACCGGTCGGCCTGGGGCATCTTGGCTGTCCAGCAAAGGGGGCCGACCGGTCATGACCGGTCGGCCAGTGTGTTTGACCTGCATTGATGAAACCTTCCAGCAGGGTTGTCCGACCGGTCATGACCGGTCGGGTCAGGTCGTTTATGACCGTTTTCTGCCCGTTTTAGAGCCGTTGGAGCCCTCTTTTCTATATATATGGTGCTCCATTCTTGGGCAAAGTGAGAGAAGTTTTTGAGAGCCCATTCCACACTTATCTTGTTCATCCTTTGGGGCCTCAAAGAGGAGGTTTTCAAGTCATATCCCTTGTGTTTCAAACACAAGTATGGGCATTCAAATGCTATCAAGAGATGACTTGATTCCTCTCTCAAATCTAGAGGTGTGACACTATTCCACATAGGTATATCCTTTGTCCAAGACCTCTAGAAGACTCTCTAGGTGAATCTCCTAGTTGGAACAACCTACACATCCCATGTACGAGATTCACCCATCCTCCTAGCACCTTGGGCATTTCAAGGCATCGCATGCAAGGTGTTTGATCGAATGTGGCTGAGGCATTGGCAACGCAACGGCGGCACGATCGAGGGAGCAAAGGGAAGCTGATTGAAGCACGGGAGAGCGGAGATCAAGCAACCCAATCCGGCGCTAAACAAGGGGCTCATCCGACAAGTAAGTTGTCTCATTTGAGAGTCCATTTTAGAGTTTGTTTGTCAACTCGCCTTAGGGACGTTAGCCGTTCCTTGGTCCGTTAGCCGGGCCTAAACTAAGTCTCCAAGAGGGAGCCTCCGACACGGGAGTAAACGTGCGATAAGGTTGAGAGTTAGCCTATGTCTAAAACTCCGGATACGGTTGAGAGGTGAACCGATAAAACCTCCGTGTAAAGGTTGAGAGGTGAACCTCATTTAAAACCTCCGATAGTGAATGCCGGTGTGCTCAAAGGGGTTGAGTACTTGAACCGGGAGTGGAGTAGACAAGTAGTCGAACCACTATACATCCTTGTGTTTGTGATTGTTCTTGAGCACATTCTATCTTTGCATTGTTAGTTTAATTGCTTAATTATGAATGATTGATATGAATGCATGCTAGGCACTTTGTAGGCATCCTTGCACAAGATGTACCTTCACTACTTGTGTAGACTTGAGCTCATTGATCCAATCTCATAAGTCTACACAAGGTGCATAGGTTAGTAGCTTAATTAGTTGAATCATTTCCTTCCTATGCATGCTTAGACTAGGGTTGGTTATTGCTTAACTCTTGCTAGTCTTGTGATTGGACCCACCAAGGCTTGGAAGCCAAGGTGTTCTTGCTTACCTAGCTTAAACTTGTTGAATTGCATAAGTAGGCGAAAAGAATTTTAAAAAGGTCCTATTCACCCCCCCTCTAGGTCCATAGACATATCTCCGAGTATCTCTACAAGCGGTAAAACCGCACTTTCAATTGGTATCAGAGCGGGTTCCTCTTTAAGGGCTTAATTGCCTAGAGGTAGATCCTAAAGAGAAACTTGAAAATATGTCTAGAGAGGACTCTTCATCCGTCACTAAGCCTCCTTTCTTTGATGGGTCAAATTATCCATATTGGAAAGCCCGAATGCGCATCTTCTTGGAATCCATTGATTCGGATGTGAGGGACATGGTTGATTTTGGATATGAACCCCCAATGGTCACTATTTCTAAGGAGGGTGAGCCGGATGTTCTCAGGCCAAAAGACAAGGCATTATGGACTGCTCATGAAAAAGCTCAACGTATTAATAATGCCAAAGGCCTGAATGCCATATTTTGTTCAGTATCAAGAGAAGAATTTGGTCGGATCCAAAATTGCACTACCAGTAAACAAGCATGGGATATTCTGGAAGTTACCCATGAAGGAACAAATGTTGTTAAAAATTCTAAACTCCAGCGCCTCTCCACTCTCTTTGAAAATATTATTATGGAGGAGGATGAAACGTTTACTGAATTTTATACCAAACTGAACAAAATCACAAATGATATGTGGGGCTTAGGGGATCCGGTTCCGGAACATAGGCTTTGTAGGAAAATTCTGAGATCTCTTCCGGATCAGTTCTCTTCTAAAGTCACCACCATTGAAGAGTGTAGGGATCTTAATACTATGAAAGTTGAAGAACTCATAGGTTCCCTACAAACCTTTGAGCTAGGTTTTAAAGCCCCCTCTAGAAGGAAAAACATCGCCTTCAAGTCCTCTCACAGACACAAGAAAATCAAAAGTGAGACGGAGGATGATAGCGATGATGAGGATGATGAGGAAGAACAATTGAACAAAAAATTTAAGAGATTCCTCAAATTTGATAGAGGGAATAGCCGTGACAAGAAGGACAAGAAGGGTGATAAACGTACAGGAAAATCATCCATACCTTCATCCGTCCGTTGTTACGGTTGCGGTCGTCGTGGCCATATTGCCCCGGAATGTCCGGAAGGGCCTAAACCAAAAGGTAAAAAGGCAATGGCTGCCACTTGGGATGATACGGAGGAGTCCGAATCTGATGATGAGAGCCAACATAATGATCTTGCTCTCTCGGCCTCCATCACGACCCCTTTACCAGATTATCTAAGAGGGGATCCCAACCGCTATCCCTTCTAAGTGAAGGTAGAGTTCTCAACCCCTCGCCTCATGCTACATTTTATGAGGGTGTTGTGGAATCTTTGCTACCCTTTGGCTTTTTAAACTGAACATGGTTAGAGAGGGTAGCTAGTTATGCTTTTATTGGTAAATCTGAGGATTTCAGCCTCATTTATGTTTTAATGGGCAAATCAGAGGATTCCAGCCTCATTCGCCCAAATTTTGATGATTTAGCCTTGCTTTTAATTAATACATTTGCTTGCTAGATTGTCATCCTGCTTAGATTAGCTAATCATCTTGAGTTTTATGCTTCATGTATGCTAATCTTTGCCTAGTATTGGTCTTGATATACCACTAGGGGAGGATGGTTGATTGGGCTATAAGCCCTTTGTGCTTCATTGCAAATGTATATCCTTGACCAATTGCATGATTAATCTTGCCTGAATAGTTACATTTCTTGTTAATCATGTTTCTTAGCTTGCTCCATGTATTTATGATTCATGCACCCTATACTCTCCTTTTAGCATGTGCTTATAGTTATAACTGCGACACACTATCTCCTCTTACCTTAAGTTCATTGGTATATCATTAAGGGGGAGAGAATAGTTTGTCAATTGCTAACAAAAAGGGGGAGAAAGATCAAATCCCACCAAAACTAGTTTGCTATGTTTTGTGATGCAGGGGTTGACAGGTTATGGGGGAGCAATCTGAAGAGGAGCAGCTTAGTTTAGGCATGTCAAGAGTCCTGTAATTTATGCTTTATCATTGTAATATCTTGAACATGTAATTTGTTTTGGTAGGTTAAGTTTTTGTAAGTAATTGACAAAGGGGGAGATTGTTAGTGCACTTCTCCGTGGCATACTAGTGCACCTTGTTTGTCAATCACTTACAGCTAGTGAGTCTTGTGTCGGTTGAGCCCAAAGAAGACGAAGAAAGAAGACTCAAGATGTCCAGCCGCATCAAGGAAGAAGATTCAGGTAAATGAGATGCCTTGGTGCCTTAACCTCGACCAAAACCTATCCCCTTTGTATCCTTGATGACCTTGACCATTTTGGAGTACATTTAGTCATCATAGATAGGCCATAGGTGTCCCTTTTTATCACCCTAACCTTGGCCTAAAACACCAGGCTGAAGATAGTAGAGTGCAGCTTGTATGTGGGGAGAACCAGGCTGGTCCGACCGGTCATGACCGGTCGGCCAGCAGCCTTGCTGCTTTATGCAATGGCCAGCCGACCGGTCATGACCGGTCGGCCGTTTACAATTCATGGTGGCCAGCAAGTATGGCCGACCGGTCATGACCGGTCGGCCTGGAGGATTTCCTTCATCCAGCAGAGGGCGCCGACCGGTCATGACCGGTCGGCCTGGGGCATCTTGGCTGTCCAGCAAAGGGGGCCGACCGGTCATGACCGGTCGGCCAGTGTGTTTGACCTGCATTGATGAAACCTTCCAGCAGGGTTGTCCGACCGGTCATGACCGGTCGGGTCAGGTCGTTTATGACCGTTTTCTGCCCGTTTTAGAGCCGTTGGAGCCCTCTTTTCTATATATATGGTGCTCCATTCTTGGGCAAAGTGAGAGAAGTTTTTGAGAGCCCATTCCACACTTATCTTGTTCATCCTTTGGGGCCTCAAAGAGGAGGTTTTCAAGTCATATCCCTTGTGTTTCAAACACAAGTATGGGCATTCAAATGCTATCAAGAGATGACTTGATTCCTCTCTCAAATCTAGAGGTGTGACACTATTCCACATAGGTATATCCTTTGTCCAAGACCTCTAGAAGACTCTCTAGGTGAATCTCCTAGTTGGAACAACCTACACATCCCATGTACGAGATTCACCCATCCTCCTAGCACCTTGGGCATTTCAAGGCATCGCATGCAAGGTGTTTGATCGAATGTGGCTGAGGCATTGGCAACGCAACGGCGGCACGATCGAGGGAGCAAAGGGAAGCTGATTGAAGCACGGGAGAGCGGAGATCAAGCAACCCAATCCGGCGCTAAACAAGGGGCTCATCCGACAAGTAAGTTGTCTCATTTGAGAGTCCATTTTAGAGTTTGTTTGTCAACTCGCCTTAGGGACGTTAGCCGTTCCTTGGTCCGTTAGCCGGGCCTAAACTAAGTCTCCAAGAGGGAGCCTCCGACACGGGAGTAAACGTGCGATAAGGTTGAGAGTTAGCCTATGTCTAAAACTCCGGATACGGTTGAGAGGTGAACCGATAAAACCTCCGTGTAAAGGTTGAGAGGTGTTGGCGAAAAGAATTTTAAAAAGGTCCTATTCACCCCCCCTCTAGGTCCATAGACATATCTCCGAGTATCTCTACAAGCGGTAAAACCGCACTTTCATTTATGGTGGGGATGGCTTGATCGGGACCATTGTAGGGGCTGCCTTGGATGGTAGGGGCCAATGTGTGGCCAAGATGGGTTTAATGAGATGGGCACATGATGGGGTGGATCAGGCCGCAGACAGTTAAGATGATCGATCTATACTTTCATATGATCTAGATATGACGTTGGACGATGGATCTGAGGTCCCTTTGACAACAGATGGCTCGGATGTTGAGATGATGATGTTGGATGGCTTAGATGTTAGATGATGATTTAGGACTTGTACTTGCCTTGAATGCGATGGTCGATGCGGATCGAAGTGTTGATTCTGTGATCGATCTTGATGAGATTTCTTTTTGGGACTTGACCAGCTCTTTTGGTGGCTTGGATGGGCAAAAATCTCTTTTGGGGCGGTCAGATTGGCTCAAGTAGAACATTTGTGTGAATGAAAGTTCCTTCTTTGAACTGTGGTGCATTCCTCCAGGCATCCTTCTTGTCCTTGCATTGATTTCCTGCATTCAATGCGCTGAGATGTCCCATTTGTTATTGACTACCTAGTGGAGCAAGATGAGGTGAGTGTTGCTCGTCGCTCTCAGCGGGATGAGGCATACTACCCGCGCATGGAGTTAGATAGATTGAGAGAGGGATTGCTTAAGTATGAGGCTAGGGAGAGATACTTACCTGGTGACGATGACGAGGACTTGAGAGCTATTTTTATTTTGAGATTTTTAGTCATCTATATGGTTCATGAATGACAAAAAAGCATTGAATTTTTTTTTTATATAGAAGAAAGGCATGTACATGTAAGGAATATATGATGCAATGAAAGAAAACCATTTAAAAATTTCGTGCCTTGTGCATGAGTCTAGATTTTTTGTGCCGGGATGTAAGAATTAGAACATTTGACTCAGCCAAATGTCATACTCGATTTTCCAATTGTTCACCAAGGGTCTCGATTCCTTAAGGTAGTGCGCAATGGTATCCTGCCCTAGAATTTGGGTAGAGTATAAAAGAATTTTTGACTCATAGCTTTCCTCTCTTGCATTTGTTGAATGTTTTTGTTGCTCGGACATTTCATGTACCTGCTTTTTTTCTTGTCCCTTTTTAGCCATTCTTACCACAAGCGCCCTCTCGCATTTTCACCACGTTTGATTTGCCCGTCATATTTGCCCATGGCACCCTTTCGGGTTTTTACCATGTCCCAGCTATTTGATCTTGCCTGCCCCTTGGCAGCTGCACTGTTTTTACAGTTAGCGTCCTTTTAGGTTTTCACCAATTCCACTATGTGTCCATTGTTTTTACTCGGAGCACCCTTTCGGGTTTTCACTTTGCCCTTTTTTATTTAGGCACATCTTGCTATTTTTATTTTTCTTTGATTTTCTTGATCTTGGCAACGACGGAGGGCTTGAATTTCCATCATTGCTAGCCATGGGCTCACTTTTTTTACCTTGTTTTGAGTCACAATAGTAAAGGTGTTAACTTTAGCTGAGAACTTTTTTGAAAGGGATGAGGGAGTTGAGATGGATATTGTGCTTTTTTTTTTCTCTATTTTTTTTTTTTTTTTTTGTCTTTCTTGGACTTCACACTCTTATTCGTCATTATTTTCTCTTTTTCTTCTTTTCTCTTTTTTCTTTTTTACTTCTTTTGTTTTTATTCTCTTCTTTTTTGCTTCTCTCTTTTTTAACCCTTTATTAGAGCACTTATTGGGGACGAGGGAAGATAATTCTCGAGATGTCTAACTTTAGTCACTTGACTTCAGCTTTACTAATGTAACTCTTGAGAAAGTTGGATAGGCTTACCTGTGAAAGATTTTCACGATTTCGGCATTGATTGGCTCCAAAAGATCCTTACCCCTTAGGTTGGTGAGCCGGAGTGCGCTTCTCGGAAGAATTTCTCTGATCATTGGGCCATTTCATGTGAGTCGAAATTTGCCCCTTGAGTCTGGTAGATGTGGTAGTTCTTGTTGTAAACAAAATATGAGTTTTCTTTCCTCAACTTCATTCTTTATTAGCACTCATGCTGACGCGATTTTAATTTGAAAGAGTTTCATTCGTAGTTGTGTGTACGAATGTCTTATTTACCCAAGGTGCATACGGAAACAGTATATTGTCTTCTGATTTTAAGCTTATGGAGGAACTCATCCATCTTTCGATTCACGAAGGGTGTCCCGCTGTTGATGACGATGGCGTGTGGGAACCCTTAACGACTGATGATATTGTTCTTTTATGAGTATTGGCATGTGAGACCAAAATGCTGCCTTCATCCATTTTACAAAGCATTCAACTGTCACAAGTTCATACTCATGATCATTTGCATGCCCTCGAGTTGACTTTCTGTTGATATTGATGCCCCATATGGAGAATGGCTAGGGCTTTGTCAAGTTATAGAGTTTCGAAGCATACACATGGACTAGTGTGAGTGCTCCTGACACCTGAAGTGCTTTCTGACATGTTGGAAGCAATTGGTCTTCATTGAGCTGCAAGATTTCTTTCATTATTATGCTTTTATCTATGTATATGCTGCACACTCTAGAGTGGAATGCGGGCATAGTCTTGGTAGCTTCTTATCAACGGGCTTGATTTTTAGTCTTGTTAACAAGCTTTTGATTGAGTCCAGACAAGTCTTCATAGGATGCTAGATTGGGTAGTCATGGCTTCAAGAATTCGACCATTCTCTGCTTATTTTATAAGGATAAGAATTCTCAATGAGCACTTTCTCGAGGGTTTTGGGAGACCTCAGGTTTATGATTTTGAAATTTTCAAGATGACATTGGTCTTTGAATATTTGATTTTTTTCGAGGAGACCCTCTAGCTCGAGAGTCAGCTAATCATTTTTCCACATCAGTCGCTTTGTCTAAACACTTGAGTTCAAAGTCTAACTTTAGATTGAAATTACACGAGTTAACTTCAAATCCAAGTGCTTTGATAGACAGACTTGACACTTTATTGCTTAGGATTTTGAAAGATTTGTGGATTTTTTGTTGGCTTTGAAAGATTTTATGATTTTTTGGAATTTTATAAATATCTGAATTTTTTGAGGATTTTGAAATATATTTTTAAAATTTTTGAGTTTTGTGAAATTTTAAAATGTTTGAATTTTTTGAAACTTTGAAATATTTAGTGTTTTGGTTTATTTTTTTTATCTTATGAATTTTTGGAGTTTTTACTATAAGGGACCCAAGCAAGATGGCGATGCAGACCAGGGGTTGCCTGATTCGGCTCATTTTTCCATCATGGGGACTATAAACTAGTTACTGCCCTGCACCTTTTCCCCTTAGGAGGCAGGGCTAGATGAATCAGTAAGCGGGCCTTCATTGTCATGATAAATCTGGAATTGGGCTCTAAGTTAGTGTAAGATGTTATTTCTCCTAGCTCATCCCCGTTATATTTCAACTCTTCGAGTTCATCTAGCTCTGGGATTGTGGTCTAATCAATCAGGGAAAATTCCTACCCCTTGTTCAAGTCCTCTTTGTCGGACAACTTAGTTAGGCTAAGTTCGCTCATTTGATCCTTTAGAGTAGAATCCTGCTTGTCTTTGGGATAGATAATCCATGCATTAATGAGTTGGATCAATGTGCAGATGGAAGGGTTGGCCTCCTCTTGATGATCTCGTCTTCCTCTTATGCCCTTATGCTTTGGTTTCTCACTTGGCGAAAGCTGATATCACAGTCTTCTCTTGTCTATGTTTACTCAAACCTCAATGACCCAAGCTAATTCTTGGTATTCGAGCTGATAATAGAAGATTTGACACTTAACAGGAAGGAAAACGTAGTTTAATCCAATGGGACATGCCCGAGGAAAGTCACTTGCAATCTCAAACTCGAGACTGTGGTATGAGATGTCCTCATCGAAGCATTGCACATCTATAGCCGGGACGTTAGACTCTTGAGGGTTGACTACTTCTGCCAAGAAAATTGGTTCAGGATCGGCCAAGAAGGTGATCAGTTTGTCTCTGAAGACGTACTTGACCCTTTGGTGAATAGTCGAAGAGATGGCTATGATTCTATGGAACCAAGCTCGATCGAGAAGGAGATGAAATGAAGCTGAGATGTCTAAGTCTTGAAAAGTGATGGTTGATGTTTTTGGATTAGTCTGAATCTCGACATTCATCTCTTTCACAGCCTATCTTCTAGAATTGTCGGAGGTGAAAACTATCTGTCCTGGACTCTTTTCTTGGAGGATCAGAGGCTAAGCAGAACTGGACAAGTCTTGTTGAGTAGAGCTCATTCCCTCGATGGTGGCCACATAATTGAAGCTGGGCCCTGACTCCGTGTTGAACTCTGAATTATAGATATTCTAACCCCAATTCATCACACATTATGCATAGTTTACATGTTTAAAGACTAATCTAATACATGTTTTTTGTATTTGTAGGAATGTGAGAGAGATTTCACTTATATGACGTTAAAGGACTCACTTTACATGCCTTAAAGATCAATGGAAGAAAGGACAAGAGGTGGAGGTGAATCACAATGAAGATGGAGGAGAAGAATCATGAAAAATCACATTTTATAGACTGTCCATCCGGCCGGCCAAACCCTCAAGAAATCACATTTTCTCTGGATATTGTTTTACATAAGTCGACCTCTCATCCGGCTGGCCAGCCGGCAGGTAGGTCGGCCTATGTATGAAAAGCTCCAAATTTTTGTGTAGTTGCTGTGTAACCTCTGGCCGGCCGACCAGTGTCTAGACTGCGTAAGGACTCTCCAATCTCTCAAAGTTTTCAAGTCGGTGACGAAGTTTTGCTATAAAAGAACACCTCTACATTATTCCTAAGGTATCATAGAAGGCTTGTGAAGTCTAGGAAGGTAGAGAGGAGCATCGTGGAGCGTTTGTAACTCCTTCAACTAGGGTTTTGATAGTTTTCTTATGCTTTCAAGTAGTTTTTCTTATGATTTTAATTGTAGCATGATGATGCTCGGCTAGAACCTCTTAGCTAAGGCTAAGAGGTGAAGCTTGTAACTAGTTATCATGTAGAATTTGTTTAATAATTTAAGTACCTTTATTTAAGTTCTAGTTTGAATAAAGTTGGTATTTTTTTATGTTTATGAGAGTTCATGTGCTTCGGACATGAGTTCCTTGCAATTCTCTAAGATTATCATGTTTAGATTGATTAGATTCGAATTGTAGTAACCCTTAGAGCATGCCATAGTTTCTTGGCATGATTGTTACTTCAAAGGCTACATGTTTGAATTCTATGTGCTTCATTAGAACTAGAATATTATTTTCTGACTTAAGTGAGATTATTTGTGTTTGAATGCTTAATCTTCCAACTAGATGAGAGATAGAACTTCGTCTCTAGTCGTGTTTATGCTTGCATGAATGAATTCACATAGAATTACTACAAGTGAATCCTTGAGGCCTTAGTCCCGTTAATTATCAGATTTTTCTTAAAGTTACTATTTTACTTAGTTTTTAAAATTGAATTCTAAATTTACTAAGATTGAAGTTGCTAGAATGATTTGAATTTTTTTTACCCTAATTCCCTGTGGATCGACCTCGGTCTTACCGAGAATTATTACTACATCGCAGCTTTCCACTTGAGGCGAGCAAACACTCTGCTAGGGCATGTGGCATATTGTCCAAGGAAGGGTCTTTTTCTTGGAGGATGATGACTGGAGTAGGCACCGAATAGGCAATTGTTGTAGGCAAGTTATGCCCTTTGGTTGTTTGCTGGAGAGATGGGTAGGTAGTGCCCTTGGCTGGTTGTGTCCTTGGTTAACTGATGGAGCGAAGAATGAACCTATTGGAAATGCCCCTTATATATTTAGGGGTGCAGAGATCGGACCAATTGGGAGTGCCCCCTTGCATGATAAGAGGCTTTGAGATTGGGTTGGCTGGGGCGGTGCCCCTTGTAGGATGAGGGGCTCCGGGATTTGACTAATTGGGGGTTCCCCTTGTATGATAAGAGGCTCTGAGATTGGATTGACAAGGAGGTGCCCCTTGCACGATGAGGGGCTTTAGGATTTGACTAATCGGGGGTGCCACTTGTAAGATGAGGGGCTTTAGGATTTGACTAATCGGGGGTGCCACTTGTAAGATGAGGGGCTTTAGGACTGGACTGGATTAATATGCCCCTTGCAAGATGAGGGAGTCGAACTCCGAATGAGCGTTAATGGTATGGACTAGATGAAGACGAGGCTGTTTTTAGATAACACTAATAGTATAAGGGCCCAATGTGTTGGGGCCTGCTTGATACTGTTGCTGGGGATTAAAGTATTGTGTATTCCATTTTAACTGTCGTCGTTGTTGTTGCAGTTGCCCTGTTGAAGGGTGAATGGTAACGTGAACATTTTTGTTACCATTCTTGTATCCATCAGACCTTCCTTCCACTATCGGCTGTAATAGGGAGGCCTCATGAGGCCACCAAGGGGAGATCATCCTAGCCCTTATTCTGACTTCGACTTATTCCTCAGCGCGGATGAGTTGGGTAAATTTAGTGTACGGATATGAGACAAGGTATCCAGAGATACTACGATTTGTCGAGTGGATGAGCATGGAGCTTTTATCCTCGTCATCAATGAGTGTCTTCATTCTTGTGGCGATGGCCCGCCACTGTCCCAATGTAAGCTGATAGTGACTCATCATTCCTCTACCTTAAGGAGGCAAGATCCACCCTTCTGGGTGCTGTATTGAGATTGTAAACGAAATGATCGATGAATGCTTGGAAAATTTGTTACCAAGTTTTGATTCGATGGTACGTAGTCCAGTGATGTGTACCAATCTAGTGCGTCACCTTTCAGAGACTTCTTAAACAAACAGATCAACGCTTCGTCATTGCCTGCCACATCATCAAGCTCTCTATAAAAAGCTCTGAGGTGGTCTATAAGATATCCTATCACGTCATATCTTTTAAATTTTGATATGTCAAAGCCTTAAGGTACCATCGCATTGGGAAAGGGACAGACATCCTTGAACTTAGTGGATGGGAGATCCACCCCATGCTGCTTTTGCAGTTTTTTCTTCCAACTGCTCTTGAATTTGTTCAATTTTGAAGGGATCAGATAAAAGGGGCTTTGCCCCTTGTCGAGCTTGAGCTACCCCCCTCTCATAATAATTAATCTTATTAATGAACTTTAATTCCTGCTTGGAGGAGGTTGGACTTGGTGATTGTTCCCGTTTTAAGGACTTTGTTGGACTTAAACTAGGAGAGGAGAATGCGAAGAGACATTGGTTAGAAGATGTTAATAATGTCTAGAATTTTCATTGGGGATAGGATGTTGGAATTGGCTGGGAGTTCTATTTGTGGGATGATGGAATTGACTCCCGTTTGCAGGATGATACTGGAAAAAAATGCCCCGATGTGAAGGGTTGAGCTGACTGGTGTTGGTGGTTCTGTGCCTGACTTCGATGGTTGCGGTTAAACTGAGCTGAATGCTGGAAGGAGAGTTGGTTGATACTATGGTTGCAGTTGTTGGATGAAGCCAACTTGGTTGTCGATTGTGGTAGCTTAAGCTTGCATGAACTTGAGGAACATCTCCTGCATTACTTTGATTCCCTGCGCCAGTTCCTAGATCCAGGCAACTAACGCATCTTCTTGGTTTGCCATAGCTATTTAGGATCGGGTGCTGAATGTGCAATGGTTTTGACTTTTTTGGAATTTTCTTAATTTTTCTAGGTTTTTAGGATTTTTTACTAAATGAATGAGATGAATGCTGACACTAAAATGCACAAGAGCTGTTAATCCTCAGAATAAGTGAAATTCTACTTTTCAAGTCGGGACAGACTAGTGTGGCTAACAATCCCTAGTGGAGTAATCATTCTATGGATGCTGGACCCACGTTTCTTTACGATTTATGGATCATGGCATTTCACGAGTTTGCCTCTTTCGAGGGATTTTGCACTTACTGAGCGTTTGAAAAGGATTTATAGAAGACTAGGAGTTGCCACTAGCCAAGTACTTCAAATCTACAGTCGGTTAGGGCCTTGTAGAAATGCCTAAGACCAGAAATCCAAAGATCCTTATCTTTAAGATGACTCCTTGATTTGCTACTTGAGATTCGAGGTAAGGACTATGATTATAGAGAGGGAAGGTGTCAGGCACTCACTCCGCCTATACAAATGTACAGTCTCTACTTCAAAGGATAAAACCAATTAAGGGGATTAGTTTGGGTTTTTGCACTTTTATGAATGTTGTGTATACTGAATGCAGTGTTTAATGCGTTATTGCTTTGTCAAGGAGTATCTTGGGTCCGACGTACTTGCCCTGACTCACTAACATGCTGTGCGGAGTAACTAGTCGACTCAAGTTTTTAATGGGCAGGATCCGAGAAAGATTGGCAAGGCTCAGAGCATATACTTTAGTTGACTAGGTGAATGTTATGTATAAGATGCTATGAATGAGATGAGTAGAGTGGTTGAGAAGAGAGTAGGTATTGCACAACGCTAATGCATGATGGAATGAGATTGATTAAGGGCTAGATGCTTGGGTGGATGGTGATGTCGCAAGGATCGACTCGAGTGACTTGGATAGGTAATGGGTTGACTCAAGAAGCTAAGGCAAGGACCAAATTGAACCAGACCAATGTTAGGCTCACTTCCTCACTCTCACTCTCCTTGGTGAAGGGATGGTTAGACTAGGTGGCTAAGAGGCTAAGGGATGAAGAGGCTTATGGGTTTGGTGGAGAGAGAGGCTTCTTGGATTTCTTAGATGCTTGAAATGAGGAAATGAGGGGGTATTTATAGAAATCTCAGCCCAGGTTTTTTCGTAATTGTTGGCAACTTTGAGAGCAAAGATAGATGTGAAGTTTTTCACTTAGTTTGGGAGCTAGGCTTGGAGTTAGGTTCAGTTGGTAAATAAGGGCTTCAAGAGGGACAGAGTGGTAATCTAGCTCATCTCGAACTTAACAAAAGAAAAAAGGTGCCAGCAGGGGCGCCAACTATCCAAAACTGGGGGGGGGGAATGCATTGGGTAGTAGGTTGGCCACCGCTTAGTTTACTGCTTCCTCCCTGCTTTGGCGAGGAGTCTCCCATGGATACACGGACTCTCCAACCACCGTATAGCTCTTTCTATGGCTAGGTTACGGGCCTCGATTGGGCTTGGGCTTGGACTTGATTCCTAGGCCATAGTAGGTTGAAAATGATTGAATTGCCTTGGCGGGCTCACTCGGTGAGTTGGCTCTGTAAGCTGACTAGTCAAGTTAGTTCATCGAGTTGACCCTTTTTTGTCTTAGATCAAGCCTTCAATTATTATTAAAGGTTTTGGTCAGAATTAAGGGTTTGGATCAAGGTTAAGGGTATGGATCAAGATTTGGTTAAGTGTTAAGGTGGTTCAGTGTTAAGGGTATGGATCAAGGTTTGGTTCAGTGTTAAGGTTATGGATCAAGGTTTGGATTAGGGTTAAGGGTATGGATCACCGTCCACCTATTTGGAATGTTTAATGTAAGGAAAGTAAGATCCACCCAACTTAACCTATAAATCTAAACCATTAGACCCAAATTTGAGAAAAAATCATGAAATTCAATGGTCGGATCAGATGGATCTTAGTATCCAATGTAACTAATTAAAGCAAGATCTTAATATAACTAGAAGAATTATATTTGATGGATGGTTCAGATTGTATTAAAGATGGTGTATTGTTAGTAGAATGGATCAATAATTGTACGGATTTAAGGATAGGGGCTAGCTTTTCTGATCAACAATTATATTATTGATAATTGTTAATTTTGTTATGATATTAGTATACAAGTACTTGAGTGGTATAGTGCATTGACTAGATCATTAAATTATAGTCATGCTTCAAAAGAAAAAAAAAACTTGTCTAAAGAAATAAATTCGGAATCTAGCCGACAGATCATTAGAGAGATTATCAGGAAGCCTAAATAACCTAGAGGCGAGTGGACATTTTGGGTAAGTAATTATTTATACTAATGGATTTTTCTACATGCATCCCATGGCATATCATGTACATTTGCTTGTTTACCATTGATTATTATTGATACTTGCTAAGTATGTAGTTTCCTTATATGATGTTGATTGTTTAGAACACCAAACAACTTAGGGAATGAACATCCTTCAAAATTTTGAGCGAGCGTCTCCCATGGACCCGAGTTGGTGCCAATAGCGTCTCCTCCTTTGACTGAGGTTAAGGCTGGGGAAGAATTTTGACCAACATCAAAGTAGGTCACTCATCACCAGATTATATGATCACACATCGTATGTAAGAAACCACAAGCCTTATGAGTACGCTACTATATGTGATGGATTTCTGTAAGTCTTGGTTGAATGGGTGTTGGTCGGCCGGACACTCTATGTAGTCATGGCTATGGTGGTTCATCTTAGAACCATACCTTGGTAGGCTACATATTAACTCTTATATTCTTGATTTTGTATCTTGATCTTGTTATGAATAATACGTATTACTACTTGCTAGGCTTTTAGTTAATGTTGTTGAATGAAAAACCATTTAGGTTCTAGAAATTAAAGACTTGGAGACGTCAAGATAATATTGATGTATTTGAGGAGTATGCACCTACTAACATGATGATTGAATAGAGATTGTTACTTCTGTTCTTAATTTGAATAATGTTATGTTATGTTCAGCCAAGCGTGGCAGTATGAATGATTGTACCTACTTGTAACGCCCTAGATTTTCGAGATTTATTTGAAAATTTTTGAAAATTCATTTTTAATTTATTTTTTTATTAATTATCATACATTAACCGTTGATTTGCGAATAGCGAGACATCCGTAGGAGATCCGATATGGGACCCTTTATAAAAGTTGCTTAGAATGATCCCATAAACATCGTAGAAAGATCAGATTTAAAAAATCACGCACTTTTTAGATAATTACGAAAATGCCATTAGTTAAATTTAAGTTAAGATGCAATTTTTAAGTATTATAGTTTCTGACGATCACTTTCACGCAAAACCCTGGATTTAAGCTTTTGGGCACATATTAACCATACACGTCAAATTTCAGCCCTTAAATCATAATAGAAGTGGTCCAATTATCAAATCAGCCCCTTAACCCTTGATTTTCATGTCCATCGAGTGAGGAAAGTAGATGGTTAGTCGTAGTCGAATATTTCTCTTCATATGAGTGAGTTAGATTGTCTTTATTATGGACCAATAGTGTGATTTGAGTGCCCCACCTTGATAATCCTCTTTCTTATGCGCGAAGTTATCCCGTTCTAGAAATTAACGAGTTACCAACTCTTTTTAAATATGAACCTTTCAATTTACCCACTTCTCATTATCAATCGCTTCTCAAATTTGGACCACCCATTATACTCATATGACAACGAGTTTACACAAAATTTGGACCCCGATCTATAATCCTACACCGTTGAACCACAAAGCCAGCCCCTTCCTTTTCCGCCAAAAGTTGAAATTTCAGATCTGGGTATTTCTCACCATCAATCAACCACTAAACTTTGTACAATTATTTGCTTATCATGACCATATATTTTTCAAAATTTGGGCCCTAATCATCAAGCGTAGACTGTTAATTGAGATCAAGCTCATTTTAGCACCCGTTAGGTCATTTTCAAGGATCGGCCAATCTAGAATGTGGATCATCAAGAAATTTACGTATTCTGACTCTACTCTTCGAGCTTGATAAGATGAACAGATTGGAATTGATCAAAGATCATCCAAATATTGAGATTTGAGAAACCCACCTCAAGAGGTTGTTACACAAGACCTCGCGTGCACATCCCTCTCCATATTTCTACTACGCACCTCCAAATCCTTCTCCTAACCCTAGCCTCCATGCCCTAGAGAGAGAGAGAGAAGAGAGAGAGAGAGAGAGAGAGAGAGAGAGAGAGAGAGAGTTCTTTCTCATATTTTTTCCGGCAACTAGGATTTTCTATAACCCTCTTCTTCTAAGTCCATCCTAAGGTGAGGATTTTCCTTCAAGCCTTTCATTAATAATATTACGTTTATCGTAAGTTTCTTTTGTGGCATGTGAAGTTATTTTGTTTTGAATTGCTGATCCATATAACATGAAGTTTAAAATAGGATTTGCAATGAATATCATTACATAATGATGTGATTCCTTGTTTAGATTTTTTACTAAGAAGCATGTGTATTTGTGTTATTTATCTTTGTGAAATCTATGCCCTTATTTCCTTAATCTGTGTTTTACAAGTAACATTGGTTTTCATATTGTGATATGAAATATGTGTATAAGATCATCATATGGACATCCCATTATTGTATACTCTTTGTCCTAAGTTGGTAAAATTATTCGATGTAGAGAGATGGAACCCGTGAGAGGTGTCCATAATGGAAGAATATCTCTTGATTTAACTGAGAGAATGAAGTGATTGTTTGTTAATGGATCCTTACATGTACATGATGTTTGATTGGATCCATTTACATTACATGAGTACTTTAATGAATTTGGTTATGAAGTACAACATTGGCTTTTTGAGACATGATGAAATCATAAAACGGGACAATGAGTGGACACTAATGGTATACAAATTCTCATGAGCCGAGGTTGGTGCCATGGACACTAAGCTCGAGCTGTCGGCCTATGCTGGGTCACTTGTGACTCCGCATAGTGACCATTGAGTTTTATTTAAATTGGTTATATGCGAAAACACTTAAATAAAGGTGAAACTAAAGTCATGCATTCACTTGGTTCCATGTGGGTGTATGGAATTGCGAATAGGCTAGAGCGTCCTACTTCTCCCGTATACTGTCACGTGTAGATTTGGGCTATGAGCGTCCCGTTTCTCACGTGATCGGGCAAAACTATGGGCTTGTGCGTCCCAGGAACCTCTGCTGACTAGTGGCTAGCATGAAGTCGTAACAGGGAGTCTCCCACTTCATGTATTGTGATTCTAGCCAAGGTGTCTTAGCCAGAGCATGCATTCCATGCATCGCATTAATAAAGATTTTTAGTTGGTTGTTTTGATTTGATTAAATAATAATATTCTGCTTGCGTTTACTCTGTACCGTTATTATTATTCTTGATTATCTTGGAGGAAATATTCCCCACTATGATAGCGTTTAACGCTATCCCAAATACAATTTAGATGATGCAGGTGAAGATCCAGGTAATGAACCCGATTTTCAAGGAAAAGAGTTCGATGGTTCGTACGATCACATGGCGGATGACAATGTTAGAGAAACTTAATTGATTTTATCATTTATTAAATATTTCTTTTGAGTAGTTGATACATTTATGGAATTGTAATAAGTCTTCAAGAGAAGACATGGTTTTGTATTTTAATTAATAAGTATGGATATTGGTTGGTTCCCTTATTTAAACATTGATGATGACATAGTAAGTTTGATAGAATAAGATGATAATTGTTTCCGCCATTGTGCTTGAATGCTATATTTTATTATTTGACAAATTAGTTATGCCATAAATTACTTGGGAATTCGGCCGTCATGTTATACACGAGAGTCGAAAATCTCGGGTCGTTACACTACTGGATTATTATTATGATTATTCTTGGGTTGAATGATGATTTGTTACTTAATGATGATTATATGAATTATATATTATTTAATTTTGGTTTGAGTACCCAGCTTTATGTTGTAAATTGCTTATGTATCATCCACACCTAAGTAATTTCTCCAACTCAATGACTTGAGTTGAGTGAACTCTGGAGGCGGTGTGTGACACCCTCCGTGGTATAAAACTTTGAATATGGTGTGCACCAACTATGTTACATATAATCCAGTTTGATCCATGAATTTGGTGGGGCACACGAAAGGGAACATGGATGACGTAGGAGAGGGTGGGGAAAACCACCAGTGTGAAGGGACACATGAAAACGCAGGCTATTCAAAAACTCGAGTAGCCCAGACCATGTGAATATACAGGGCTAGTTCCTGTGGCGTGTCCCGCTTGAATTTTGGAGTAGGGTTATACTTGGGAAGTACAGTGGGCATAATGTGGACCACCATATTCATGTTCTAGAATCCACAAGGTCTACATTGCTCAGATACACGGTAGACAAAAATCATCGTAATTGAGAGGATGCCTTCAAAGGTTTTGACAAGAGTTTGAAATAATACTTTTCTTTAAAGCCTTGATTTTATATTGGTGCCCTTTTGTTATTGCATCACGTGCCAATGGCCCTTTATGTCGACCGGACGCATTTGTACCACTGGCTGTGATCCATCCTAAGTACGGACACACTTGAGACAGTTTGATCGGTCTAGGTTCATGTATGCCTAACACCTAGGTCCATAGCTCAAGTGGCAGACTTGAGTGAAAATAGCCTCGTTTCCACACTGAAGTTATGGTATCGATCCTATAGTGGGGGTGGCTAACATTGTGATGTGACTAACAGGGGTGGGTGGGTGTACTAACAATGGGGTGTTTGAGCTAACCCATTTAAATTAAAAAAGAAAAGAAAAGGGTTCATGTATGCCTAGTGTAAGGACATGGTGTGCATCTGAGTGGATTGTCATATTGAAGCCAATTGCCTGCAAGATCTGAATTCAGTAAAGCTGGGGTAAATTCAGTTTAGACCATGATATGGGGAGATTTAATTGAGCCATGTGTCACTGTTAGAGATGGGGCTACACAAAAAATGTGTGAAAATAGTTTGACCGAGGTCACATGGGACTAGATCAATTAAATCTCATCTCATGGGGCCTTAATGAACAAGGTTTGGTTTTCTAGCCTCAACGGATCTAGTTCTACACACCTCATGAAATTTCGTAGGACATGGCCCAAGCTCTATGGAGCCCACCATGATGCATGCGTGCTGCCCATGTTCTGCCATATCATTTTAATTGCATTAGGCAAAAGTTAAAGAAAATCCATAGCTCAAGTGGACCATGCCATAGAAGCAGTCGGGATTGAATGTCCACTGTTAAAAACTTCTTTGGACTGCAAAGGTTTTGGATATGAAGCTAATATTTGTATTTTACCTTCAGCCAGGTCCGTGTGATCTTGTGAACAGGTGGATGGCAAATAAACATCAAAGTGTTATTATCCCCACTATTCCAGCATGGTCCGCTGGATCTTCTCCACTTTATTTTTAGACTCATATCCTAAAATGAGATGGCAAAATGGGTGAATGTAGATAAAATACATACATCGCAGTAGGGTCATGTCCGCACCAGGGACATTACTTGGAGAGGGGCGCTGCCGGCAATAAAGGATATGTTAATTGGCCATGTGTGGATGTCATTCCTAACCAGTTTTAACTCACATGCAAGGGAAAAAAACAGTCGTACGAGGTCTTGGTTGGATAAGACTCCATGCACGGAAAAGAATAATGAATGAATCGCCCTGATTTTCCTGAACATGGAGTAACAATGGAAGGTCCACCTCATTAACAGTTTAAATCAAGCATGGTTGAGAGATCATGTGCATCAATGATATGCATGCAACACAACTTATTTTTAACCCAGATGCCTTGTTCAGCTAATTTCTCGTCCATTCAGAGGATATTTTCATTGCGTCATCATGTGCGCCACTGGTTGGAACTTATCACTGGTTGGAAAATAAAATGTATGATGGTTGGATGTTAACTTATTGCTTGCTTAATCATTTATGTACTAGCGTAAGGCCCACACCTAGAGAGCACAATTATAAGTTCAGCACCATTCAATTCAGGAAAAGAATTAATAAACAGTAAGTCGGACCCATGAGGACAGGACCTAGCCTTACAGTTATAGGACAGAACTAGTAGGTCGCCCGTGATTAAAAGAATGACATAATCAAAGGTTAAAAACACTGTGGAATAACATTTTCACAGCCTGCCTCTATTTGAAAATGAAAATAAAAATAAATCCTAGCATAGAAATTGTTTTGATCATAGAAACATAACTCCAAATTCAAAGGTTCTTTTAAACCATCTATGTCAAATGAATTGGACCACTTAAAAGCGTTTTCAAATTGACTATTCTTTTATATGACAATCACCAAGTTGATGATTAGATGAACCCAACAGGACCAGTCAAGCCATTCATCATTAGCCTTAGCCCAATATAACCAGACACCAAGCCTAGATTTCAAGCCCCAGCTGAGTCCTAAGCCAAGTTCAGGGGCCAGAGTGCTGGCCCTATAGTGCAAGGTAGACCGGGGCCATTGCGAAGATAAATATTTCACCGCCATTACTAAAATAAAGGTGAACTGTCACGGTTGTCTAGCCAAAAGAGGCGCCTGCTGGAGGGCTTTTATTTTCTGTACGTGTTGTTCCCCTGGTGGGCCAGTTGTAGCAGAGCAAGGGCGCAGTCCTCGACCGTGATTGTACGAACAGTTCAAAGAAGATTAAAGTTTTGTAGACTCCTACAATGATGTATTTAGTATATCCAAACTGTCCATCCATTTGGCGAGATTATTTTAGTGCATGGTATCTAAAATGAGTCATATCAAAAACTCAAGTGGACCACACCACTAAAGGCAGTGGGGACAATGATTCTCACCGTTAAAACATACCCAGGGTCCACCATGATGTTTATTTGCCATCCAAACTGTTCATAAGGTCACAAGGACCTGGATGAAGGGTAAAAATAAATATCAGACTGATCTAAAACTTCTGGGACCTCCAAAAAGGTTTCAATTGTAAGCGTTCAATCTCCCACTGCTTTCTGCAGTCTGGTCCACTGGATCCTTGGATCTGTCTTCGTTTTTGTCTCAAGCCTTAAAATGATCCCAAAACATGGACGGACGGTTTGGATATAACAAGTACCTCATGGTGGGACCCACAGTACTTGATCACGTCACTACACCAGCAACCTTGCTGGTGTAGGGTGCACCAGCCAGGCTCTTTGCAAGGTAGATGCTTTTTTAATGAAAACTGATGATGATGGATGCTGTATGCGAAGTTTCACACAGCAATTTCTTTTCCTCCTACGTGTAACTTGTGTAGAATATCCTATCTAATCCGTTCATAGAATTGGACACAACATTAAACTCAAATTAACAGAGACGGCTGCTGACAGCACGTGGGTGTGTTGCGTGATTGACTGGGTGGGTGGGTTGCATGACTGACAAAGAAAAAAAAAATTAAAAAATAAAAAAACGGGAGACTGGTTTAACTCAGTGTAATGGTGTCTCCCACTCCATCAGTGGGTAGGGCTGCTTTTCATTCCAGGTTATCATCATTGTGTGGCCCACCATTCGTACGGATCAGATTTTCTACTCACATGATAATTTTGGAGGAAGAAATGGTTGTATGAGGAAGTTCACATACTGTGCCTGCATCCGATCATTCATTTCACTCGTAGGTCACTTTTTACGTGGACCTTTCCACGCAATAAACATGTCTCGAATGCCTGAGGATGCTGATTGTGTCCTGCGACCGACTGGGTCATGGAAGGGGTTCTGTAAGGCTTACGGTGATGTGTGTGTTTTATCCACACAGTCCATCCTAAATTCAAATCATCTTAAGGCATGAGCCCAAACAAGAAGCAGATCGCTCACCATTAAAAACTTCTTCAAAACCGTAGGCATTTTAACCAAGTTGATATTTGTGTTTTCTCTTCATCAAGTTCTATCTGGCCTTATAATGAATAGGGTTAATGAATAGGTTGCATGGGCGGCTTAAGTATAAATGCCATAGTGGGCCTTTGGAAGGTTTCAACGGGGTGGAATGACCAAATTTTGAGCTAAACACTTCTATATATTTATATATAACTATTTTTAATATTTATTACTAACTTAAATATTATTTATTAAATATTAACCTAGTCAGCTCACCCAACTGGGTATCAAGTCGAGTCTAAGTTTAGAGGTTTTTCAATTCAATGTGAGCCTAAGGCAACTCAATTTTTGGGTGATACAAGCACAACACCATGGGTTCAATTTCAGGGGTCCTGTTCTAGTAGGGTTCTTTTTTTCTTTTCTTTTTTTTCCTTTTTTTTTTTCTTAGTCATGCAATGCACCTACCCTGTTAACTGTTAATTGCATAATGAACTCACCGGTGCAGTTATTGTGTCTCCTCAGCATTTGAACTTGAGACCTGCTGTTGAAACGCTAAGGCGTTTTAGGCCAGTGGACTCCATGTTGTAATCATGTTATGCTACTCTGTGTGTGTATGTGAGCTGCGTGGGGCCACAGTGGTACATATGTGAAAAATCATAAATGAGAGTATGGTGCGCGCCAGCAATGTTACGTATAGATTCTGGAATCGAGTCTGATCCATGAATTAGGTGGGACCCATCAAAGGGAACAATGGAGGACACCCCCGAGGGTGGGCAAACCACCAGTGTGAAGGGACACACCGAAACGCAGGCCATTCAAAACTCAGGTGCGCCAGATGAATATACATAGGTGTGATTGTACACTACTGCTTCCTGTGGTGTGTGCCGCTTGAATTTTGCAGCAGGATTATATTTGGGAAGTACAATAGACAGAATGTGGCCCACCATATTCATGGATTCGATTCCATGGGACCCACGTTGATCAAATAAACGGTAGAAAAAAAAATCATCATAACTGAGAATATGCCTTTTAAAGCGGCTTTTCGAAGAGTTTGAAATGATATTTGCTGTTAAGCATTGGTTGCATATTCGTGCCCATTTGTTATTGCATCACTAACTAATGAGCCTTTATGGCGATCTGACGCATTTCTACCACCATCTGTGTTCCATGCTAAGTACGTAGGGACACACTTGATTGGATGAGATTTATGTACACCACTTGTAAGGACATCATGTGCATCTGCTTGGATTGTCATATGATGGAGCAGATTGCCTTCAGTGAAACTGGATTTAGTGAGTTTAGTGAGGCCTAGATGAGGCCTAGATGAGGTTTGACATGGTGAGATTTGGTTAGCCCACTTGCTGTTGTTCGATGCTAGCCACACAAAACATATTTCAAAATGGTTTGACCAACTCAGTGGTTGCCCATTCTAGTATAAAAAGCTATTGTGGTATGAGTGCGTGTAATAGATGTTGGGAATGGGCACGTTGGTAGTAGAAGCAGAAGCCGAACAACACCACAACAGAATATAAGATTCAACGAGAAACACAATGTAATTAAAACCACACAAGCATTCAACCACAAGAGACAATTCGATTTTAGGTGGAAAAACCCCTCAACAGGTAAAAAACTACGGCACAAAGCGATCTACTATGATTAATAGAAGATTACAGAGATTGACAGCCATAGGTAAGGAAAACAGAGAAAACCCAAGCCGTCTCTCCCTCCCTCTCTCTCTCTCTCTCTCTCTTTCAAAACACTCTCCCCTTCCCAAACCCACTTTGGAAACCTTAGACACCTTAGGATTACTCCCAATCTTGAATTCATGCCATATATATAGCAAGCAATTCCAAATTAGAAACGTCTTATGCACTACCGCGCAATAGCGCAAGAAAACACTTGCTGCGTAAGTCATCGCGTAACGGCCCCCAAAAGACAGTCTTGGGAGAAAAACACTAGAAACACGTCTGCCTCTACACTAGCCAACCGATCAAGACCGGTCGGCCCCCATTGCTCGACCAGTCATGACCGGTCGGTGCACAATCCAGGGGGACAATTTGAAGGCTCTTCCAACAAACTCCACCGAGGCTTCAAACGTCAAATCAGAACATCCTCGCTTCGTCATCTCATTTTCATCATAGCTCCACCGCTTCTCGTGACATCACCAACCCTAACCTTGCACTTTCACGCCCTTTTCCGCTCTTCTTATGTGGCCATTGGGCACTTGCCACATATGAGCAACTATGGATCTCGCTACCGATCTTGCAGCTATACCATGAATTGTGCTTCCAATCAACTTGTAAAGATGGTCACACCTCTGTGCCTTCATACACACGAGTATCCCCTTCATCACTTCACGACAACGATCGTGGCCGATGAACACGCACCCTTTCGCCTTGAGTGCACCAAGAGAAATCAGATTTATCTTCATCTTGGGGACATGCTTCATATCTTCCAGGACTCGTTCGATCTCATCGAACATCTTAATATGTACTGTACTAATACCCACCACCTTATGAGCATAGCCATCATCCACAAACACCGATTCACTGCCATACTTTTTGTATGTTGTGAATGACCTCCTGTTAGGACAAACATGACATAAAACGTTTAAATCTAGGATCCACTCCCTACCATGAGATCTCTTACCAGATACAGTCAGAACTTCACAAAGATTGCCAACGTCCTCTACGGTATTAGCTCTCTCTCTAGAAGAATTTTCATACCTCTCTTGCTTCAACTTGAAATTTTGACAATCCCCTCTCATGTGGCCTTCCTGACCACAACTCCAGCACTTCACCTTAGCCCTTCGCCCTTAACCTTAGATCCCGATTTCGAATATCCTCCATCATACTCAGAATTTCTTCCCCTCATAATCAATGCTTTTGAGGAAGAATGAGAACCCACATCACTGCTTTTCTTTCTCATTGCCTTCGACTGTAGGGCTGAGATAACAGTCTCGACGTTGATGGTCTCCTTCCTTGTGCACACAAAGTCCCTGAATTACTTATATGAATCTGGAAGAGAATTCAGTAGAATGCATGCTTGATATTCATCCTTCAGCGGCTCATCTATCTCCACCAACTTGCAAACTAGTCGATTGAACGTGCCTAAGTGGTCCTCTACATCCGTCCCCTCAGTCATCCTCAAGGTGAACAACTGCATCAACAGATACATGCGATTCTCTAGAGACTTCTTGGCATAAACCTTCTCTAACTTCGCCATCGTATCAGCCGTAGTCTTTTTCTTCATGAAATGATAAAGGACATCATCCGTAAAGCATAACAGGATTGAGGTTTTAGCCTTCTTGTCGAGCTTCGTCCACTCATCTTGCATAGACTCGGGTCGCTTTCCAAGAGCTTCATTAAGCCTTTGCTGAACTAGAAGGGATTTGATCTTCACCTTTCATAGCTCAAAGTTATTTTTGCAGGAAAACTTTTCTACCTCGAACCTTATGCTTGATCCCATCTTCTCATCTCAGATCCGAATTTTGCTCCACCCGAACTTTATCTCTAATACCACTTGTTGGGAATAAGAAAGCCGGCAGCGGAAGCCGAACAACACCACAGCAAAATATAAGATCAAACGAGAAACACAATGTAATAAAAAACCACACAAGCATACAACCATAAGAGACAATCCGATTTTATGTGGAAAAACCCCTCAATGGGTAAAAAACCACGACACAAAGCAATCCACTATGATTAACAGAAAATTATAGAGATTGACAGCCCATAAGCAAGGAAAACAGAGAAAACCCAAGCCCTCTCTCTCTCTCTCTCTCAAAACACTCTCCCCTCTCCCAAACCCACTTTGAAAACCTTGGACACCTTAGGATTACTTCTAATCTTGGATTCATGCCATATATATAGCAAGCAACCCCGAATTAAGAACGTCTTATGCTCTACCACGCAATAGTGTAAGAAAACGCTTGCTGCGCAAGTCACTGCGTAACTGGCCGACCGGTCTTGACCGGTCAGACCCATGGCTAACTGGTCGGACCGGCCCAAAAGACAGTCCAGGGAGAAAAAACACTTAAAACACGTTTACCTCTAAATTAGCCGACTGGTCAAGACCAGTCGGCCCCCACTGCCTGATCGGTCCCGAGCGGTCTTGACCGGTCGGTGCACAGTCCAAGGGACAGTTTGAAGGCTCTTCCAATTGTAGAAAAAAATAAAAAATAAATAAAAATAAAAAATAAAAACATCAGTGGTTACCCAGTCTCCCCGAACCTGGTTCTGCCCACCTACAGGACCATCCCTACGACGTGGCCCAAGCACTGTGGGGCCTACCATGACATATGTGTTTTATCCACATCATCAATATTCTGCCAGATCATTTTAAGGCATGAGGCCAAAGTTAGAGCAGATCCAAAGCTCAACTGGACCCCACCACAGAAGCAATGGAGATTGAACGTCGACTATTAAAAACCACGAGGGCTATACAAGTTTTGGATCAAGCTGATATTTGTGTTTTCCCTTCGTCCAGGTCCATGAACAGGTTAGATGGTGAATAAACATCTCAGTGGGCCCTATGAAGGTTGCAACGGTAATGGGTGTCATTATCCCACAATTTCCGGTACGGTCCTCTTGATCTTTGGATCTGCTTCATTTTTGGACTCGTATCCTTAAATGAGCTGGCAAATTAGATGGGCGTTGATAAAATACATACATCACGGTAGGCCCATATGGCTTGGGTCACGTCCTGCTCAAGCGATATTATTGGAGACAGATGCTGCAGGCAATAAAGGAGATGTTGGCATGTATGCATGCCATTCCTAACCCATTTCATCGCATATGCAGGAAATAAAAGTGGTACGAGGTCTTAATTGGATAGGACTCCATGCACGGCAAGAATAATGAATGAAGCGCCCTGATTTTTCTGAACATGGAGTAACAATGGCGGGTCCACCTCATTAAGAGTTTAAATCAAGAAGGGTTGAGCAAAAGCAGGTGCATCAATGATATGCAAAACTAAAAAGGAAATTACTGGACTTATTTCTTAACCCAGATGCCATGTCCAACTGATTCAACTGCTAATTTCTTTTCCATTCAGTCGATAATTTCATTGTGTCGTAATGTGTGCGGCGTCTAGCCCATCCAAAATGTTAGCCACTTCATGATCACACCGCATTTCCCAATCCAAAATGTTAGCCACTTCATGATCACACCACATTTTTATTATGTTAGGGACTATCTGTTGTTTTATATGGTGTGATTTACGTAGATGGGCTGATTTTCTCTAGATGAGCTTCGTGGTGGGGGCCAACCTCATAAGCGAATTGGATAAGGTGCATAAATGATAGGTTGAAACTAATCTGCTAGATGGGAAAAAAATGTATGGTGGCTGGGCGTTGGGCTATTGCTTGCTTGATCATTTATAGGACCATTCAATTCATGGGCCAGATCGTAGACGAGCATATCTAAAAGACAATACTTATCAAGTAATCCTGACTACCTAATTGATGGTTATGGAAAGAATTGTTAAAATAAAAATACCACAGAATCCAAATTTCAAAGATAACCACTACAAGAAAATTATCCTTTTACAACAGGCCATAACCGTTTTAACAATGGTCATTCGCCCGTCACAATAGCCCCCGTTGCCAAAAAACACTATTATTTACAACGGTTACAGCCTGTTGTAAATAAACCCAAAATTAGTTTTTACAACCGTCAGAACCCGTTGTGAGTGATAACGTTTTACAAAATGTACCGCCCATTGTAAATGGTCATAATTGAAAACAGATTTACAACTAGGTTGGCCTGTTGCAAAAGAAAGTAGTGACAACAGTTCACGCCCCTCGTAAATAGTTTTTTTTTTTTTTTTTTTTTTGGGGTTCCCGGTCACCACCAAGTTTTTGGTTACCAATGGGATGCCAATCAACTGAAAATATCTTCCTGCCAGAGAAGTTATTCACAGTTTCTCCATTTGACCATTTTCTGTTCGCCTTAGTAAAAATACTACCACCATGATGGTTTTGAAAGTTCTTTCTCTTCCTTTCGCATAGAATCTGAAGGGATAATCACAAAAAGAAACCAACAAATTGAAAATGAAATGAATCCAATTAAATACTCAAAAAAAAAAAAAAAACCTCAATTCAACCACACCTAACAACAGAAACAACCTCAAACAAATCCAAAGCAGAAATCGTCAAACCTCATCATGAGTACAGTGAGTATTCCAAGAAAAGTGTATAGTGCCAGTGCCTTGTAGCCTAATCTGTTGATAAGCCAGGGACAAGAACCTAACGATCTGTAAATGATGCATTCATAAGGTCCTTTAGGGAGTGTACTATTGATGGTTCTTATCATCCACATGACATTTCATTTTCCCATCAAAAGCATAGATAACAACAGAAAATCCAAATATACGTTTGATTACAGATATTAGCACGTGAAGTTCCAAATTCACTAAATAAAATTGATACAGAAATAAAGGTGAAGGAAACTACCGTTTCAAAATGAGGCCTAACAGCCATAACAACTTTTTTTCATACCACCCGATTGTAGCCCTGTAATTCAACCATAACATCGGATCAAAAGATCTTCCAAGAGATGTGTAAACATTGTTAGATATGCTGTGAGAATTAATTAGAAGCCACACGTCAAAAATGCAATGGTTGTAGTGAAAGTCTGATATATCTAGAAATTGGAGCTTTCTTTCTTCACAAAGGTTTCATTAACATTTGCCATTGGTTGAGCAACATACACAATTTCCTAAATTACCATAAGATATTGATATCAATTAACCATCATTTTACAAATTTTTTACTTGATAATGACACTAGAGGAATTTAAGACGCAATGGTCTATTATCAAGAATGCAACACCACAGAGTGCACTGAACCTTGTCCCTGTAGCAGTCATGGATGTAAAAGTCAGCCCAATGCACCAAGAGCAGATTGTTTTCTATAGGTAACCTCTGTTGTGCAAATCCTAGGCCTCATTATTTGGACACGCCCTGTCTTAAAGAAAATTGTATATCCCTTTTCTTGATGTTGTTTCTCCAAAATGCACTAGAGTGATATAAATTTCGTAAAATCTTAAGAACCCAGGTGAAACTCCTACGATCTTATCTAGCAAGAGTCACATCATACCTCCTAGTGTTTTGGGAGAAATTGCATCGGATGATTCTGAAGAATGGGAAGAAGAAGAACAAAATTTCCACTCTTTACAAGCAAATATGAATCAAGTGATATGAAGCACGCTTGATTTAATGAATCTTCCGAAGAGTGCAAGATCAACAACTTCTGTGGAATTCCGCTTGCCCACATTGGGGGTCTTCATATCTCCAGCCACACTACATAAGCGAATCGATACAGATACCAGACATTAGTGGTAAATCTGCAACTGGTAAATCTCATTATGCATTGGTCCTCTATCTACTTGGCCAATTCTTATTTGGATATTGAAGTTGAATTTATAGTGTACATTTACACCTACCTGAGTTCCATCAAGCACCATAAAAGCATAATATGAAATTTAAATCATGATAATTATGAGGGAGTGCCATTCTTATCATGTTTTCCAAGCTGTTGGAGCACATCAATTTCAATCATGCTCATTCTGTTTAAACAAAATGATTCTTTCCAACAAAGAACAAGGAACCTTGATTTTAGCACAAGGAAGTGAAATGCTGGAGTACAACACAATAAAATGGAGGATTGATGCTTGTAAGATCAATTAATTCTTGTAAGAACGAAAATTGCAATAAGTAAAAGCAAATATCATAGCAGACTAATGAGGTAATACATGATCTTTTTTTGTAAAAGAAAAGGAGAAATGTCTTCCCTCTTACCTCAAGAGTTGGATCTTTCTTTCTCAGGCCACTTAACCAGCATATCCACTCAACTACAATGGCCGACATAAAAATAGCTTATAAGCATTGAGATCCAGTCGATGAAAAGGATTTTACTAATGAGTTATTGAACTTCTATCTACTAAATGACACAATCCAGCTATGTTCTTTAACATGCATAAGCATGTCAAGTACAATGGGTCACAAGTATATTGCCCAACTGACATAACAAAATCATCACAAGATTTGGTTACGCATCAAAAGGAGATATAGATTCCGCTTTAACATCAATACCATGTGGATTTGGACTGGAATAAAACCAGTCCAACCAAGCTGAGTAGGAATCTGAAAATCTTGCAACTTTTGCAACTAAAGGACGTGCAGAACTAGGAAATTCGCCTTGTGCAACACAAGGAAAAAGCCACAATAGATACATTACATATATGAGTTACACCATATGTGACCATAATATACGAATTAGATGAAAATAACCGCCATTATAATTTATCAGTTAAATGACTTGACACACTAGAAATCAATGCTTTCCAAGGCTCAGGTGGACCAAACCACATGATTTTAGATTTTTTTTTTGGCATGATTTTACATTGTACCCTCTAGTGTAGTCCACCTAAGTTTTGGATCAACTTGTTTATTGGCCTCTAGGCTGAGCATGAAGCTCCGTACATGATGGGCGGAGTAGTGGATGTCTGGCAGGCCCATTTGCTCAACACTACAGAACTTCTGCCTATGTCAACACTGTCATCAGGGCACACATATAGATATAGGTATATACATGTGTGTATGTGTGTGAATCAGATATAAATGTATGTATGTACATATGTAGCGAGAGAGAGAGAGAGAGCATGCCTTCACAAATTTACTGAGGCCAGCATTTTCAGGTCTGTCAAGTTCATAAACTACGGAGCAATTCAACTGAATTGCTCATCCAAATACAGCTTTTAAAGTACTCAAAATCAGATGAGAAAAAATCACCTTCATGAAAAAAAAAAAAAAAAAACCACCTTGATACATAGAAGACTTCAGGGAGGAGATCTTGGTGAACTGTTTTGGAACTAAAGAACTTGGACAATAATAGAAAAAGAAATTAGTTCTTCCATTTATCGGAGTTAAAGCTCACCCAAAGAACTTGGACAAGGCTATGATGATGATGATATGCTTTAAAGTTAATAATAGGTCTAGGCATATCTAATACTTGGGCAGACTTGACGCAAGTCAACATTGACTGGAACAAATCAAGACAGTTAAACTTAATCAAAGTAACACAACCAACTAGAAAAAAATTGATTACCACAACAGGCAGTATGCATATCATTAGACCAACAGCAAGCTTCAAGCAGGTAACAAGATTGTACTTGGATAGAAAATGCCAAACAATGATGCTTAGCTATCTGCAGCAATAAAAGCAATTAGTACTCGAAAATAGTACAATTCGAAAAGGCAAAGTATCCAAGAATATAGTGACTACTAGTTCCATGAGTTCTCACGCAACCCATGGTTAAAATGTTATGGCTTCACCCACTAACACAGCATTACACCTTGGACAATTATGTAGCATGTAACCAGCATGCTTGTACTAGCACATGAAAGGCTATCATCAGCATCCAGTGGTTGTATTAGCACAGAAACATGCTTGTACTATATAAGATATTATATAGAAACATGCACCATCCAGTGGTTGAGCGACTAATATCTGAGCATTCTGAGCCATCCACATAAGCATAAGTATAGGCTAGTAGGTAAAGAGGAGAAAAGCTCAAGACAAGTTCGTCTTAGATAATAAATAATGCGATGAACAACTGAGATATGTGTATTAGACGATCAGAAACAAACTAACTATTTGCAGAAGATGATTGATGCATCTTGGAAACTATATTCAAGGCTTTTGTGGTTCTGCACCACTTAAAATACCAAAAAATCAGGGTGTTCCAAGATACGACTGTTCACTGAGGCATTCCATCGAACATCTGGCATGGTGTCTAAATTGCCTTTACACGCATGCTCTGTTATCGAGATTTACAAATTTTCAAGTCCGATTTCAATGAATTAGATGAGAAAGATCACAATCTGGTTTTAATTTCATAATGAATCTCAAATGTTGGTTTCCAAAGAGATTTAAATGGAAATATAGATCCAAAGGAATGAGACCTCGGGGCTTTCTAGATGTGAAAATATCCAAAAGAATCTAACCCGAAATTCGTGTATGTCTTGAAACTGAATCTTTCATGCAGGAACCCAATATCGACTGAGAAATGGATATTTCAACACAGTTCAAAATACTGTACTAAAATTTTGAAAAATTAAACCCCTATTACGAGATTTCTACAAGTCAAGCCCTCTACCCATCTCCAATTCAAGTCGAGCAAACCTAACTAATAAAAAGGGGGAAAATTCACTCCCTACCTAATCAAACCACAAAAAATCCTCCAAAAATTGTGAAAACTTGAACTGAAACACACAAATTCAAAAACCCTTATCCCTAATTTCAGAATGGAGAAAAGGTCATCTACTAAACATGGGGGTGTAAATATTAGAATTTTTCCATCCAACGGAAATGCAAAATTTTTTTACCTCTTTTTATTTGAAAAAAAAATTGATTTCTAAATAAGAAGAGAGAAGCAGAATCAAAACCTGATAATCGTCGAAAGATGAAGCGATAATCGATTCTCCTTTCCCATTTATGCTCCTGCGGATTTAAGCAGATTTCAGAAGAGGGTTAAGGGTTTTAGGCCTTTCTTCCCCCTTTCGGAAGGGAGATTGGGATTAGGGTCATTATCCTCAATCACAGAGAGAGGAATCCATGAGAGAGAGAGGGAAACAGAGAAGGAATCAGGGGTGATGGTGGCCGATAGAGGGAGAGAATGGGGCTATGAGCGATGGGGGTTTTAGTCGGTGGGGCTGCGAGTGATGGGGGCTACAAGATGATGCTGATGATGATTGGTGGTCGAGAGAGGGAGAGAGATCGAGAGCAGGAGAGGGAGAGGGAGAGGGAGAGGGAAATAGAAAAGATTTGATTTTTTTTACATAAGAGCGCAAGAGGGATCGAATTTGGCGCGGGTGTTTTGGGCGCGGACGGAGCTAGAGACGGACAGTCTTGTGAGGAGCCCGTGGGGCCCACCATGATGTATGTGGTTTATCCACTCCGTCCATTCATTTTGAAACCTAGTATTAAGTCATGAACCCAATAAGAAGGAAAATCGAAGCCCAACTGGACCATAACAACTATCAACATTAGGCACATCATATCCACTGTTTGTTTCCTACAACGTGGTCCACTTGAGGCTTCGACCTGCCTGGTAGTACTTAATTCGTGCTTAAATGGAAAAAGGGGTTTCCTAAAAAAAAAAAAAAAAACAAAAACAATTTTTTACAACGTATTGTGCCCGTTTTAAAAAATTAGTATTTACAAGTAGCTAAATCGTTGTAAATATTACAATTACAACGTTTCATAAAGCCCGTGGTAAAAATAACGGTTTTTACAACCGGTCAGCACCGACCGTTGTAAAAGGAGGTTATTTACAATGGGCATGCTCCGCCCGTTGTAAAACATGTTCTTTTACAACAGTTATGGCTGGCCCGTTGTCAAAAACCTGTTGTAAAAGGCCAATTTTCTTATAGTGAACATAGATTATTTGTACCATCTACTCAAATATAATTTGTGGTTCTTGCACCATCCAATGCTGAGTTAGTGGGGTTCTAACCCATGGCTCAATGGTAGACGGAGTGCATTTCAATACTGAGGCCATGGGTGGGTGGATGTGTTTATGTGTGTGTGTGTGAGAGAGAGATATTTGTGTGAAAAAAAAAAAGCTAACCTAGTCTTTTGCTCGTAATTTGGTCATGGTTAGAGCTAGGCACAAACCAAGCCAGCTCGAAAGCTCGGCTCGAATTGGTTTGAAAAAGCTCGGCTTGGATTGGTTCGAATGAAAGTTCAAACCAAACCAAGCCTCGGAGTCAAGCTTGTTTGAAAAAACAAACCAAGCTCAAACTAAGGCACTACCGGCTCGGCTCGGTTCGAAGCTTGATTTGATTCAGCTCGGCTTGATTCGGCTCGTAGATTGTAAGCACACTGTTTCCTATATATGGTGTGATCCACTTGAGCTTTGGATATGAATCCATTTTGGGATCATGTCCTAAAATGATATGTAAAACCGATGGACGACGTGGATAATGCATATACATGATGACATGGATAATACATAATACATATACATGAATGCACATTGTTTCCTTGCACTTGTAAAATTATGCTCCTGTACTTTTGTTTGGAAAATGCTCTTACATGTCTATTTTGAAGCTGCACTCCTTTGGAGGATGTTAAACATCATATAGTAAGATACATTTGTACTTTTTTTCCCTAACTTTTTAAATTCTTTTCTATTTAAATAAACAAGCAAAAAAAGAGCTGCCACTTGTTTGAACTCGGCCCGGCTCAGATCGGCTCGGTTCAAAAATTTTGACCAAACTGATCTTGGCTCGAACTAAATTTTTTTGGAGCAAACCAAACTTGGGCGGCATGGGTCGGCCCGAAATTCAAACCAAGCCGATCCACAAACCGATGTGGCACAAAAACAAGCCAAATCAAACTAGGGCTAACTCGGCTCGGCCCGGATCATTGCCCACCTCTAGTCATAGTCACATAATTGGCGACTCTACTAGGGACTAGATGTGATAGTGCTTACCATCCTAGCTCGGACTCAAAACAAGGGATGTACAATTTTAAGGGAAAGCATGATATTTCTACTTTAACATCCACTGTATGAAATTGCGTCGGGTAGTCTAACACGACACCCTATGCATACACGTGCAGAAGCTTAAAGAGCAACTATAGGAGGGGGTGATTAGGACCTTTTTAAAATCTTTTCGCCTATAGGAGGGGGTGATTAGGACCTTTTTAAAATCTTTTCGCCTACTTAACAAATTTAATAAATTTAACAAATTGAACTACGTAAGCGATAACACTTTGGCTTCCAAGCCTAAGTGGGTCCAATCAAAAGACTAGCATATGATAAAAGTTATAAACAACCTAGTCTAAACAAGCATAGATTAATTAAATGATTAAGCTAATGAAGAACCTAATTTATGCTACTCAAATAGACTTGAGTGAGGATGGATCAAGAAGTTCAAGTCTACTTGAGGTAGTGAAAGTACATCTTATGAGTGTGGATGTGCCTATCAAGTGCCTAGCATACATTCCTAACTAAGCATTCATAATTAACAAGTTAAACGCAATGCATAAGGAGAAATGTGCTCAAGAACAATCACAAACACAAGGATGTATAGTGGTTCGACTACTTGTCTACTCCACTCCCGGTTCAAGTACTCAACCCCTTTGAGCACACCGGCATTCACTAGGGAGTTTAAATCTGGTTCCTCCCAACCAAGGTGTTTTAATTCGGATCCACCCAACCGGAGAGTTTACAGGTTCCTCCCAACCTACACGTTTGCACCCGTGTTGGTGGCTCCCCCTTGGAGACTCTGTTTAGGCCGACTAACGTGCTAAGGAACGGCTGACATCCTTAGATTTTAGGCCCAACTAATAGGCCAAGGATCAGCTAACAACCCTAGGTCGAGTTTGTCAAACAAACTCTACACTCAACTCCCATAGGAAATTGAGTGGATGGACTCCTAACAAGACAACCTTACTTGTCGGATTGAGCCCCTTTGTAGCGCCGCTTTGGGTTGCTTCTTTTCGCTCTCCCGTGCTTGAATCAGCTCCCCTTGTGCTCCCCCGATCTTTGACGCCGCTGCTTTGCCAAGGCTTTAGCTCCAAGATCAGCTACCTTGCATGTGATGCTCCATTGGAGATGCCCAAGGTGCTAGGGAATGGTGAAACCTCTACAAATGGTAGGAAATGGGTTTCCTAGAGGAATACACCTTTAAGGACTCCTAAGTAGTGTTTAGACAAGGGATTTAACTATCATCAAGGTGTCTAAACCCTAGAAATCAAGAGGGAACAAGTCCTATTCTCAAGATGCCATTGAATGGCCCAAGCTTGTGATGAAAACACAAGGAGAATGGCTTGTTATGGGTTTGGGATAGAGCCTCTAATGGTCTCTAGCAATGGTGGCTTCTATCTCCTCAAAATCCCCCTCTCTTGGCTCAAAAACGAATCCCCCATCTTAAATAGATTTTCTTCCAACGGTCAAAAAACGGGCAGATTCGTGCATCTCCGATTGATCGGAAGAAGGTCTGATTGATCGGAGACTTGTCCGATTGATCGGAGACAAGTCCGATTGATCGAAAATCTATCCAGTGAAGTCTCTGGAAGATATTCCAATTGATCGGAACACTGTCCGATTGATCGGACGGACCCCTTCCGATGGATCGGAAGACTGTCCGATTGATCGAAAATATGTCCAGTGGATTTTCAAGGTTGCTGGAAAAATTTTCGATTGATCGGAGCTTCTGTCTGATTGATCAGAGTCCTATCGGAGCCAACGTCCGATTGATTGGAGATCAATCGGAAACTGCTATTTTGAGCTGTTTTGTTTACAGCAGCTTCCACCTCTTAAATTAGTCTAACTTATCATGTTTTTCATAGAGTTCTAAAACTAATGATGATGACTAAGGGTATACCTAGTTGGTCCAAGTCATCTAATAAGAGGTTATGGGTTAGGTTTTGGTCAAGGTTAAGGCATACCAAGGCATCACTTTTATCTGTTTCTTCTTCCTTGATGCAGCAGGGCTACTTGAGTCTTCGGTCTTCATCTTCATTAAGCTCAACCGACACTAGACTCACTGACCTAAGTAATTGACAAACAAGGTGCACTAGTATGCCACAGAAAAGTGCACTAACACTGTATATTGGTCCTATACTAATTGACTAACTTGCTAGTATCTGATGCATACTGGTCCTATACTAATCGATTAACTTGCTAAGATCGAGTGCATATTGGTCCTTCACTAATTGACTGACTCGCTAACTTTCTAGCTTCGTACTTGTCCATTTATTTTTCTGCGAGCATTCTGCATTCCAGTCTCATACTGGTCCATTTATCTTTCTGTGAGCATTTTGTATCCCAGTCCCGCATCGGTCCTCTTATTCACTAACCATGCATGCCATGCCATATTTCTGCTAATTAGTGAAACAGGAGACAGAAAAAGGAAACCGATAGAGAAAAAAGGTGGTAAAACAACCAGTAATCATTGCGCCCAACGAAAGCCTGCGAGTCCGTTGTTCATCAAAATCAACAGCAGCATACCGAAGTATCATTCACACTATCAGCACAAGAAGAGAACCAAGCCCCTCAGCTAGAAACACTCAGGCCACAAGCCTTGCTACCTGTTATCAGCCCATCCTTAGAAGATCTAGCCAAAAACATGAACAAACTGGAAGAACTCATAAATCACCTCTTATAGGCCAGGGACCATCCCTTCCATTCATAGTGTGCAACCACCCACAACCCATCTGGGTTTTTCTAACCCTACCATTAATTAATTTCAGCACAACCCGTATGATGTGTGTTATAGTAAAAAATAGCGGAGATCATCTGTTGGAGGCTTCTTATTATATTCTAATGATACTCCGACCCCGCGAGCACGTCTATCCGACTATCGAGAACGTCTGTTCGCGATTCACATATTCTGATGATACTCCGACCCTGCGAGCACGTCTATCCGACTATCGAGAATGTCTGTTCGCGATTCGCATATTAGGAAAAATGATGCTCGATTACCAAAGCTTCGAGAAGTTGTGATCGATAGTCAAATACTGGAAGGCGAGAGGAGCTGTATTTTTCTTGCGAGCAAACCTTCTCACAAGTCGTTGAAAGGTGTCGTAGCTGAATGAGCGAGCATTTGGACTCGCGATCATCTTCCAACATGCGAACAGCTTTTTCTGTGGTGACATCTCTTAGCCCTCAGTACCAGCAGCCCGTATAGGCCGAGATTGGGCTTATCTTCTTCAGTGGTTCCGAGTCTCAAGGGATCGCTATCAAGGAACGAAACTATCGGACGAGTCATTGGATTAGATTTCCCTTCTATCTGAGGATAAGAATTTTATCCCATGAAATTAGTGGGATCTCGATATCTTACACAACAGATTGGATCATTTCAGATCTATATAAGGAGAAGACTCCATTAAGATACAGGTACACAATATTCAATCTCTAGCCTCGTTTTGCCTGGTTATTCTTCTTCTTGCTTTGCCTGACTTAAGCATCGGAGGGCCAACGGCTGGACGCCAGCCACCCTTAGTTGCTTTCTGTCTTCTTTCAGGTCTAGCGGAGGAAGTCTCTGTTGGAGAGAAGGTGAACGACCGGAGGATCCTGTTACAAAATCTGACGTTAACAATGTGAATCATGTACAATTTCAATACCCACCTGCACATCAGTCACTAAACGAGGATCCACCAGTGCACTCTGGCCATGTCCTAGTCACATCCGCTTCCACAACCTGCAGCTAGCAGGAACCCATTCCATAAAGATCTGGCATTGCGCCCCACACCCATTTTACCTTCAAAGTTCTATCCCGGGCAAGCTCGACCATCGTTGGTCACCTAAGCACATCTAAAAATACCAAACCAGGCCATGATTGGAATACCTTTCGCACCCCCAGTAAAATTAGCCCGCCATTTCGCCCAGTCTGGCCATGGACATGGACCATTATGAAGAAGAAATGAACCATGATGTCCAAGGGGCACCACCCCCACCTCCACAGCCATTTGAAATTGATCGACTCTGAGAACATTTCGAGGAGCAGCTTAAGGCCATGCATTATGAACTGTTAGTGCACTTTTCTAAGGCATAGTAGTGCACCTTATTTGTCAATCACATCCATCCATGTGTTGTAACGTTGGTTGAGCCTTGACAAGCTGAAGACCAAATATTCAAGTGGACAAGAGGCATCAAGGAAGAAGAAATAAGTAAATGAGATTCATTGGTAACCCTAACCCTTAGAACTGAAGCAACCATTTCCTCTATATGACTTGGACCTCATAAAAAAACCCTTAGTCATCATCTTTAGCCTAAGAACACTTAGAAAAATATGATAAGTTAGGCTAATAAAAGAGGTGCAATCTGGTGTAAACAAACATACCCAAACAGTAGTTTTCGAGTGGACTTTGATCCCATCGAAGTCAGTTCAATGGGTCTTCGATGCCATCTAAGACAAGTTCAATCCATCGAACATACATCCAACAAAATATGTGAACTCTTTAGACAATATTTCAATCCCATCGAACAACCCATCGATCCATCGAAGTTGGCTTTTTGATGCTATCAAAGAGTGTTCGATGCCATCGTACTAGAATTCTAGTAAATTTAAAAAATCTCTGGACAGTTCTTCGATCCCATTGAACTCGAGTTTCGACCTATCGAAGATCATTTCGATGTCATCGAAGCGACCATTTTCTGCCCATTTTATAGCCGTTGGAGTTTCATCAATAAAAGCGAAAAACTCAATCTTTGGGCTTGAGAGAGAAATTTTATAGCATTAAAAGCCACCATCATTGCCAACACCATTAGGCTCTAATCTTAACCTTATTAAGTCATCTTCCTTATGATTCATTATAAGAATGGAGCATTCAAAGCTCATTTAGAAGATGAACTTAGTCCTCTTAATCTCTAGAGTTTAGAACTTGATTTAGACAGTTAAATCCTTGTCTAAACTCTATAGAGATATCCTTGTAGGTGAAATTCTCTAGGCAACCATTGTCCATTAGGTATAGAGATTTCAAACCTACCTCACATCACCATGGTCACCTCAAGAAGAATATATGCAAGGCGATTAATCGTTGGAGCAAAGGCATTGGCAACGCACCTTCAACAAGATCGGAGGACCAAAGGGGAGCTAATTAAAGCGTGGAAGAGCGGAGATCAAGCAACTCAAATGGTGCATCAACGGGGCTCACATTTGACAAGTAAGCTTGTTAATTTGTAGAGTCTAGCTACTCTCTTCCCGTGGGAAATTGAATGTAGAGTTTGAATTTCCAAACTCGATAGGTTCGGTTGTAGGACCTAGGCCTGGTTGTAGAGCTGAATCAAGTCTCCGTGGGGAGCCTCTGATGAGTAAGTATGGTAGGTTTAGTTGTAGGGCCTAAATTAAGGTTTGATTGTAGGACCTTGGCTTATGAGTTAAGCCTAAATCTGAGTTCGATTGTAGGACCTTGGCTTTAAATTGTCAAGTCTCTAAGGGGAGCCACCAACATGGGTGCATATGTGTAGGTTCTTGAGTAGGACCCGGTCCTTGAGTATGATTGTAAGGTTGGAAGAAACCTATTTAAAACTCTTAGGTTGTAAGGTGAACCTGATTTAAAACCTTCATAGTGAAATCTGGTGTTCTCATGGGTTGAGAATGGCAACCGGGAGTGGACTAGATAAGTAGTCGAACCACTATACATACTTGTGTTTGTGATGTATTTGAGCACATTTCCACTATGTATGCTAGGCACTGGATAGGCATATTCATACACATGTATTTTCAATAGTTGTGTAGACTTAAGCTTATATGATTGTATCTCATATAGTCTACATAGGTTACATAGATTAGTTACTTGATTAGTTAAACAATTAGTAATCTATGCGTTTAGACTAGTTTCTTAATAGTTATATCTTTACTAGTCTATGTGATTGGACCCACTAAGGCTTGGAAGCGAAGTGTTCTTGCTTACTTAGTTTAAATTATTAAATTAGTTAAGTAGGTGAAAAGAATTTCAAAAGGTCCTAATCAACCCCCCCTCCCCCTGGACTTAGCCATAAGCCTAATAGCTCCGCCAAGCTTCCGCAAAGAACAAAGCATGATAAGGTGTCGTGTTAGATTACCCCACACACTTTCATGAACTCCAAAGACAACGTGGGATCGAACTCCCATTCACTAAATCCAGAGGCTTGTGCCCTTTCCCGGATGCTAGGATACCAACCGATTTAGAGGTGCTCAAATTTCATAAATGTGACGGTATAGGGTGCCCAACCGCACACCTGAACGCGTTCTATGGTGAGCTTGATGCCATAGTTGAAGACGATGGAGCCCTAATCCAACTATTCTAAAAATCCTTAAGGGGTGACGTGCTTGATTGGTATACATAGCTGGACTACCACAAATTCAGAACTTGGGAAGACCTCTATCAAGCATTTGTAGAACACTTTACATATAATTTAAACGCGGCACCCCGAAAGACAGACTTGACTATCATAAGGTAAAGAAGCGACGAATCCTTGTCTGCTTATGTGGGCTGATGAAGAACCATGCCGTAAAAATGAATTCACCCATTGATGACGAGGAATAAATCTCCATGATCGTTCATTCGTCCAACCCAAATATATCAGGTCATCTAATCTATTACCTGTATGCTAATTTTGCACAATTGATCCACGCAGAGGAGCAAGTGGAAGTCGGATTAGAACCAACACAATTACACCATGGCCCCACCAAATCCCCTGCTCCGAGAAACAAACAAGAAGAGAAGACTAGTAAGTACAGGAGTCGAAATAAGGAAGCAATCGTTCCTCGACCAGCAGATATAAGCAATCTAGTCACTTCTGCGCAAGGGGCACCAAATGATATCCCACCAGGACAGTAGCAACCGCAATCAGCTTAGTCGCAACAGCCCCAATGGAATCTACAAAATTCGAACCAGAATCGGTAAATGGGTATGACACGACCCTTTAGGCAATTCACCCCTTTGGCCCAATCATACAATGTGCTAACCATGCTAATCCAGAGGCAACTGCTCACACCACTCCAGTCTAGGCCACCGTCGAAACCTTTGCTCTCAAACTATAATGAAAATGAATATTGCACATTCCATCAGGGTAGAGGACATACAACTGAACGATGATTTTCTCTCAAACATGCGGTGCAAGATCTGATTGATCAAAATAAGATCATGAACATGGTCCCCGATCCGACCTTAGCAGGCAACAACAACATCCTCCAAAATCCCCTGCCACAACACCAGGAAACACCTAACACCGCAGGCACCCCTACCGCCAATGTCATTCAGGGAGACTACCCACCCTATGTTTTTCATGCAAACACAACCTTGAACAGTATTTGAATACCTCCATCGCTCGTCCTAAAAGGGGCACTTGCCCCTCCCCATGGCATCTTCAGGAAAAACCCATGGGATTTACCCTCAGTCAACCTAACTATGCACCTCAATGTTGGGATAGGCCATTGATTTTACAAGGGGCAATGCGAACCCCGCCCCAGTCACCACTCATTCTCATGGGAAGAACATCGAATCCAACCCCCATTCAATCATTCCACTCATCCAGAGCCACCACTCATTCTACTAGGGGCAAGTCATGTGCCCCAGACCATTCATCCTACCTCCCAACCTCCTTCTACACCTCACCCTCCTAACACATCACCATTTTGGAGAGCTAGCCGACTCAAATTGTGTCGATTGTATTGATGAAAATGTCACAGATGAAAGCTTTCTTATTAAGATTGCCTTCCCTTTCTCTTTTCGTACTTTAGGTGAAAGAGGCATAACCGTGCTTCCTGTCGCCCCTGCAAGTGTGGGAAAATATTGTAGAGAGAAAAGGGACTCATTTCTTCTTGGAAAGAGTGGAGGTGGCACTAAAGTAAGATTGCATTTCGTAGCGTTCTGCGTGATCGATCCTCTTATTATCCTTAATGACATCAAGCTTTTAGCAAGAGGGGCTCAATTCTTTTATGTCACTATTGTCCATTCTTCTTTGTTCTTCTGTACCACGGGTGAAACAGAGACTACCCCTACAACAGCTGGCGATCACTTGCCAGAAGTATTAACTGGAGTAGTTTTCTTCAATGTTCTCTTATGTGAAGCCCTGCGGGCTACCTCAGCCCGACCCCAAGAGCTCAGTAGGCTCACTGCTAACAGAGACTAGGAAAAACTATGCTGCCCCCACCTGCTAATAGCACCATGCACACGCGGCTGATGTACGTATGTGGCCCTCGCATCAATCTTACCTCTACTACTTACCAGTGCGTGGGTCGATGTTGAGCCATGAATATTACATATTCTAACCCCTTTTCATTATCGCATTATGATGGCTTTCATGTTTAAAGACTAATCTAATACATGTTTTTGTGATTGTAGTAATGAGAGGGAGACTTCACCAATTCATGGTTAAAAGAGTCACTTTGTATGCATTGAAGATCAATAAAACAAGCGCAAAGAGGTGGAGGAAAGAAGAAGAAAGAAAGAGGAGAAAAAAAAAGAAAATATATGAAAAAACTCTCTTAGGCCTGTCGCTAGACCGGTCGCCAGACAAGTCTTCAAGAGTCCAAAAAAATAGAGTTTGCTGGACTGTTTTTATGCTACAAAGACCGGTCGCCAGACAGGTCTACAGTGTTCTAGAAACTCCGATTTTCAGTTTCTAAATTCTGAGTTTTCAAACTGCAGAAGGACTCCGCATTTTCTTGAATCTTCCAAGTTGGTGACGGATCTAAGCTATCAAAGATCACCTCCACTCTCTTCTTAAGGCATCTAGCAATGTGGAGAGCAAAGAGATCAAGACCTAGGAAGCTTCCTAGCCTCATACAACTAGTTTTCTTCTTCTTCTAGTTCTAGTTCTAGTTCTAGTTTTGATATGTTTTTTCTTAGTTAACCTCTTAGCTAGAGCTAAGAGGTGAAGTTTGTAGTTAGTTTCAATGCTTTAATTCATTTATGCAAGTACCATTTTCTTAATTTTAAATTTTGAAGTTCTAGTTTGAATAAAGTTGGATTTTTAGAAGAATTATGAGAGTTTGTGTACTCCGGACATGAGTTCCTTGCAATTATCTGAGATTGCCATGATTAGGTTGTTTGAATTCGAATTGTAGTAAGCCTAGAGTATGCCATAGTCTCTTGGAATAACTGTTACTTTGAAGGCTACAAGTTCAAGTTCTATGTGCTTCATTAGAACTAGAAATTTGATTTTCAGATTTAAGTGGGACTGTTTGTGCTTGAATGTTATATCCTTCAATTAGATGAGAGATAGGACTTTGATTCTAATTGTGCTATACTTGGATGAATGGATTGGTATTGAACTACTAAAAGTGGATCCTTGATGCTCTAGTTCTTCCCAAATCTCAAATTTTTCTATTTTATGTGAAAAACTATTTTCCTAAACTTCTTAAATTCTAGTTATTAGAGTAGTTGGAATTGTTTACTTCTTTCCCTATGGATCGACCTCAGTCTTACTGAGAATTATTACTACATCCTAGCCTTGCACTTGAGGCGAGCGAATACGTTTTTAGCACCATTGTTGGGGAAAAGGTTAAACGGTTCTAATTGTTCTAGTAGTTATAGAGTATTTTTACTCAGGTAGGATTTTCAGTTTTTGTAGAAGTAGGTTTTCTGATTTTTTTTAGATTGCTAACAATTTTCATTTTTAATTTTGTAAGACATTGTTGCTGACATAGTCTCATCTATTGGGTAACATCTCCCCATCTCCCTTCGTTTTATTTTTTTTCTTATATTAGGTTAGGTTTCGACCCCTTTTTAATTCCATCATGCATGATTGGACGAATGATGTGTATAAGTACCTTTTAGAGAATGAGACATCAGATTATGGGACCCAAACTCATTATGATTGTAATCCCTTCAAGCATGAGTATATTTCTGAGATTTAAACAACCTCCAGTACCTCGTCACGTAAGACGTTGCGTAATTACATTAATGAAAGCAATACACATGTTGAGACACAACGTAAGACGATGGTGGAGTACTGGAACGAAGCAAAATCGAATAATGATCAACTGAAAAAATAGTATTGTGTAATTATAGGATTGAAAATAACATGAGTGTTCCACCGATTATGATAGGAGGTGTGCAACAACAAAAAGAACGGGTAAATAGTGGCCAACCGGTTAAGACAATGCGCGATCACTTGTATGGATATGCCTATCAACCATCGCATAACTCTTCATCCTACAATGCATACGATCTTAATTGGGGAAGCCACCATTCTCCTTATTCAAGGGAAGAAACAACCATGGTCATCAACAATCACCCAAAAACGTCTTCTTCTTATGATAACATGTATATACATATCCTTAAGGACTTAGCGAAAGAATACGAGTACGAGCAATCAAATCAAGCATACTTGCCATCCTGTGAAGACATTGAGCCCGAAATTGGGGGCATCAAATCAATCCCCTCTAATGAGGAGAATGAGGCTACCCAAGTCCCACCTTCTTTGGATATAATGAATAAACTTTTAGAGGAGATTGATCTCGATGATACCAATGTCATCATTAATTATGGTGAGTTCACTATCTCTTTTGGATGCTTGAACTTAATGATGAAGAGATTTCAATGACAGTTGACAAACCCGAGGAATCCATAAAATCTGAAAGTGATAGTGGGGTTACTTACAGTTGCAGTGAGGGTTCAGTGGATGCATATGAACTTATGGTTTCTTTTCTCCAAGGGCTGAAAGTTTATGAATCTTTAGAAGATATGCATGCTAGAGAGCTAGTCAAAGTTGATATTTTTTAGTCCTTCCACCAACAACACATGCTAAATTCTATTGTGGAGGATTTTCCTTTGAGTGAAAGTTCAGATTCTTTGGAGGAATGCTTGACTCACTTTGAAAATTCAAAAGACCTCATTATTCAAGAGATTGTTAAAGCCTTGCAAACTTCTGACTTGGTGCCCCATACTAGTTATGAGGAACCTAGCTAGCTTGAAAGAATTCCACTCCATGGAGTGCGAATCCCTCACCATAGAAATTGAATTTTTACAATCACTTAGGGAGGACGAAGAACCTTCATCCGACTATCTCGATTTCCTAGAGGAATGCCTGGCCCACTCTGATGATCTTGATGATGAGATTATTAAGGAGTTGGATAGTTTATTAGACACGGTGTCATTACCTAAAGAACATCATTCCACTAATTTACACTCTTTATCATTGTTTGTGGAAGCACCGTGTAATTTTGAAATTGTGGAGGAGACAACCTTAACTGAAGAATACTTGATGAACGTCTCTCCACCATCATGGGTTCTTCAGCCCATTGAAAATTCTAATTGGGAGGACCCATTTTTAATCAATCACAACCCAATTCAGAATTCGAGGAGATATCTTTTTTCTGCTCTTATCTCCTCCTTACATGCATGTGGTGCACACTATGATTGGACTTCAATAATGAAAAGCACTCATGACTACTATCGAGTAGGACTTTGGATGGTCCTCATGAGAAATTTATTGAAATTTATGACGATCTTGCTCAAATTTGATCATGTAGTCGATCAGACTAATCAAAGGTAGGTGGGTAGGTTAGAATTTATTTTTCTGCAATTAGGATTGAATAAGTCTTATGGAGACATGGAAGATGCTAAAATTAATCAACTTGCTACCTCAGGTACTCTCGTTCTCACTCTTCTCTGTTTTATTTCATTGCTCTCATATCATTGCATATTGCATATCTTATTACATTGAGGATAGTGTAAGATTTTGGTTGGGGGGTGAAATTCCTAAGATGAATCTACTAGTTTTTGTAACATTTCGAGCAATTATGTAGAATTTTTTTTAATTTTTTTTTTAAATTCAGAACTCTTTTAGAAAACTTTGTTTCTATACACTTGGGATGTTATTAGTATAAAAGAAAGAGAGATGAAGCGATTGATTTTGAAATCCTTGAATTATCTTAAATATAATAGTTTTCTATATGAATTCTCTTATTTATATGATCGATAGAAAAGTTGAACATTTTTTTATTCTAGTTCACATTACACAATTTTCATGGTTTGAAGGAATTATGTAGATTTGTAAATTGGTTAGACTGAGATTTAAGGTGTTGAGGAACCAAGTTGGGGGAACTTTATCCATTCTGATTCATGTGAAGTAACAAAAAAAAAGATATGAATTTCTAAAAATCCTATCTATGTTTATAGTGAATGAAAGAAAAAGAAAAGTGATTACATTAAATATATATTGAAAATTTTTCAAAAAGGGCTACCTATTACCAACCAAGGGATGGTCTACCCATAACCAAAGCTAGAAATGGGAAGTACTGTGAAAGCCGTCGAAGGAACGGTAAGGCAAATTCTTGTCATAGACTTGTTGTTGATCTATACACTCTTAGATCTTTTATTTTGTTGATTTATGAAGAAGGTAATGTTAGAAATTCATGAGATGAACTTTCACTGTGCACACTAGATCGCACTTGTTCGGATTCTTATATTTATCAATCAATTGGTGAAGATTCTATGTGAAACACTTATTATGTTTATGGAGTTTAAGATTGCAACTATTATCACTTGGTTTCTCTGAATTTTGCACATGTATGACCTGAACTTTATAGAAGCATAGTTTCCGAGAGAGAGTTGGGTTTTGAAAAGTTGAAATTGTTTCACGCATGTTTTGCTCGGGACTAGCAAAAAGCTGGTTGGGGTGTATGTTGAGACATGAATATTACATATTATAACCCCTTTTCAATACATGTTTTTGTGATTGTAAGAATGAAAGAGAGACTTCATCAATTCATGGTTAAAAGAGTCACTTTGTATACATTGAAGATCAATAAAACAAGTGTCAAAAGGTGGAGGAAAGAAGAAGAAAGAAAGAGAAAAGAAAAAGAAGAAAATATGAAAAAACTCTCATAGACTTGTCACCAGACAGGTATTCAGGAGTCCAAAAAAACAGAGCTTGCTAGACTATTTTTGTGCTGCAAAGACCGGTCGTCAGACAGGTCTACAGTGTTCTAGAAACTTCAATTTTCAGTTTCTAAATTTCAGGTTTCCAAATTGCGGAAGGACTCCGCGTTTTCTCTAATCTTCCAAGTCGGTGGCAAATATAAGCTATAAAAGGACACCTCCACTCCCTTCCTAAGGTATCTAGTAACGTGGGGAGTAAAAAGATCAAGACCTAGGAGACTTTCTAGCCTCCTACAACTAGTTTTCTTCTTCTTCTAGTTCTAGTTTTAATATACTTTTTCTTAGTTAACCTCTTAGCTAGAGCTAAGAGGTGAAGTTTATAGTTAGTTTCAATTCTTTAATTCGTTTATGCAAGTACTATTTTTTTAATTTTGGATTTTGAACTTTTAGTTTGAATAAAGTTAGATTTTTAGAAGAATTATAGAGTTTGTGTACTCCGGACATAAGTTCCTTGCAATTCTCTGAGATTGCCATGATTGGGTTGTTTGAATTTGAATTGTAGTAACCCTAGAGCATGCGATAGTCTCTCGGCATGACTGTTACTTCGAAGGCTACAAGTTCAAGTTCTATGTGCTTCATTAGAACTAGAAATCTGATTTCCAGATTTAAGTAGGACTGTTTGTGCTTGAATGTTATATCCTTCAATTAGATGAGAGATAGGACTTTGATTCTAATTGTGTTGTGCTTGGATGAATGGATTGGTATTGAACTACTACAAGTGGATCCTTGATGCTCTAGTTCTTCCCAAATCTCAAATTTTTCTGTTTTATGTGAAAATTATTTTCCTAAACTTCTTAGATTCTAATTATTAGAGTAGCTGGAATTGTTTACTTCTTTCCCTATGGATCGACCTCGGTCTTACCGAGAATTATTACTACATCACAGCATTACACTTGAGGCGAGCAAACAGTCGACTCACAAGAAATGCAACTAGCTCGCCAACCAACTATGTGGCGGAGAAAGCCAGGTGACGCTCTATTCGGCCCGGAGCATGGATTCCCCATAACGAATAGTCCCGCTCTATCTCTCAATTGCCTATCCTGTGCTCGAGAAGGTCCCCCAGTTCCTCGGCTGCACCTCGAGGTGCATTTAGTTGTCTTACATGAGACTCGCAACTTCATTTGCATAAGTAACTGTAAACCCACTGGGTGTAAAGCAAAAAACCACATCAGCTGTGAAGGAAGCCATCGAGATTACATGAAAATAGAGTGCCTGACATCAAAATATCTCGAAATTAGTTATCTTAAGTGATCCTATCATATCTTGTTTTAGAGATGAAGGGCGGAATGTTCCTATTGAGAGTCGCGCATTTTGGAGCTTTTATAGTGCTTGTTGATGACGAATGTCTCTTAATCATTATGTTGTTAACATTAAAGTGCAAATATCTCAACCATAGATTCTAGGTTCGATTCCTAATAGAGTCTCCATTTTGTTAAATCAAAATGTGTTTTTGTTTTTATTAGAACATATGCATTTTCATTTGCATTTTAGTAAATAACAAGGAAAAATTAAATGGAAGACCTTCATTATTGATCAATTCATTAATATGAGTTCTTTTACATTTCGTTAATTACATCCATTGATTCTAAAATAAGATATAATAAATCTACAACATGAAATAAACTATTGAAAGTTAATTCCAGCAATATTTTGGCTCTATTTGTGGCCCATCAAAATGATGGAAGAGTTATGCGGGCTCATAAACCCTTCGGCATGCCTTAGATTGAAAGTTAGACTATTCTGGATTCAAGAACCCTTGAATTACCACAATGAGGTTGTTTTCTCATGGTGAGATTGGGTCCTCATGGTGAAGTAGAGTTCTCATTGTGGAACAGAGTTCTCATGTGAGCATATGGACTACCCTTCTCATGCAAGCAGATGAGACTTTAAGCTTGTTTTTCTGATCTTCTTTGGTACCTTCTGTAGTTCTTTCTATCTTCTGAAGTGGAATAAGTATATAATGAAAAGTCTGAAGGGGTATTTATAACCCTCCACATGTGTGAACGCCATTCTCATGTGACTTTACATCTCATGCGATCACATGAAATCATACGCTCATGTAATTGCATGACCCATTCCCAGTCGGCATCTTTGCTTCATTCTTCATGCTCATACGATCTCATGAGATTTCCTTCTCATGCAGTCACATGAACTGTCTCTACAAATATTTCCAAACCTCAAGTAGCCTTTATGCTTTGAGAAGAAATTCCCCGCAATCACTCCTTTGTTCTAATGCGAATGCATAAGACTGCTTTCTCATGTGATCACTTGAGACCGCCTTCTCTTTTATCAATCTTCAAGTTTTTTTTCTTTCTCTGTTCAAGTCCACTTTCATGCGAACGCATGTGATAGCATTCTCATGCGATCGCATAAGACGTCCAGCTCATGTTGTCGCATGACTTTCCTCCTCCTGAAATCACTTTTTTGTGCCTTAACAACCATGGAATGAGAACACATTCCATGCCATTTACAATACTCGATCTTTCTAAGTTCTTCGATTGAGGGAATTCTCTATTTTGTTGGAACTTTGATAAATTTCCCTTCAAGTAAATGATCGAATATCTCTTCAAAATGAGTTATATCAAAAGAATATCTTTTGCTGACTTCGAATACATTTTTTTCTCATATTTTGGCCTCGAGGAGCAACCATATTTTTCTTAGTTAAACATTGGCAGAAAAATGGCTTTCTTGCCACGACCTCTGTCATGCATAACTCAAACTTTAGGTCCTACAATAGGTCTCCATTAGGGAATTTTTATGTTAGCTTTTTCTATCAGAGTATCCATTCATAACGGTAACTCGAGCAATGAGATCAAATATATATTCAAATATAAGCCTTCGAATTTCTTCTATAATTCAATATTTAAGTTATTTTGGGCCAATTTAACGAATCTGACCTTTTTCATGGTGACTAAGCACCTGTTTCTTGACTTTTTAAAGCGAGGATGTATTTATTGGTCATTTCTCCCAACAATTGCTTTAAGTGAGATAAATCAACCATAGAAACCTCTGGCTTAATTATGAAGAACTGTGCATGGAACTTCTCTTCCATTTTTGACCATGTATTGATGGAGTTAGGTGGCAAATTAATATACCACGTAAAGGCCATTTCAGTGAGAGAAATTCTGAATAGCTGGAGCTTAAGGAAATCTTGGTTTGAAACTTGACCACGTTGGATGGTGAAGCGATTGATATCTCTGTGGTTGATTGATCACATTCTCATGAGAACAGAGTGAACTTACGAGGACAATAACCCCTTGACAACTCATAATACCAATCAATCCATTCTGAATAGGGTTTTCTATAAGTTGGTCTGTTTATATGGTCGTCTTGTTGTTGGCCTATAACCTCTTGAATTAAATTAATCAAATCATCAAGGCTCATTTAATGGACATGAGTAGGTGTTCGATGTTCCTAAGTGGTTAGGTTTTTTTTTATGTGTTAGTTCACACACCCCATTGTTAGTACACCCACCCACCCCTGTTAGTCACATCACGATGTTAGCCAATGGTCAGGTTAACCAATAGAGGAACTGAGTTAATCATAGAAGGAGCCAATGGCATAGGATGTTGCCCCATAGGTTGTTTAGCTCTTAGGACGTACTGCCCCCTAAGGGCTTCATGGTTTGGCACATTTTGGTCACATTGGCCGTATGTGAGGCCATTGCGGCCATTCTTTCTTATGTTGACTGCGGGAGGTGGCAGATTTTAGCCAAATTAATATTGATCGAACCAATTAATCATCGGCTGAGGAGGCATTGGCTATCCTAAAGAGGATTTGGTGGGTAAGGATCTATATTAATCGGATGGTTGTTTAAAAACCTTTTAAACAAAAGGCATGTAAGCTTGTTAAGGTTCTTAGCCTAAAGCCTGGCTTACTCAACTTAAAGTTATGCTTGTTCCATTTGGTTCCATCCTTGTTCTGATAACTTTTGTAAGCTAGCTTGTACATGGTATAAAGTACATCTAATACTCTCGAAAGTATTGCTGAAAGAAGATGAGCCGACTTCCAGTAGAACCTGCTCTGGTAAGCTAAGAAGTTGAGACCCAACCTCCATGGGAATTTCTTCCTGTGAATTTGGTATTTCTTGGTCCTCAAGATTAGTAGAAAGCTTTATGGACGTTCTACTCATTGAGTTATAGAGTTGGATCAAGGGCTGCACATGGGTTGCACTAGGCATACCAAAGAAAGTGCTTGTCTTGAAATTCAGTTGTATGTATGTGTGCATTGTGTCGAGCATGCTAGAGTCTTTTACAACTCGATTTGAATCGAACGCCTTCGACCACATCAAGATAGGCTGAGAGACCATTAGCAGTCGTCTATGACTAAGAACTGGAGTAGTTTGGTTGTTTATTAAGGCACTTGTATCTGCAATCAAGCAATTTGTAGAGGGGGTTCATCATTTTAATAATTTCTTCCTACCTTTTTGCCGAAAGGACTTTCTCTCACTGTGATAACAAAGATAATCTAATTTGCACAACGTAGAAGGAACTTAATTACATTAAGTGAAATGAAAATAAAAATTTCCAAAGATATCCCTTGGCGATCTCAGTGGCATAGATGGCGAGGCCCTATATCTAAATCATCCTTTGTTCAGTGACTCAAGTGTATACAAAGGGAATTACACTACTGAAACGAAGAAAGAAAAAGTATTCCTTGCGATCCAGCGCTTGGCATAAATGGAAGTGAATTACATCACTCCTAATCTTGGTTGGGCTAATGTGACAACATAAACAAATGGAATTGCACTACTCCTATGCTAAATTCGGTCTAGCATAGCAGTGTAGAAGGGTTGTCCTATATTAAGATAAGACAAAAAAATAAAAGATAAGAAGTGTTACATTGTAGATTTGATTTGATGTGTTGGGTTGGAAAGGGCCAGAGCTCTTCACTCGTTCTCTTATTTATAAATTTTTTAGAACATTTGCATGGAGAGATCGTTGTGGCCACTTCTCTTGTCTGCTGATGTAGAGATAATCGTCTAGACCCAAAGATAGTGGTGGCCAACTCAATGAATAATGCACTATGAGGTTAGGACAACTCAATGTAGTTGTTACTCCTCTCCTCAAATTGTTTCTGCCATAGAGACCATGCAGAACGCTATGATACGTCAGATGAATTCATCAAAAGGTACAATCATTTTTTGGCTCGATGCCCAACTTTGGTCATGAGGCCACCGTGGTGATTAGTTGGTTCTGCCACATGTATGGGATACGTAACACATGTGTCATTGTTGTAACTAGCTAGGCTAACCCTTTTTGGGTTACTCATGACTTTACCAATTTTGATCTCATTCCACTGTCAAAGTAGTTGAAAAAATCTTTCTTTCGTCTCTTATTGAGATTTGTTGCCATGTGACATCATCTGAATCACTAGATCTAACATAAAGAGTAAAGAGTTAGTGACATAGATGTTCAGGATTTTTCATGTAACCATGCTATACACGCTATTGTCTATTGATGAGAGATCGCCATTTTTAAAATGTTAGTAAATATGGAAGTAGATGTTAAGGGGTGGGATTTGGCTCCTATAATCATTCACCACCATTTCTAGAATGGTGGTGACACTTCCCTTGTATAGGTATATGTGGCCTATAGTTGTTTAATGATTCAGACCATCCAAATTGCTAACCCACTTTTTTATAGAGCATAATTTAAAATTAGAATGACCATTACCATTAAATTTTCCCTTTTAAATTTGGACCACTGACTATGTAACTTTTAAACATCCACTTGATAAATATTGATTGGAAGGTTAGGATTGCTTGATCAATCTTAATTGGGAGATAATCTTGATTGAGAGATATGCTCCATCACAATGGGACAATAATTTGGAAGGCATGGATAACTATAACTGGATTCCACATCTGAGAAGGAAAGGTTAAGGGTGGCAATGTGTTGAGCTAGGGCTAGGTGGGCGTTGATCTTGGTGTGGCCTTATGTTCACTCCCCAAGTGCAGGGTTGTGAAGTAGTAATAAATTCGGAAAGACCAAGTATCGTCCCACAGGAATTTTTATGTGAATATTCTTAGGATTTATCCAAAATAACTTAGAATCAAAATTATATTAAGAACTAAACCCCAAAAATTGAAATTAGGAATTAAACAGTGAATATAAGAGGTGAAAACAATAATCTAAAAGGTACTAGAGCGCCAAGGATCCACTTTTGGTTATTTTTAATGTATCAACCCAACTAAGGTTCTCAATTACACAATCGGAATCGAAGTCCTATCTCTATCCGATCGGAATATGGAGCGGTTAAATTAAAACTATCTAAAACAGTTGCTTATTCATTGATTTAATTCCCACAATAATGCTCAGGCATTGAGCACACTCAATTGTATAGGCCAAGCCTTTATCCAATTTAGTTAAGATTATAATCATGTCCTTCATCAAATCTTATCACTAGACTTGACTACAACTAATGATTTGAACTTCAATTAAACCAAAATCAATAAGCAAAACAGTTATTTCAGATTAATATAAAAGATTAGAACTTTAGTTTGATATAGTTCCCACATTAAGATCATGACATTAAACACATGGCAATCAAAGCATCTATCAAGCCCAGAGTCGATGATAGATCAATGAACTACACAAGTATAAACAATGCAAATAGGTAAGTTACTAGATTTAGATTCACTAAGCATCACATGAGCCCGGAGTCATCAAGAGATCAAAGAAAAACTAAACTAGAACTTTATTCAAACTTCACCCAAACCATGTTCATCAATTAAAACAATAAAAAGGAAACCTAAATTGCATCAATCCATAAAAAAAATGAATCAAAAGCTTCACCTCTTAGCTCTAGCTAAGAAGTTTCAGCTCATCTCTAACATCCTTGAATTAAATTCTCTCAAAAACATAAAAACTACTAGAAACTAGAAGAGAAATAGAAAGAGATCATTCTCCCAAACCTCCTTGATCTTCCCTACGTCCTAGCATGCCTTGGGAAGGAAGAGGATACCTCCTTTTATATATAGAAAAAATTACCACCAAGTAGAATCTTCTAGACTTGCACAGTAAAAATCAAAACTGAAAATAGAAACTTTGGATTCTGGACGTTGGCTGGCCGGTCGAACCCCCTTGGTCAGCCGGTCGGAGCTTGCAAAACAACAATGACAATAATCTAGACACCAGCCAACCTGTCTGTCGACCGGCCGGTCGGACTTAGTAAAAACAGTCCAGCAAGTTCAGCTCAAAAAAATTGAAAATTCGACCTGCCTAGCCCAAGGGCCGACCTATCAGCCAGCCGGTCGGATCTAGCCACTGACCGGTCGGATATGTAACAGCAGGGCTTTTTTTTTACAATTTTTACACTTTGCTTTTCTGGCCCTGTAGCTCTGCACTTTGGTTTTTCTGATCCTTCCAAGTCTTTTAACATGATTTCTTCAAGGTTTTTCTTTATTTTTCAATTCCATCTTCCATGACTTCTTTCTTTCATTCTTGACATTTCTTCATTTGATCTTCAAGGTGTCCTAAAGCGATTTTTTAGCATTAAATTTTACAAGGTCTCTCTCTCATTCCTACAAACACAAAAGCATGCATTAGATAGATCTTTTAAACATACAAACCATGTATAATGAGTGATGAATTAGGGTTAGAATATGCACAATTCAGTGCTCAACACCTTAGCATTGTTGTGGACCCTCGCCGTTTTCGCGCTCCCACACGACGTTCTCGTCCCTTTCCTTTCGAGAAAAGAAGGAGAGGATGCGTGAGTACGAATCGTTGTTTGTGCCACTGGCTTGCCTCGTTCTCGAGGGCTTTGTTTGGTTTTCGTGTTAAGCTGGATGTGTTTAAATGAGTTTATATAAGACCAGAGTCGCCACTAGCCAGTTACTTCGAATCTACAGTCGGCTAGACCCCGTAGAAACGTTAGAGAAGGGGATCCGAAGATTCCTTCCTCTAAAATGACTCCTATTGATCTGCGGCCAGAGATTCGAGGTAAGGGATCACAGTTACAGGGTGGGAAGAGGTTAAGCACCCCACACACTGCCCATACCGAGGCACGGTCTCTACTTCACAGAATCGAACTGATACTTGAAAGTCTGTTTTAATCCTCGTATATTCTCATAGATGACATGATGCATGAATGCAGGTCTGAACAGTAAGAGTTTCTGATGGGCAGGTTTCACTAACAGGCAAGCCCAGAGCATACGCTCGAACTGACAGGTGCTTTATGCGGAATGCATGCTGTGTGCTTGAATGATCAAGGTGCTTGTAGTGATATGTACATGAATGCAGGTCTGAACAGTAAGAGTTTCTGATGGGTAGGTTCCATTAACAGGCAAGCCCAGAGTATACGCTCGAACTGACAGGTGCTTTATGCGAGATGCATGCAGTGTGTTTGAATAATCAAAGTGCTTGCAGTGAAGCAGGGGGGTTGGAAGAAAAGTAAATGTTGCACTTATGCTAGATGCAAATGAGATGATGCTGGAAAAAGAGTAGCCGGATGGACGGAGGTGTCGCAAGGGTTAGCTTCGAGTGGCTGGATCAAGACTTGGATGGCTTGGGAGACTTGGGCCAATGGTCAGGCTGGGCTGGACCAGGACTAGGCTCTTCTCACTCGGGCTCTCCTTGGTGGAAAAATGGGCTAAAGGGTGGAGAAGGAAACTCGGAACGGCGGGCTCTCTCTGGGCTGAATGGTGTCTTGAAATGAGAAGGGGAGGGGGGTATTTATAGCAGCGGGCAGTGGCAGAACCTGTAAATATTTTTGAGCGGCCCCCTGGGGGCCGCTAGTACGGACACTCCTCTGTTTCCAGCGCGTGGTACGGTCATTTCTCGGGGCTGCTGTTTTGACTCGGTGGGTTAACTTGGTGAGTTGACTCAGCGGGTCGACTCGTTGATTTAACTCGGCGGGTTGACTTGGTGTTTTGACTCGACGGGTTGACTCAGCAGGTTGACTCAGCGAGTTGACTCAGTGAGTTTGACTTTTTTAGGATTTTTGACTGGCTTTTCTTATGGGGGGTTTTTCAGGCTGATGTTTAGGAGTGGGTTGACTCGGCTCAGGCTTGAGTTGGGCTATGGATTGGGGCTTATAAGGGTGAGTTTGGCTGAGTTTGGACTTGGGATTTGGGGATATGGTCCTCCATTCATCTAGCTATCTCTACCAACAGTGTAGCCGAAGGTGGGGTGTCTACAGATGCCCCTCTTTGGCAGAGGTTGCGTGCAACCGAATGCCAAAGCGAGTGGACACCCCACTTCTGACCCGGTCATTCATAGATCATGGTCTGAAATCTTTGCTTACCTTTACATCTGTGCCAGTTGATCGTCTGGAAATCGATCACTCGCACATACCGTGGAAGTTTAGAGATAACGTTGCGATTGTCCCTGCAGTTTGCTGCAACCTGGGTACCCCATCGCAACCCTTCCATTCCCGATCGGTACTAACATCGAAAAGGTACAGTAGAGCCTCTGCGTCGCTAGTCTTACGAGGTTGCTGACCCTGAGACTGATTGTGTGATGTTTGATGTTTTCCCAGATCACTTCAGGAGTACTTGTTTCGCTTGACTGTCAAAGTGGTTAGACGCCCTGCGTCAGATAGTCTTACGGGATTCTACTACGCTGACTTGGACTCAGTCAAGGTACTTCAGGCATCCTCGCCTAGGTATGTGCGGGTGAACTCTTTCCACCCGATCTGCTGGTTTTGATGCTTGGTTTGCAATTCATTCTTTCCTTGATTGTGGTCTGGAATCTTTGTTATCCTTCGTATCTGAGTCAGTTGATTGTTTGGAGATTGATAACTCGCACATACCACGGGAGTTTGGAGAAAACGTTGCGATTATCCCTACAGTTTGCTGCAACCTGGGTACCCAATCACAACCCTTTCATTCCCGATCGGTACTAACATCGGAAAGGTACAGCAGAGCCTCTACGTCGCTAGTCTTATGAGGATACTGACCCTGAGACTGATTGTGTGATGTTTGATGTTTTTCCAGATCACTCCAGGAGTACTTGTTTCGCTTTACTGTCAAAGTGGTTAGACGCCCTGCGTCAGATAGTCTTACGGGATTCTACTACGCCGACTTGGACTCAGTCAAGGTACTTCAGACATCCACGCCTAGGTATGTGCGGGTGAACTCTTTCCACCCAATCTGCTGATTTTGATACTTGGGTTACAATTCATCGTTTCCACTTGTTCAAATGGTTTTTTTGACCGAGCCTTTTGGCTTTCATCTTTTCGTATCTTGGCATGTGGTACGACCGCACTGACACTGGAGTTCTTCCGTACTTTGAGTGCATTGGATCCAATGGTCTCCGGGGAAATCGCGAGACATCGGATCTTATTTGATTTTTGCGTCGGCTCTTACCCAGAGATATGGAAGATCTCCTGGTGTGTTGAAGGCAGAACGCACTACTAGGAAAATATTTTTGGGTTTTTGAAAAGATACCCACTCTGGGGAGTGATACTCCGTGGGGTTTTTATTTGCAAATAGATATATTTTTTTTATCTTTTTGAAATGGAAATCTGGTCTGCACGTGCCTCCACTAGGGATGCTTGTGGGGTCTTTGGCTAACCGACTTTATTTTGAAAGCAGGTAAACATGATGATTGATGCGATGGATGTTGATGCATGGGGATGCATGATGAATGCATGGCTTTGGCTCATTTTCTTTCAGTTTGATGATTTTGCTTTTGCTGGAGATGCAGAGACTTTTGAGCTTATTGCTTCCAGGGTTGTGCTTTCCTGGGGTTTTTCTTTTTTATACTGGTGTTTGGTCAGCGGGTTGGTCAAGATCCCGACCCGTGATCGATCAGGTCCATCGTCCCAAGATGTTGTTTATTTGCTAATGAGAATGTACGAGGATGTTATCTAACTTCAAGATGTTCTTCTGAGCATAAATGCAATTGAGACGGTGTTTGGTTGCCAGTTTTGGTCAAGATTCCAATTTGCAGGCGATTGGATCCGTCATCCCAAATTGTGAAGAGAGTGGAGTTCAAGACTCCTGAAGTGTAGTGCTGGGGGAAAGTGACAATTTTGTGATTTTTGTAAATATGTGGTCCGGATCTTTTACCTGAGTGATAGAGATTGGTTATTGAAAACAAAGGACATATTTTTTGTGTTTTTTTGAAAAAAATTTTTGCTTGAAAGCAAGGAAATCATTTTTTGTGATTTTTGCAAATATTTGATTTGAAAGCAAGGGAAATATTTTTTTATGATTTTTGAAAAGGTGATTTTGTAATGTTTTGGTATTTTGTGATTTTTCTGAAATGCAAGGAAAGATATGGAATTTTCATCGACTTCCAGCTTCTACTGCTGGTAAGGCACCCAATTCATTTTACGTTAGCGAGCAAGACGAGTCTCACACAGTTAAGTGCCGTAGTTTTACATCTTCGGATGAGGGGATTTTGAGAGTTTTCAGTCAACACACCCACAAAGTTGCCTGTTCCTCATGTGCAATGCACATAGACCACGTATCATCCGACGGACTCCTTCGGCCACAAAATGAGCCACATCCTCACATTTCCCTTAGTCAATCCAGTTTGGGGCCTTACGTTGCTCACAATTCCGTGAGGGTGCGCTCCACCTCCCAATAGTCTTAATCCCCTTCATGAGTTTTGGGAATAGGGAACATCCGTCAGATTCAACAGCGACTTCCAAATCAAGGTTGTCTATCACAGTGCGTTCAACACGAATAGGATTGCAAGGTTCTGCCCGCCTCAACCTTTACCTGTTTAAAAGATTCCGGTCACCCGTACGATCAACTGTCAGCCATGTCTGGAACAGGTTAGGAAAGAAAGCCCACGAGAAGTTAATCCCAGTATAGTTTTAGGTCTTCGGACCGCTGTGGATGAGTTTGTGCAGTTGAAATTGTTGGTAAAATTTTTTGTGTTTTGAAAAAGTTCCAGACTTCAACTTGAGTAATCGGGGTTGATGCTGGTTTTTATGGAAAGCTTGAAATCTTTTTGGTATTTTTAGAAATGATCCGAGTTATCAAGCCTTGATCCCCGCGGTTGAGGCCGATGCCGATTTTTGGTTGAAAGCAAGGAAAGGTCCCCCGAGAAATTAATCCCAGTGTAGTTTAAGGTCTTCGGACCAAAATATGTACATGCTAAAAAATACATTCTTTTTGTGATTTTTAAAATGATCCAGGTCATCAGATCTTGGCCTGAACAGCTGGGATCGATACTGGTTTTTATTAAAATCCCTCGGGATATTAATCCCGACGTAGTTTAAGGTTTTCGGACCAAATTTTTGTACAAGCTGAACATACATTCTTTTTTGTGATTTTTTTTTGAAATGATCCAGGTCATCAGATCTTGGCCTGAACGGCTGGGATCGATGCTGGTTTTTATTAAAATCCCTCGGGATATTGATCCCGACGTAGTTTAAGGTCTTCAGACCAAATTTTGTACAAAACAGGGCAAACACATTTTTTTTTTTTGAAAAATGTCCGGTGTCAGCGGATCTTGATCCGAACGATCCAGACTGCTACCGGTTTTTATTTAAAAAGTCTCTCGGGATCTTGATCCCGACGTAGTTTAAGGTCTTCGGACCCAAAATATGTATAAGCGATGCTGGAAATCACATTTTTTTGTTTTTTAGAAAATGTTCGGAGTCATCAGGCCTTAATGAAGACCGATGCCGGTTTTTATTGAAAATCTCTCGGGATGTTGATCCCGACGTAGTTTAAGGTCTTCGGACCCAAAATATATACAAGTAAACAGTAATCAAGGGCGGAGATTCCTGGGATTCCTCTTGGAATGGTTTAGATCATCAGGTCATGACCTTGGATGGTTGAGATCACTGCTTGACCAAGTCAGTTTTTTCTTTCTTTTCCTTGAAAATTCCATGGATTTTTCCACATCATCAAGCCAATTTCTCACCAATTTCTCACAAGATGAGATTTTGGTGAGATTTCTTACTTTTTCTCACCGTTCTCTTCCATCACTTCATTCTTATAAGGAGGTACAAGATTCACTTGCAACCACCCTTCCCAAGGAGGAGTTCTTCCCAAGGAGAGGAGGTGAGAGGTCGTTTCACCTAGGTGGAGGGTAGGACGGCCCTCTGGGCGCCGCCCGGACTGCCTTTGACCCCTGGTTTCTTCAGTGGGTTGGGTAAAGGGGTACACCCCCCTTTTCTATATAACATGGGGCACCCCTACCCCATCCATCGTGCAATCCTTCTCTTCTCTCTCTCATACTCTTTCTTTCTCAAAGTTTTCTCTCTCCTTTTGGTGGTTCTTGGCTTCTCTCAAGTGGTGGGCCTTAGAGAAGTTTTGGGACAGCAAGGTGGTCCCTCTTTGGTGAGTGGTAAAGGTATGGACCACTCCCTTTCTCTTTTGTCTTTTTCCTTCTTCATTGTTTCTCATGGTTCCTTTCTTTTCTTCATGTAGCTATTTCAAAAGAAGTGAAGGTGGGCCCAAGTGTTCTTGACCTTTTTCTAGATCCCTAATCTCTTTCAAAGGTGGTGCATGGAGAAGGACATTGCAAGCTTTCCATTTCATTTTTTCTTCTCTTCTTTTCACACTCCCTTTATGTGTATGTAAAGGGTAATTTTGTCATGTCCATCAAGTGTGCATGGCAAAATATCCTATCTTTCTTTATGGGAGTTGGGCCTCTTTTCATGTGTATCAAATGGGCTCAAAGTGAAGTCATGGCCCTTGGTGCATTTGATGGGCCCAATGCTTCATTTTGGGCTCCCTCTTACTTTCTCTTTCTTGTCATTTCCTTTGGAGCTTTCTTTTCTTTTCCATTTTCTCTTCAAGGTTTGGGCCTATGGGAATGGTAGGGCCCACCTCAAGTTTTGGGCTCATGGGGCTTACTTTGGGTGGCCCCATCTTTCTTCACATGTGTATGGACAAAAGTGACTAGCCCATTCTTCACTTGGATCTCAAGTGGGCTAGATTTCTTAGTTGGGCCTTTATGGGCAAGTAGCCCAAATCTTCCACCATCTCTTGATTATGATGTACATCCTTATGTACAAAGTGTGGTGGGTTCTTAGGATTTTTCCATATCGATGGGCTTTTGGGCCCTCATTGAAATTTGGATTTCTTTGGACCATGTGTACACCACTACACTTTGTTCATGTAGGATTTTTTTCCTTTCATGTTTTTTCTTTTGATGGATGGAGGACTTGAGCTACTTGATTATCCACAAGTCCCATGAGTGAGTTGTTCCAACAATCTCACTAAGTTCAAATGGTTTTTTCTTGTGGGAGGAAAGTGGTCCTCAAGAGTTTCCTTAGATGTTATCAATCTCAAATGGATGATCCTCCTTCAAGTGAGCTCTCCATGCGACCATAGCTCCTTGAACTTTTCTTGGGGTGCTTAATGGGTCATCCACCATCATTCTCAAAGATGAGTGATTTTTCTTTCAATTTGTGAGAAAGAATGATACCCATAAGTTGCCCAATTCTGTCCCATGCTTTGGGGCATTTTGGATTTTGATCTTCAAGTGGGCTATGTATATCATTCTTAGCCATTCTCGTGATGGTTGGGTGACTCATCAAGTCATGCCCTCTTGTGCTCAAATGGTCCCCTTGTTTTGTAAAGAAATTGGTGCACATAGGTTGCCCAAACTTGCCCTTACATAGGCATTTCCAACTTTGATTCTTCATGTGGGCTATGTGCATCAACTTTTTATCATTAGCTTCTTTGATTCATATGTTTGTGGGTAGACCGCCATGTTGTGTTCTCATGGTCAAAACTTTCATCAAGATGGTGTACATAGGGGTGCCCATGGTTAACCCATGAATGGGTCCTCATGTTCTTCAAGTGGGTTATGTGCTCCCTTTAATCCATTGAGGTGAGGCATTTGGGTTGCTCTTAGGGGCCCACTTCCTTTCTATCCCCCACTTGTCCATGTACATGTGTAAAAAGATGGAAACATCTTAAGTGAGAATCATGGCCTTGGCATAAAAAGGTGGATCAATCCTTGGCCACATATGGACTTTGAAGAGGAGCTTCTCATGTGAAGTAGGATTCTTATCCTTTGTTGATCTCATGGCACTTGAGTGCATTTGTTGTCCAAAATGTGTCCTTGGATGATGGAATTTTCTTGCCTAAGGCATGCCATGCAACCTTCTTTAAGGTGGGCCTTGCTTTCTTCAATGGGCCCAACACATATCCTAGGTAACACATGGAGTTGGACTTCAGATCTTGCATTTGAATGTGAGTCCAATCCCATGGGTTTCCTGAATGATAATTTGGATTTTAACGGGTAAGGGATAGGGACTTACCATGCCAAGCTTGTAGGATTCAATGGTGGACGGTACCAGAGGACGTCGAGTGATTGATGAGGATGATCCTGCCTTCATCATCCGCCGAGGGGACCACATGTGTTCCTTGGCTATGGAGCACCAACCTATTCCCACCATCAAGGGTCGAGGTACCAGGTATCACTGGGATAACTGGGTGAAGGATCCACAGCCTTTGCTTGAACGAGTATTGGCTGGTACTCCTTTTGCTGGCCTCCTCACCTTACGCTTTCATAACAACAGTGCCAACCGCATGATGCTCGCGGCCCTTTACGAGAGGTGGCGGGACGAGACCCACACCTTCCAGCTCCCTTGTGGTGAATGGGGAATAACTCCCCTGGATATTTATATGCAAATTGGCTTTCCATTTCATGGGGCAGTTGTTCCCCAAGTCAGCTCTCTGGCTCCCATCACTTCCACCGACTGGCTACGGCTCGTTGGTGATGTCCCGCCCGAAGATGAATTCCAAGGCCATCAAGTGAAGATGCGATGGTTCTACAATACTTTTGCCTCCGTCATCCCCACTACCGAGCTAGAGGCCCTCCACAAAGCATGGGCCATGATCACTTACGCCTTCGGGTCCTTCCTTCTCTGCCACGCCAATGAGAGGGTCGATCCTAAATTTCTTCGCTTGGTTGAGGATCTACACCACCCCTACAATTAGAACGGGGCTATCCTGACTCATATTTTCCAGGGTCTGGATAAGACCTGTCGGAATAGCCGGTCCTACACCGGTTTCTGGCCTGTCGTTGATGTACTTCTTCTTTCTCCTTTCTTGGAGACATTTACCTTCCTCCTCTTTCTAATTGTTAGGTATGCCTTTGCCCAGACTTGCTTTTATGACCATTTTCCCCATCTCGCGCCAAGGATGCAGGACGATATTGAGCCATCTTTGTATCGCCACATGTATTGGCACCAACAAAACCGCCAGCGGAACTCTCGAGTTTCTGGGGACAATTGGCGCACTGACATAGACGGGTTGACCGTTGATGATGTAAGTATCTTGCTTTCCTTATCCCTCGCTCTGTACTGTGATTGACCGTGGTGACCTCATTTGCTGTAGCTCGCTCGGATGCCGTATGCCAGCTTCCCTCTCTATTACACCCCTTAGCGTGTAGAGGCATATGATGCCTCATGTCTCCATATCATGCTTTCTGACGCTGAATCATTTCAGTGGTATCTGGGTGAGAGGCTGCTTCGGCAGGTCACTGGGGTGGCTCGGGTCCCTTGTTCTGCACCTCCTCTAGCTGCTCAGATCCTTGCTGACGAGATGGCTGATGCTCTTGCGGGCCAGCCCGGGTTTCGTTTCACGATCCCAGATCGCGACTATGATGAGTGGTATTTGTTGTACGGCCAGGGGCCTTTGCTTCCTCCGCTCTATGTTCCAGGGGGCCGTCGCAGATACGCTGGAGGCTCAGTGACAGCTCCTTTGATGGATCTTTACCGTCGGGAGCGGGACGAGAGGAGGGACGATGACGACTATGTTGGCGACTTGTAGCCTGCTTTTGCGAAGGTGTATTCAGCTTGTTTGATGTACAACTTTTTGCTTTTACTTTCTTCTGTATCAAAATCTTTTGGATGAATATACAACCTCAATTCTTCTCAGATTACTTGATGACGCCTGGATGCTTTGATTTCTGACTCATTCTTTAATGATTTGTGGGAGATAAGACTTCTTAACTGTATGGATGATGACTTGAATGGTTCAGACGGCTTGATTTGGCCCTGTGGGCCCACTTGAGACCTCGGCCTTACTTTGGAGCACCCTTTCTTGATGTTTTGTGAGACTAAGAAGGCTTCTCATGGTGTGGATGATGACTTGGACAGCTCAGATCGCTAGATTTAGCATTGTGGGCCCACTTGATGATCAGATCTTGGATTCTGACCCTTCCTTTGATGATCAAACCCTTGGTCTTGCTATTTGATGACCCATGCGAGCTCTTCCATGGTTTGGATCATAATAATCTGGTCTTCGAATGGCTCAGATTGCTTGTGGCCCTCTCTTGATCATCTTTCCCTCTCTTTGACTTGATCAGACCCATTCTAACCGCAGCGCTTCGTGATTGGGCAGGTGGGGTACCTCCCAAATGATTCTGATCAATCTCAATCGAAATCTAGGATGGATTGGAGCGTTGGGCAGCCCTCAAGGTGCCATCTGCTGATGTGGACTGTCAGCCTCACCTACCAAGAACCATGGAGCCAATCCCGCGGAGAAAGAGGGAGCGCATCCGTACGGGCGGCCCAGAGCGGGCCGCCCAAGGCTCGCCTCTTGTGCGGCCTGGGCTGGCTCGGGTTCAGACATTCTCTGTTGTCTGCTGCCCTTGTCTCCACCTGCTCTGTACGTCTAGGTTTGATTTCAACCATGAATCTTCCCTTTGTCTCCTCTTTCCTCCTCATCTTGTCCTCATCTTGCTTTGTCCTTTCTTGGGCAATGGATGGTGGAGATTTAGGGGTTGTGGGGGCTGTTCATGGTGGGTCCCACACTTCAGAAGGTGTTGAAGGCTTTAATGATTGAGGGATTTCTTTAATGGATGGTGGAGATGGTGCATTGATGGGGGCATTGATGAGGGGCTAAGGATGGTGGTTGGTGGAGCTTTAAATGGCCCCATTAATGGCAGCCATGCTGAAATTTCAGATTTGAATGGGGCCCTCATTATGGGAGAGATGGATGGCATGGATGAGATGGGAGGATGGGACATAGGTGAGGCTATGCACCCCTTGAATGTGGGCTACCTAGATGATGTGATTGATGGAGGTGATGGGACCATGATGGACATAGATGGGCTGATCTCATGTCTGGATGGGATGGATGGTTCAGATGATACCTTTGATGGTTTGGATGCTCTTGATGATGGCCAAGATGTGCGGCATACTTGTTTAGGTGGACTTGATGTGATCATTGATGATGTCCCCCTGATGATGGACGGTGTGGATGCCTCGATGATCCCTTTGATCGGCCAGGATGACGACTGGATTCATGATTTCTTGTTTGAGAGGGCCGCAGGTCCAGATCTGACCGTTGATTCTTCGATCGGGGTTGCCGGGACCCTTCTGGATGGTTCAGATGCATTTTTTAATGGTCAGATTGGCCAGGATGCCACGATGTGTGGTGTGATCTTCACTGATAGCTCTTTTGATGGAGAGTATCGTCCTTCTCCAAATCGTCGGTCTTTTGCGCACTCTGTTCATGAGGTGGGCGAGTCTTCTCATGCGGCTGAGGTTATGACGGTTTCAGACAGTGATGCAACTATATCAGACATAGTCGTTACTGTGGGCAGGTCAGGGGCTGTCGAGTCTGCAGATGTTCCAGCTTTTCCTTCTCTTTCGCCCGTTGATCTTCCGATCCTTAATGAGCTGTCATTGATTTCTGGGCCTTTTGTTCTGGAGGGGGTACCAGTGAGGACTTGTCAGCTGCTTCCTCGTCCTTCTTGCTCGCCACGGCTACTTGCTTGGCTTGATAGTTTGTCAGCTTATGAGATTCGGGATTTGGAGTCCTATGGCTTCGGCAGTCTGATCCATATGGCTAGAGTTGACATTGATTGGAGGATGCTCGGAGCTGCCTTGATTGACTGGGTCCCTTCGTTGAACTTGTTCGCGTTCAACGATATGGAGATGGGACCTTCTTTGGAGGAGCTTGCACGCTTAACGGGCCTACCTTGGGATTATACTCAGTATTTCTCGCCGAAGACATCGCCGAAGACTGCCACACCGCAGAACTGGTTCGGGATCCCCTATCTTGTTCGGCCTGCAACTGCCGGCTAGGATGCTGTAGTGTTCTCCTTGGACTTGTTGTATGTCTTTTTTCGGGTCCTCGGAGTATGGCCGGATCTGTTTTTGCTCGGAACGCACTGATGTTCTGCTTGATAGCTGAGGTGTTGTTCTCGGGATGGCGCAGGTCCCAAACTCCTTTGCTTTTTGAGGTGATGGGCCGAGCTATCCGACGGCAGGGGATCATTTCCCTCATCTTGGCCGAGCTGTTTAATGGGCTGACTGACTGTGCCCTGGGCCGCACTCGTGTCCTTCTCGGCTGCTGTGCATTTCTTCAGGTATCTTTTCTACACCTTTCTCTTCTTGCTTTTTAGGAATTGCTTTGCTCTAGCTGAACTTCTTTTCTATCTTGTGATCAGGTCTGGCTATGGGAGCGTCTTTCGCTGACTGTTCCTGTACCATTTCCTGACACCCGTCGCCCAGACCTTATGCGGCACATCATGGAGTTTCTTCCGCATACAGCTAGGATGAGCGAGCCTTTGTATCGCAGGATGTTCGCTGAACTTCGTGACTGGAATGTTCGTTGGGAGTCATCTTGGCTTTCACTTCCTCCAGTGCTTTGCGATGCACACCGCCTTCCTCTGATGCTGGTAGGCTTTCGATCTTACTTTTCTTACCACCCCACCCGGTTCCTGCGGCAGTTTAGGTACGAGCAGGATGTTCCTCTTTTTGCTTTTATGGGTATCGGGCGCCGAGCGCTTCCATCTAGGATCTCTAACTTTAGGACTCGGGTCGATGGATCTTGGGCGAGTTATCTGACTGCTGATCTGCTTGGTTTTGAGTTGCAGGCTTTCCCGATGGCGACCGCCCCGTATCAGTACTGGGTTGCTGAGCAGTCTTTGTATCAACGTATCCCTTGCTGGCACCAGACTGCTGATGAGGATGAGCAGGATATCCTTGGAGATGCTAGCTCTTCATCTGCTTAATATGAACCCTTTGAGGAGCGTCCGTTCATTGATCCTGGCTTCCTTTTGGCCACTCATGGCCATATGCTGTCTAAGATTTCCGCACTTCGGTATCATTGTGAGATGATGTAGCGAAGATTGGATGCCGATCAGAGGTTGTCTGATGAGGAAATAGCGATCCGTACCCTTGAGCGCGATGAGGCGCATTACCTGCGTATGGAGGTGAGTAGGTTGAGAGCGAGGCTATCTCTTTATGAGTCAGAGGACTTACCTGATGTGGCCGAGGAGGAGGGTAGAGATTGATGGTGTTGGCCACCTGCACATTCTTTTTTGCATATATGATTGATGATGATGCATTTTTTGTATTTTTTGAAAAAGATAACATGATATGTGTAAAAGAAATATGATGCTTTTAATGAAAAGAAGAAAACTTTTTTGAGAATCTATTGTGCCATGAGTTGCCTTGTGAGTGTGTCTGGATTTTGTGTCGGGATATAGGAATCAGAGTTGGGGCTCAGCCAATGCTTTGACCGATGTCTCGAGATTTGACTTGTGTGATCCTTTGGTTTCCTAGAGGTGTAGACAACGGAAACTGTTGCCTCTTGAAGTTGTCGGAATTTGTAGAGCTCTTCGTTTCTGACTACACTTTTTTTTGTTCTTGAACTGTGACGGCTCGAACCGATCTGGACTGTCTGATTTCCTGGTACCTGCACTTTTATTTTTTCTTTTTCCATTTGAGCCATTTTTTGCCTGCAGCACTCTTTCGAGTTTTCACCACAGCCGGCCTTTTCCAGTCATTTTTGCCCGTGGCGCCCTTTCGGGTTTTCACCATGTCCCGGGTGTTTGATCTTGCCTGCCCCTTGGCAGCTATGCTGTTTTTACCCTCGGTGCCCTTTCGGGTTTTCACCAAGTCCGTTGTATGCCCACTGTTTTTACTCGGAGCGCCCTTTCAGGTTTTCACTCCGCCCTCTTTGTTTAGGCACACATTTTCTTTTTCTTTTTTGTTCTTTTTCTGAATCTTTGGATAACTGTGGCGGCTAGAGGTCAGGAATCCGTCGTTGCTAGCTGATGGCAGCCTTTCAGCCCTTATCCTAAGTTACGATGATAGAGTTGTTGGTCTTAGCTAAAGACCCTTCTGAGATGAATGGATAGATGATTGTGTTTCTTCTTGGGTTGATTTTTTCTTGGGTGCCTTGCTTTGGCTTCCCTTTTTCTTTCTCTTTTCTTCTTTTTTTTTCTTTTTCTTTTGTATTCTTTTTCTCCTTTTTTTGTATTATATATATTTTTTCTTTTTCTTTTGAATCCCCTTATTTGAAACACTTGTTGGTGGAAGGAAATGATTTCTCAGAGGTCTTAGCTTTGACCTCTTGACTTCAGCTCTATTAAAGTAACTCTTGATAAGGTCAGAATGACTTACCCGTGAAAGATCTTCACTTTGTCTGGGTTGATTGGCTCAGGAAGGTCCACCCCTCTCATGCTGGTGAGTTTGAGGCGCCTCCGGGAAGTACTTCTCTGATGATCAGCGGCCCGTCCCACGAGGGTTTGAACTTTCCTCTAGGATCCAGAAGGTGCGACGGTAGAATCTTCTTCATGACCATGTCGCCTACCTTGAAGCTTCTTTTTCGGACTCTCTTGTTATTAGCCCGAGCGATCCTTTTCTGATAACATTGAGAATGACTTAGCGCACGCATGCGCTTTTCATCTGCTAGCTGCAACTGATCGAATCTGGCCCGTTGCCATTCTCCTTCTTCAATTCCGTTTTCTAGTAACACTCGTAGTGATGGTATTTCCACCTCGACCGGCAGGACTGCTTCCATTCCATAGGTAAACTCGAAAGGAGTAACGCCCGTAGCAGACCGTACAGACGTTCGATAAGCCCAAAGTGCATATGGGAGCATATCTGACCAATCTCGATAAGTCACGACCATCTTCTCGAGTATCTTGACGATTGTCTTGTTTGCGTCTTCCACCCCACCATTCATCTGAGGACGGTAAGGGCTTGATCGATGATGTTGAATCTTGAACTTGCTGAGGAAGTCATCCATCTTCTTGTTGACGAACGGGGTCCCATTATCTGTGATGATAACATTGGGGATTCCATACCGGCATATGATGTTGTTCTTCATGAACTTGATCACCTAAGATGTTGCAATCGTGGTGTAGGAGGCTACTTCTACCCACTTAGTGAAGTAGTCGACTGCCACAAGTATGTACTCATGACCGTTTGATGCTTTGGGACTAATCTTGCCGATGATGTCAAGTCCCCACATGGAGAAGGGCCAGGGGGTGGTCAGGTTGTACAACTCTGATGAGGGGCATGAATTTGATTTACATGCTCCTGACACTTGAAGCATTTTCTGACGTGATGGCAGCAGTCTGTCTCCATGGTGAGCCAATAGTAGCCGAGTCGTAGAATCTTCTTTGCCATCATGTGCCCGTTCATGTGTGGGCCACAGATTCCTTCGTGTATTTCTTTCATGATCGTTGCAGCTTCTGTTTCACCGACGCATCGAAGGAGGATGTGATTATAGGATCGCTTGTAAAGAACTTCGCCACTGATGGTGAACTGGCTGGCCAAACGCTGGATGGTTCGGCGATCTGTTGCTGTTGCTGACTCTGGATACTCCTGGGTTTCGAGATATTGCTTGATGTCGGCATACCAGGGTTTATCAGGGACAGCTTCGGCTTCTTCTATTTGCAGGCAAAAAGCAGGTTCATCTTGAATTTCGACTGTGAGCTCCCATTCTGAAGCTCCTTTCAGGATCTCAAGCATTGACGCGAGTGTGGCGAGAGCATCTGCAAACTGGTTCTTAGCCCTGGGCATGTATGAGAAGGTGATTTCTTCGAATTTTTCGATCAGATTTTCAAGATACACATGATATGGTATCAACTTCTCGTCCTTGGTTTTCCATTCGCCATTGGTCTGATTGATGATAAGCTGTGAGTCTCTAAATACTTGTAGCTTCTTGACGCCCAAGATCATGGCTTCCCTTAAGCCAACGATGCATGCTTCGTACTCTGCCATGTTGTTGGTACATTCGAATGCTATGCGCCTTGAGATAGGAATAGGGACATCATCTGGAGAGTAGAGGATTGCTCTAATACCACTTCCTTTAGAATTTGCTGCGCCATCGAAGAATAACGTCCACTCATCTTTTTTCTTCTTTTCTTCCCCTTCAATAAGCAAGAGATCTTCATCAGGGAAGAACGTCTTGAGCAGTTGATAATCCAGGAGGGAGTGGGCGGCAAGATGATCAGCGAGAGCCTGCCCCTTGATTGCCTTCTGAGTGACATAGGTGATGTCGAACTCAGACAGGAGTAGCTGCCATTTAGCTATCCTTCCAGTGAGTGTCGGTTTCTTGAACAGGTACTTGAGCAGATCCATGTGAGCGAGGAGGAGAATAGGGAATGCAATCATATATTGACGGAGTTGCTGAGTTGCCCAGACTAGGGTGAGGCAAGTCTTCTCAATCGGGGAATACCTGGTCTCGTAGTCGGTGAACTTTCGGCTCAAATAGTATATTGCTTGTTCCTTCTTCCCGGTCTCGTCGTGCTGACCGAGGACATAGCCGATGGCTTCTGCTGCTACCGAGATGTATAACAATAGTGGACGTCCAGGAGTGGGCGGCACTAGGACTGGAGGATTCATGAGATATCTCTTGATGCGGTCGAAGGCGACTTGGCAATCATCATTCCATTCTTTTGGAGCGTTTTTCCGAAGGAGCTTGAAAATGGGCTCACAAATAGGTGTGAGCTGTGCAATGAAGCGACTGATGTATTGAATTCTGCCGAGGAAGCCGCGGATTTCTTTCTTTGTTCTGGGAGGGGGCATCTCGATGATTGCTCTGGTTTTGGTCTCATCGACCCTGATGCCGTCTTCACTCACCATAAAGCGAAGGAGTTTACCTCCCATTGCACCGAAGACACATTTCTGAGGGTTAAGACAAAGCTTGTACTTTTTTAATCTGTTGAATAACTTCTTCAGATCTTCAAAGTGTCCTTCAATTGTGCAAGATTTGATGATCATATCGTCCACATATACTTCAAGCTCTTTGTTCATCATGTCGTGGAATAGTGCTGTCATTGCTCGCTGATATGTTGCTCCTGCGTTCTTCAGACCGAACGGCATTACCCTGTAACAGAAGGTTCCCCAGGGAGTGAGAAACGATGTCTTCTCGCGATCTTCGACGGCCATCTTGATTTGACTGTAACCTGAGAACCCGTCCATGAATGAGAAGATCTTATATCTAGTAGTGTTGTCGACCAGAGTGTCGATATGTGGCAAAGGGAAGTCATCTTTTGGACTGGCTTTGTTGAGATCTCGGAAGTCGATGCACATTCGAACCTTGCCGTCCTTCTTTGGTACTGGTACGATGTTGGCGAGCCATTCAGGGTAGTTGGAGACTACCAAGAATCCCGCATTGTACTGCTTGATGACTTCATCTCGGACTTTCAGAGCCCATTCTGGCTTCATTCTTCGAAGTTTTTGTTTCACTGGCTTCATATCTGCCTTGGTTGGCAGATGGTGCACCACGAGCTCTTCATCGAGCCCCGGCATGTCTTTATATGAGAACGCGAAGTTGGACAATCTTGGAGCTAGGAACTCTATCATTTTCTGTTTCATCTCAGGTGGCAACGATTTACCGATGCGTACTTCCCTAGGGATCTCAGGTGTCCCTAAGTTTACTATCTCGAAATCATCGGCTACAACATTGGCTTTGGATTCAAACTTTTTGAGGAGATCCTCTAGTTCGAGAGCGGGATCATCATCTTCCTTATCCCGAGCTTCGTCCAGACCCATGAGCTCGAAGTCTAATTCGATGTCAAAATCATATGATTCGACTTCAAACTCATGTGACTCCTTAGACGAACTTGGCACACTATTGAATGCAGGAAAAGAAATGTTTTTTGGTTTTTGAGATTTTTCTGAAATGAAAATGCTAGATGTTTTTGGCTTTTGAAAGTTTTTTTATTTTTTTGGATTTTTGAAATTCACGGGACTTTGAACAAGTGGGCATTGCAGACCATGATTGAGCCCAACTTGTCCCAAAGTTCCGGTCGCTGATTAAACAGGCATTTTTCCCTCAGATGGCTCTTTGGCTGATTCAAAAGCTAGGGGAACGGATGACCATTCAGGACCCCACAGCTCCTCCCCTGAAGAGGTGGGGGTTGATGATTCAGGCAGGAGAATCACAGTCTGGCCCAATGACCATGACTTCTCGCTGGTCGGGTTCGAGATCTGAGTCGTACTCAGTCCCTCCCGGATCACTTACCTCGCATTGCAGTTCGTCTGGTTCTGAGGCTAGACACAAGTTCGGAATCTGGACATCGGACCAATCCAGGGCTGGCCATTTCTCTTTCTTGGTCCAATGGATGGGCTGCTTCTGCCCCTGGCTGACGATTAATGGTGTTGATTCTGCAGAGATGGGCGGGTCATGCCCTTTGCTGATCGATGTTGAGATGGGCAAGTTGTGCCCCTGACTGGTTGGAAAGGAAGCGGGCAGGTTGTGCCCCTGGTTGATTGATGCTGAAATGGGCAGGTTGTGCCCCTGGTTGGGAGCAGGTATCAGAGTGACCTGGTCCTGAAGCTGCTGTATTTGACTTTCTTCTTCATCTTCATCATTTCCTTCTTCTTCTTGAGGCTTAGATGGTTCGAGAATCTAATCCCATTGAATGGGGGGCCACGTGGCCCAAACTAGGCTCATCGGGAGGCCTTTGTGTAGTGCAGTCGGTTGATTCCCTCCTGGATCTTTGCAAGGTTCTTCTGGCTTGACGAATTGGATGGGTGAGCACTGAAATTTCTTCCTTCTTTTGTCCATGAAGATTGCCCTGTATCCGAGTCCCCATTTGCGTTGGTTATATATCAGCGGTATCTTTCTGGACTTGAAGTGATTCTTCATGCGGTATTTGAGGCTCAGACGTTCTGCCGGTGAAAAGACACGGTCCACCCTTATCGGTTCTGGATTGGCGATAACGTTCACAGTCTCGAATTCGAAACTGTGAAACGGAATGTCTTCTTCAGAATGCTGGATATCGATGACCGGGATGTCTGGTTCAGTGGCAGTAGCATTGGAAGGAATGATAAGTTCTTTCTCTGCGTGGATAGAGATCACTTGATTTCCACAGATGTATTTCACTCGTTGATGCAGCCAAGGTCGTCCGAGCAACATGTTGAAAGAGGCTAATATATCCAGAATTTGGAATGTGATGGTGGAGATTTCCGGACCTATCGTACCTCTATGTCGACCTCCCCTTCCACTGATCGGCGGGTGTTGTCGAATGCTCTGACGCATATGGTGCTGGGTCGAAATGAAAAAGGACTGATTCCCAGACATTCCGCAGTCTTGAGTGGGCAGAAGTTTAAGCTCGAGCCATTATCGATAAGGACCAGCGGGACACAGAGGTCTTTGTATCGTAATGCTATGTTGAGGGATCGCCCATGATCGCGTCCTTCCGATGGCAACTCATTATCTGTGAAGGTGATGGCGCGTGGAGCCAGGAGCTGTCCAATCATCAATGCCATCATCTCTGGTGCCGTATCGGAGGAGACGTGAGCATCGCTCAGGGTTTTGGCAAACATTTCTCAGTGTATGCGAGATGTGCAAAGTAGCTCCCATGCGGCTTCTTTTTTGTTGCGGAGGCCTGAAAGAGCGCCTTTAGGATCTCCTCTGTTTTGATTATCTCTTCGGATGCAACGTCCATTGGGATTCATGTTTACCACTTTCGCACATTCTGGATAGTGCCATGGGACCTCCTTATAATTTTCCTCACCTTTGCCTTCTACGACCACCGGTTATTGCAACGATGCTGGTGTGGGTACCAGATCTTCCTCATACGGAGCTTTTGCCTTGAGAACTACATTGTTGCCTGTGCTGAAGGGGTAATATCGAGGCTTGTCTTCATAGATCACATAAGGTTGCGGTCCTGGCTTGACCGTTCCTGGAGCAGGAGGCTCCCATGGAATGAATACTGGTCCTCTTGATATGGCAAGAGGTTTCTCTGTTCGTCCCAGCTGCCGTAGTGTGATTGACACACCTCCGGGATTTGCCCCTTGCAATATGACTAGCTCAACTGAAGGAGCTGACAATGGGCTCTTGCTGCTGATGAGTATGGTTTCTCCATGGCAAATTGTATTGTTCTTGAACTGGAGTGGCCCCTTGCAAGATGACGGGCTCGTATGTGGGCTCGATGTATGACTGTGCTCCTTCCAGGACGACTGGTTCCCAACATGAAGGGCTGTAAGGTGCCCCTAGCACAACTGGCGCATCATATGGAAGAGTTCCTTCGAGTACTACTGGCTCGGAGACTGAAGGAAGAAAGGGACTTGCCCCTTGCAAGATCAGAGGAGGATTTGTTGGCCCATAAGTGTAGGCATGAATGGACTGGATAGGGGAGAAGAAGCGATCAAGGCGCTCTCCTTCTTCTATGCTGTTGACGAACTGGGGTCCGTCTGATGTTGAGGCAGAGGATTCTGAAGAATGTTGGTGGGAGCTGTTGCAGGAGTCCCAGGGACCGAGATGACGATCTTGCGGTCATCAATCAGATCTTGTATGACATTCTTCAAAGTAAAGCATCGATCAGTGGTGTGGCCACGCCCTTGATGGTAGGCACAGTACTCATTTTCTCGGTAGTTTGGAGGCAGAGGATGAGGAGGAGGCCTAGGTGTCATTAGAGTGAGTAACTGCTTTTGTACCAGCATAGTCATGACTTGACTAAGTGGCTGAGTAAGTGGAGTGAACTTCCTGAGCTCCCTGTAATTCTACCTGTTCTGGTATGAGTGTTGACCATTCCCTCTGAACTGCTGCTGCTGTCGAGGTTGTTGTGGCTGTGGTTGCGGATTTGGTAATGGTTGATACCTCTGAGGCTGGTGCTAAACCTGATTCTGCTGATGCTGTTGATGTCCCTGTGGAGGAGCATATTGATTACCCTGAGCAGTGGTGTTGATGTTGTTTACTTCTGTCGGGCGGGGAGGAGAACCGCTGCAGTTTCCATTCCCATATCCGATGGGTCTTCCTTCCACTCTGTTCCTTTTGACTGGAATGGTTTGATGAGGCCATGGGGAGATTGTCCCGGCACGGATTCCTGCTTCGACTTGCTCTCCAGCACGGATCAACTGTGAGAAATTCGCGTATGGATGCGAGATGAGATATCCAGATATGCCCGGCTATGTTGAATGAACAATCATGGAGATTTGTTCCTCGTCGTCGATAGGTGTTCGTATTCGGGCTGCCATAGCTCGCCAACGTCCCACATAGGCTGATAGCGTTTCATCACTCCTTTGCCTAAGAGCTGCGAGGTCGGCTCTTCTAGGTGCCATATTGAGATTGTACGCGAATCTGTCGATGAAAGCCTGGGAAAGTTGTTCCCATGTCCTGATGCGGTGGCAATCCAATGAAGTGTACCAATTTAGGGCATCGCCCTTCAGAGATTTTTGGAACAAACGAATGAGGGCCCCTTCATTTCCTGAGATTGCACTCAGCTCTCCACAGAAGGCCTTGAGATGTGCTGTGGGACAACCGCTGCCATCGTATCTTTTGAATTTTGGTACCTCAAAGTTTTGAGGTACTTGAGCATTTGGGAAAGGACACAAGTCTCTGAACTTGGTCGAAGGTAGATCGATTCCTTGTTGTCGCTGAAGCTGATTTTGCAAGATCTGGAACTACTCCCGCAACTTGTCCAGTCCTGAATGATCTGTTCGAGCAACTGGTGCCTCTTGGAGTAAGGCACGTTCTTCTTCGGTATAGTGGTCGATGTCTTCGACCCTATGTACTTGCTGAAAAGCAACCGCGGGTTGCTGAAGTTGATTTGATGATTGAACTGGATTCGGATGAACTTGTGCTTGAAAGGACTATAACTGAATTGGAGACTGTACTGAAGGTTGAACTGGAACTTACTGGAAATTAACTGGAGATTGCTGAATTGAAGATTGTTGGAAATTAACTGGAGTTTCCTGAATTGAAGATTGCTGAAAATTAACTGGGATCCCATCGGCGGGGATGTGCTGGAATTGAAAAGTGCTGCTGTTTGCAGGAGGCTGAGATGCTAGGAAGTGACCCCCTTGTTGGGTATTTGCCACTGTCCGCTGATTGATGTGGGCTTGACACTGACCCCCATTGTGAGCATTCGCCAGTGCTGTCCCTGTTGCTGGAAATTGAATTAAAATCCCATCGGCGGGGATGTGCTGAAATTGAAAAGGGGTCCCCTCGGTGGAGACATGCTGAGATCTACTGAGACTGTTGTTTGCAAGATTGACTGGAAGCTGACTGGAAGTCCCTGCGACGGGAGTGCTCTGAGATGGCCCTGTCGTCGTGGGGAGGTATTGAGGAGGATGCCCCATAGCGAAGGGCTGAGACGGCTGCTGTCGGTAGTCTTGGGCAGACTCCGATGGTTGTGCTTGATTTGAACTGGAGGCCGGAAGTATCCGGCATGGCTGTTGAGATTGCTGAACTGGGCCAACCTGATTGTTGGCTGCTGCGGTGGCTTGTGCTTGCATGAATTGCAAGAGCATTTCTTGCATTGCTCTCATTCCTTGTGCCAATTCTTGTATGATTGGCGTATTCTCAATTGGCTGTTGTGCTGGAGGTTGCGCTTTGGTCATCTCAAGAGCAGGGAAGAGATGAGTTTCTTCTTCGTGGTCGGACATGGCTTGCTGTGCCCGAGTGCGGATTATGCTGCGGAAGGGAAGTTGTTTCCGAACACGTTGAGCCCGAGGAGGCGCAATGGTGAGGACTATACTCTTTTTGGGTTTTGGGATTTTCTATTTTTTTTGTTTGTTTTGGGTAGAATGCTATGCAGATGAGATTGTATAAGGATTAGTGACTTTCAAGTACGGGAAGGATTCCGTTTTTCAAGTCGGATCACGACTAGTGGGACTAGCTCATCCCCACTGGAGTCGCCATTCTGTGGACCCTCGCTGTTTCCGCGCTCCCACACGACGTTCTCGTCCCTTTCCTTTCGGGAAAAGAAGGAGAGGATGCCTGAGTGCGAATCGCCGTTTGTGCCACTGGCTTGCCTCGTTCTCGAGGGCTTTGTTTGGTTGTCGTGTTAAGCTGGATGTGTTTAAATGAGTTTATATAAGACCAGAGTCGCCACTAGCCAGTTACTTCGAATCTACAGTCGGCTAGACCCCGTAGAAACGTTAGAGAAGGGGATCCAAAGATTCCTTCCTCTAAAATGACTCCTATTGATCTGCGGCCAGAGATTCGAGGTAAGGGATCACGGTTACAGGGTGGGAAGAGGTTAAGCACCCCACACACTGGCCGTACTGAGGCACGGTCTCTACTTCACAGAATCGAACTGATACTTGAAAGTCTGTTTTAATCCTCGTATATTCTCATAGATGACATGATGCATGAATGCAGGTCTGAACAGTAAGAGTTTCTGATGGGCAGGCTCCACTAACAGGCAAGCCCAGAGCATATGCTCGAACTGACAGGTGCTTTATGCGGAATGCATGCTGTATGCTTGAATGATCAAGGTGCTTGTAGTGATATGTACATGAATGCAGGTCTGAACAGTAAGAGTTTCTGATGGGCAGGTTCCATTAACAGGCAAGCCCAGAGCATACGCTCGAACTGACAGGTGCTTTATGCGAGATGCATGCAGTGTGTTTGAATAATCAAAGTGCTTGCAGTGAAGCAGGGGGGTTGGAAGAAAAGTAAATGTTGCATTTATGCTAGATGCAAATGAGATGATGCTGGAAAAAGAGTAGCTGGATGGACGGAGGTGTCGCAAGGGTTGGCTTCGAGTGGCTGGATCAAGACTTGGATGGCTTGGGAGACTTGGGCTAGTGGTCAAGCTGGGCTGGACCAGGGCTAGGCTCTCCTCACTCAGGCTCTCCTTGGTGGAAAAATGGGCTAAAGGGTGGAGAAGGAAACTCGGAACGGCGGGCTCTCTCTGGGCTAAATGGTGTCTTGAAATGAGAAGGGGAGGGGGGTATTTATAGCAGCGGGCAGTGGCAGAACCCGTAAATACTCAGGGGGCCGCCCGTACGGACACTCCTCGGTTTCCAGCGCGTGGTACGGTCATTTCTCGGGGCTGTTGTTTTGACTCGGTGGGTTGACTCGGTGAGTTGACTCAGCGGGTCGACTCGGTGATTTGACTCGGCGGGTTGACTCTGTGTTTTGACTCGACGGGTTGACTCAGCGGGTTGACTCAGCGAGTTGACTCAGTGAGTTTGACTTTTTTAGGATTTTTGACTGGCTTTTCTTATGGGAGTTTTTTAGGCTGATGTTTAGGAGTGGGTTGACTGGGCTCAGGCTTGAGTTGGGCTATGGATTGGGGCTTACAAGGGTGAGTTTGGCTGAATTTGGACTTGGGATTTGGGGGTATGGTCCTCCATTCATCTAGCTATCTCTACCAACAGTGTAGCCGAAGGTGGGGTGTCTACAATTGTAAACCTAACTCTATCCCTAATCAAGATAAAAATGCCTATGCCAAAGGTTTGAAACACTCAGGAATTACATTTTCACTATTCCCTCCATTTGAAAAGAATCCCATCATATAAATGATATTGATCATAGAAACATAATCCCAAATTCAAAGGTACTTTTAAACCATACATGTTCATTGAATGGGACCGCTTACAGGTGTTTTCAAATTGTCTGCTCTTTCATACAAAAATCACCAAGTTGATGATTGGATTGAGCCAACCGGCCCGGTCAAGCTATTCATCATTAACCATATACTAACCTGGCTAGACATCAAGCCTAGATTTCAAGCCCCAGCTCAGTCCTTAGCTAAGTTTGAGGTCAAAGTTAGCGTAGCGTAGACGTGGTGAGATCGATTACTGTCTCTCTCACAGGGATAACTACTCCGAATCCATGGAGCTACTAGGACTCCTCAACCAGTCTTCCTCAAATCCACGAGGAGATATCTCGAATCCACGAGACCTATATTCAAAGCCACAAAGAAATAAAGACTAAAAGTTTGAAATTTTCATTAATCAAAGAAGAGATGTGTTTAACAATGAATTAAAACAACTATTTATAGATAAAACTAATCCTAAAAATCCTATAATCATAATTGAGAAGAATCCTAAATAAATCAAAAAATAGATCTGAAAATTCGCGCAAATCTGCACAACTGTTCGCGCATGGTCAGGCGCCCGCTGAAGGGCGGTCGGGTACCCAATAACCTCTAAAAATAGTCGAGCAAGAACATGAAATCCAGATGAATTTCGGGCGGCCAACGAAGTGTGATCGGGCGCCCGACGATGCCGACAGCCTAGAAGCATCAGGAATCTATCGGGAAACTGTAAAAATTCAAAATTCCTTATTTTCTGTCACTTTTTCCTGGATCTTTTTTTTTTTGTCCATTTCCTTCAGAAATGTCGTTGATCCCCACCCTTGATCATGGAGTTCTCTCCCTACATCAGACACCTCCACTTTAAATAAACTCATCCTCAAGTTTTGTTTCGGGCTTGGGTCTTGAATAGTCTTGAACTTTGGGAGTCGATGTTTGTTATTCCTTCTTGGCTTCTGCTCCACCTCGTATAAGAGATATTGGTCATCAAACGTGTCGCTTCTCTTGAGCATATCTTTCATAGTGCCAGCCTGCAACGCCTTCCAATCTTCCACAATAAAAATCATCAAAGCATCATCTAGGATTCTTTCGGATTCTTGCAAAATTGGTTCCATAACCTCTGGAATGTCGATGGATTCTTAGAAAATTGGATCCACAATTTTCGGGACATTTGCAGGCCCTTCTTCTTTAGTTTTCACATCCGAAGTAGTGATCTTCTCCGCTATCTCAGGAGTTTGGTCAACCTCGGAGATAATAGGGGGTTGTACTTCGTTCTCCCCTTCCATGGCCTCAACTTCAGTGATATTTACAAGCTTTACCTCCTTGTCCTTTACGATAGAGGTGTTGGTCTCCTCAAACTTCTTAGAATTTTAAACAATCACTGAGATGATGGCTGGTTGTATCTCAAGGATCTCCTTAGAATTTATTGTACAACCATCCGGGGCCATCACATCATCCTCAAGTTCTGTGACAACATCTCATACAGATACAGAAGACTACCCCTCCATTTTAAAAGTTTTGGGTAGGTTTTTCATCTCTACAGGGACGTCTCGCACGCCACCGTGGAATTCAATATTCTGTCGTGAATCCAACACAAAATAACAAGATTCTTGCTATAAGTTGTGGGATTGCTGAGATAATACTTGAAGATTAATGGCATATTGGAATCGTGATAACAATTATCGTTTCGTCCGTGACCATGAATGCATTGGCACTTTCAACTCTTGTATTCATTGATTTCAGAGTTGCTCCCACCAAGTCGAAGGGTAGCCTTTCAATTTTAATGCTACATACTGAACCTTCTTCTCCTTAGGCATCTGCACGTAGTTGAAGAAACATTCGACTTTAATGAGCCAGTCGTCAATGCGACTCCGACCATCGTAGCTAGGAAGATCCATCATCTTACTGTAGGATTGATCTATCCGATCCTCCCAACGTACCTGATTACCACTATAAGCATACACGTCTCTGCGATGAATCTCACCTTGAGCACATGGCAGAATTAGCACATCCACAAAATGATCGAGGGGATCGAGCTTTCAGTTCTTGTATGGTCTTTCGTCTCTCCCTGTGAAAACTTTAATTATTTTTGATAGATAATGAATTCATGGATCATCGTCCACAGGATTTCTTTTTCCTTGCCTTCGCAAGAGAAATCGGCCCAAGAGGATTCCTCGCTCTGATACCAACTTGGCACAACGTAGACTGGGTGAGATCGATCATTGTCTCTCTCACAGGAATAACTACTCCGAATCCACGGAGTTATTAGGACTCCTCAACCAGTCTTCCTCGAATTCACGAGACCTATCTTTGAATCTACGAAGAAATAAAGACTAAAAATCTAAAATTTTCATTAATCAAAGAAGATATGTATTTAACAACGAATTAAAAATATTATTTATAGATAAAACTAATCCTAAAAATTCTAGAATCTTAATTAAGAAGAATCCTAAACAAATCGGAAAAGAAATATGAAAATCTACGCAAATCTGTGCAATTATTCGCGCATGGTCGGGCACCCGTTGAAGGGCGGTCGGACGCCCGATGACCTCCAATAATAGTCTAGCAAGAAAACACAAAATCCATATGAATTTTAGGTGCCCGACGAAGTGTGGTCAAGTGCCCAATGATGCCGACGGCCCATAAACTTCAGAAATCCGTCGGAAAATAGTCAGAAATCCGAAATTCCTAATTTTCTGCCACTTTTTCCTTGTCATTTTTTTCTATCATTTCCTTCAAAAATATCCTTGATCCTCGCCCTCAATCATATGAAGTTCTTTACCTGCATCAAAAGTGTTAGCTCTACAGTACAACGTAGACAGGCCCATATTTGCCAAGAAAGATGTTTCACAGCCACTTCCAAAATAGCGGCGAATTATCACATTTTTCTCGCCACGAGAAGCGCCTGCCGTAGGGCTTGTATTTTCTGTACGTTTTGTTGCTCTGGTAGGCCAGCTGTAGCAGGCAAGAATTCTGATGAGGGTTGCTAGGAAGCTCCTTCGAAGAAGTGCAGACAGCGAAGGTAGCGGGTTAGGTGTTACCCGGGAATCACGTTAGTGGGTGTTTCCCTGACTGTGGGGCTTACCTTGATGAATGTTTTTGAATATCCATACTGTCTATACATTTTGCCAGATCATTTTAGGATCTATTCTAATAAATTAAGCAGTCCAAATCTCAGGTGGACCACACCACAGGAAACGGTGGTGATTCATTGCCCATCATTAGAAGCTACCTAGGATCCACTGTAATGTTTATTCTCCATCCCTGTTGATAAGATCGAACTGACTTGGATGAAAGAAAATACAAAGATCACATTGATCCAAAACTTTTATGGCCTATAATAAGTTTTTAATGGTCGATTACCACATTTTCCAGTGTTGTGGTCCACCTGCGCTTTTTATCTGCTTAATTTTTGGGATCAAGTCCTAAAATGAGATGGAAACACTGATGGACAGCTTGGATATACAACACATTCATCCAGGTGGGACGGCCATGGCAACACTACCTGGGTAATACCTAATCCGCTCCCGTAGGGTAAAGCCGTTGTGGGAAAGCCGTTGTGGGAAAGCTAATGCCGTGGTTGATATTTTGGACAAATAGACCGCTGACCATTTACCAGTGGTTGTCCAAACTTTATCTTGGCTATCGTAAGTATGGAAGCGGATTGCGTAGTGAGTAACTTCGCCCACCGTGATTTACGTATTTTATCCACTCCGTCCATCCATCTTAACAGATAATTTTAGGTATGGTGCCAAAAAAAGAAGCATATCAAAATTTAAAGTGGACCACATCACAGGAAAAGTGTGAATTGAATGTCTACTATTGAAAATTTTTCGGGGGACACAGAAGTTTTGGTTCAAGCTGATATTTGTGTTTTCCCTTCATCCATGTCCATGTGATCTTATAAACAGGTTGGATGACAAATAAACATCACTGTGGGGCCTGAGAAGTGTCAACGGTGGAAATCATTATTCCCACTGTTTCCTCTTGGCATGGTCCACTTGAGATTTTTATATGCTTAAATTTTGGGCTCAACCCCTAAAATGAGCTGGAAAAACGTATGGACTGAATAGATAAAGCATATACATTCTAGGTGGGCCCAACAGAATTTACTCTGCACGGTGAGAGTGTGCCCCATGCAATTCGATTTCATAAGTATGGACTTGGGTGTGCCTTACTTCTTGATAAATTTTATATATATATATATATATATATATATATATATATATATATATATATATATATATATGGTTAGCAATTACCTTCTTAGGTAAGTATCCATGCGCACCTCTGCACATGTGTCATGGGCACAAAATCCGATCGGTCCATGTGATGTGGCACCCCATGAAACCCTCAGGCCCAACTTTTAGCCTGTTGAGCTATAGCAAGAGAGGTGAAAGCAAGGGAGGATGATGTTTCCTTTTTTTTTTTTTAATGGCCCACCAGAGTGGAGGATCAGTCTGAAAATTGGGTTCTAGGAGCTTCATGGGGTGTCGCATGCATCATGTGGACTGTTCGGATTTTATGCCATGAAACGTGTAAAAAGGTGTGCATAGGTGCTCCCCAAAGGGGTGTGTATGTGGAGAGAGAGAGAGAGAGAGAGAGAGAGAGAGTAGGAAAAAGAGCGTGAGAGAGACTCTCGCAAGGCAAGCCCGACAAAATAGAACGCAGATTGGTACCACCCAGCCAGTCCGAGCTTGGAACAGGTTTGGGCTATGTGAAACCATGATTTATGGATTTATCTACACGTCCATCCATTATTTTTAGTATCATTTTAGGACATGGTACAAAATACTGTAAGCCCGGCCGGCAAAAAACGACGCATATTGGGTACTACCCAGCCTGTCCCACGCTTGAAATAGGTTGTGGCTTTGAGAGGGCCACCATGGCTTATGCATTTATAAACACCGTCCATCCATTTTTCCATATCATTTTAGGGCGTTAGCCAAAAAATGAGGCATATCCAAGATTCAAGTGGACCACGCAATGGGGATCAAACTACCACCATTAAAACTCCTTGGGAGCCACAGAAGTTTCAGATCAAGCTGATATTTGTGTTTTGCCTTCATCAGGGACCATGTGCCCTTATGAACAGGTTGCATGGCAAGTAAACATCAAGATAATCCCCAGGAAGGTTTCAACGGCGGAGATCATTATCAGCACTGCTTTGTGTGGGGTGATCTGTTTGAGCCTTGGACCCGCGTCCGTCTAAAAACCACGCCCGCTAAGGGATAATAATTGAAAAGACCCTGATAACTGATGTCATTTATGATGTTCGTCCACTTGTCAAAGCCCTTTATTTATCTAGCCTCCTAGGTACCGTTGATCTTTTTCCTGGACCAAAATGCCCCTCTACCTACGGCTATAGCAGAACGCGAAAGTCCATGGGCCTTTTGATAATGGGGGCGTGGGCCCCACTAAATTAATGGTTGGGGCCACCTCATGGATGATTTGACCTGTTTACTGTATTTGGACAGCCGCGAATGCACAAAAGGTGATTTAAAAAAATGAAGCTTTCTATGGCCCATACCTGTATTAACGCTATAAGTTAATTTTGCACTGTTTCCTCCAATATGGTCCATCCGCGATAAGCTTTTCACTCAAACTTGGACACATGGCATGAAATTAAAACTCATTTCATGTGGACGGCTTGGATATGCTCCAAGACTATCCAATGGACCCCACATAAGATGTATGATGGGTTCAATAGATGAGTCTATTGTGTAGGAAAGGCTATTTTTCCTTCTTTTCTTCTTTTTTTTTTTTTTCCAGGAGGAGACCATTTGGCCATTAGGACCGTTGCCACCTATATGAGACCCACTTCGACAAGTTTTTGGTGTATTTGGCGTCATTCCTTCAATTTTAGCGAGCTTCTGAGTGTTTTTTTGGAGTTAATTGTTATAACTTCATACAAGTTGCAAATCCTACAAAAACAAAGCCCACTTTTCGGCAATCAAGTGGTGTCCAAATGAAGTGATTCCATGGCCATATGAAAGTTCATCAAATGAACTTTCTAACAAGTAAAAGATCATCAAAATCGGACATGTAACAGGGAGTTATGACCTTTTTTATGGATATGTGAATGATAAAGTATTGACGAACGACGGTGACTTTGGACCCACTTTTGGACAATCAAGTAGTGTTCAAATGAGGTGATTCCAAAGCCATATGGAAGTTCATGAAATTACCTTTCCAACAAGTAAAAGATCACCCAAATTGAAAATGTAATGAGGGAGTTATGATCATTTTTGCTGATAGACACTAACTATTGCCAATCGTCGACACTCATTGACTGTCGCTGATCGTCGACACTCACTGACCTTCGTCGATACTCAACCAAGTATCAATGATCGCCGACACTCACTAACCATCACCAATCGTCAATACTCACTGACTGTCGTCGATACTTACTGACCATTGTCGATCGCCAACACTTACTGATAGAGCTTGGCACAAGTCTAGTCAACTCAGCTACTTGACTTGTCCGACTTGGTTCAGATTCGACTCAACCGAACCAAATGGCTAAGTCGGTCTGAACTAAGTATAGGTGGCTCAATCCGAACTCTAAGTAAGTCGTGTCTGGGTCACCCAGTGACTCGACTCGACTCGACGTGGACAAAAACTCACTCGAATGGACTCGACTCGATTCGAACCCGACTCGACTCAAGTTCCATTGTTTCCTACGGCGTGGTCAATAAAAAAAAATTTGCTTCATTTTTCTCTTGAAAGTACTAAAACAATCTGCTAAAATCGATGGACGGCGTGGATATACAATGAATATATTGAGGTGGGCCCTACGGTCAAGGTTGCACCCACATCATTGGTTCCGGGTTGGCAGCCATCAGAGTGCTCGCAGATGCGACGGTATGAATTGGAGAGTTATTTGATGCTCTGGCTGAGCTTTGTATTCCATACACAGTCAAGTGTAAATTGTATATATGTCATACATGTAACTAAAAGAAAACCGTCCAAAAATACTTTAATAACTTTAAAATTATCTATATGATTGAAATATAACATATGATCAGTTTATAATCTTCAATTTTAATAAATGTTTTATATTGAATCTGAACGATTGGTTATTTTCTACTTCTACAGATCCATTTAGTTGTTCTCGAATCAGCTATTTTCAATTATTTATTTTATATAATTTTACTTCAACATATATATTCTATTATACCCATTGAATGGACGGTGTAGATGGTCTTGAAAATTTAACACGTACGTGAATTCTTCAGCATGAGCATGAAGCGTCAGACTCTACCAAAGTATCAAAGCTATTTTCAAAAGTAAATGCGCACTGGGGCTCTCAATGGAGTGGGTCTGATCCGAGATCCGATTTGCTCCGAATTCATATAATGCAGATTTAAATCTTAAAATAGGTTCGATTAGTTAAATGGACCCGATTTGAATCTTAAAATAAGTCCGGTCAGTTAAATGGACTGGATTTGGATATTAAAATAAGTCTGATTAGTTAAATGGACCGGATTTGGATTCACATGAGCATATCCGAGTTCGATACGTATCTGATTAAGATCCAACTCATTGTCACCTTGCTGTATATGTTATATTCATGATGGTCATCTGTTTTACATATTATTTTAGGCCATGTATCAAAATTGAGACATGCCAATCTTAGGTCGACCATACCATAGTAAATAGGGGGATTTTCATCATTTTTCTACTAAATTAAAGATATTATATTATATATTTTATATTATATATTTTTTAAGATTTGTAATGGGGTGGATTCGGACCTAGATCCGACCAGAGTCCGATAGTTATATAGATTTTGATAGGAAATGGATCTAACAATTTATAAATGAATCGGATATGGATATCACCTTTTGGATCCGAGTTGGATCCGAATCCGATTTGAATCCATCAACATATATACAGACTTGGAGCCGGATCCAATTGGATCCGATCTAGATCCGACCCATTGAGAGCCCTAATGCACACCTCTGGCACTTTGAAAATTTGAATCAAAATTCAAAGATGAGTTACATGATACTTTGGCCGCGTATAACGCTTGATACTCATGCACTTAGAAATTGTACATGTGGAATATATAAAATCAAATAAAATTGACTAGCTTGTGAATCCACCATCTCTAGATCAAATACCAATATTAGATTAGTTGGAATATACTAACCTTTGATTCCTGAACACTTGTTTGTGGAAATAATACCGTTGGATATTTTCATTTTTAATTATCTAATAAATCTCCACCAATAAAATATTAAAAATATAATTTTTATTATAATTTGTACCGTTTAAGTGAAGTAATTGTATCCCAAGTATGCAATTTCTAAGTGTCGTATATTATCCATCATACTCCTCAAGAGTATCAAAGGGTTTCTGCACGACATGTAAATGCGATCTAGCTGCCAAGTCCGGACTCCAATCTTCAATTAAATCCAATATATAATACATGTCGGGATATTTCAAAGTCTTGGTAGACGAGCGAGGTTGGGAGTGGATCAAGCGACCCAACTCAGTCCTTATGATCGGGTTAGACTCGGTCTGGGTTAGTCCAGGCTAGACCCGAACTCAGATCGGATTAAGCATGTTGGACTTGGTACCGAGTCGAGTTTGGGTCAGGTCTATTTTAAAACTAGGTCGAGTTGAGTCAGCCCTAACTTAGTCTAACTCGACTTGATGCCCCGTTGTACTCACTTATCATCGCCAATTGCCGATACTCACTGATCGTCGCTAATAGTCAATGTCTATCGGCAAAAACGGTTCCTCATTACAAGTCCGATTTAGGTGATCTTGTAATTGTTAGAAAGGTAATTTGATGAACTTTCAGATGACTTTGGAATCACCTCATTTGGACACCAATTGATTGCCCAAAAGTAGGCCTAAATTCATTGTCATTTGTCAATACTCTGTCGTTCGTAAATCCAATGAAAATGATTGCAACTCCCTCATTAAATGTCTGATATAGGTGATCTTGTACATGTTGGAAAGATAATTTGATGATCTTTCAGATGTCTTTATAATCACCTCATTTGTATACCATTTGATTACCTAAAGGTGGGCCCCATTTTCGTAGGACCTGCAACATGCATGGAGTTATGAGAGTTAACTAAAAAAAAAACACTAAGAAGGTTGTTTAAATGAAGGTAGAGTTGAACACGAGCCGAGCCAACTCGGTTAACTCAACTCAGCTCGGCTCGAAAAAACTCGATTTGACTTGACTCATTGCTAATTTCAAATCAAGTCGAGCTAGGCAGGCGAGGCTCGAAAGAAAAACTGAGTCAAGTTTGAGTTGGGCCGAACTTGACTCAACTTGAATCAGCTCGGTCCTGCTCGTATCAATGATAGAAATACTAAAAAAAAAAAAAAAAAAAACCTGATCTATTTTCTACCCTTCCTTACCCAGCACGCCCGAGCCTAACTTTGCCCTAACCAACTTCACCCCCACCCCCACCCCCACTCCCACCCCCACGGCTCTACCCATCTGACTAAGCCTGGCTTACAGCAGAGCCCGTCCTCCTCTCTGACTGACAACCCTATCCGACAACCTTGCCCTGCCCTGCCCTTATATGGCGGGAAGGCACTCCTCCTACAAAGGACATTAGGTTTCTTTTTTTTTTTTTTTATTTATTATGGACTTATGTTTGTATGTACAATCATAACCTTTGACTTGTGGACTTGTGTTTGTATGTACAATCATAACATCTGACTTGTGGACTTGTGTTTATTACTACGGTTGTTGTTTTTTTTTTTTTATTATAAATAAGCAGAGTTTCAAAAAAAATTAACAAATTTTTTAAAAATTATATATAAAAACAAAAATGAAAAATGGAGCAGATGCTCGACTCGACTTGACTCAAAAAATACCCTCGACTCGACTTAGTTCGGATCAATCAGATTTTGGATCGAACTAAGTTCGAGTTGACCAAACTAAGTTTAGGACTGAGCCGATTCGAGTTCAAGCCTAGGTCAAACTCCAACCAGCTTGATGTCCAGCTCTAAATGGAGGGAATGGCGCTAGATGTAAGTCAGAAGCTCACCGGAGTGGGTCCCATAGAAGTGGTAATGGTCCTAACAACCTAATGGTCCCCTCTTGGAAATAGTCAAATGGCCTTTTCTGCGCAAGGGACTCATCTATTGAACCCATCCTACATCTTATGTCGGGTCCACTGAATAGTCTTGGAGCAGATCCAAGTCATCCACATGAAAATGAGTTTTAATTTCATGTCAATTGTCCAAGTTTGAGGGCAAAACTCATCACGGATGGATCACACTAGAGGAAATAATACAGAATTAACTAATAGCATTAATACACGTGTGGGCCATAGAAAGCTCCAATTTTTTTTTTTTAAATGACCTTCCTGTACATTCGCGTCTGTCCAAATGCAGTGAAGGGATATTTAATCATTCGTTGGTGGCCCTAACTGTTGATTTGGTAGGGCCCACGCCCCCTTATCAAAAGGCCCCTCGACTTCTGCGTTCTGATGCAATCGTACTAAAGGATGGCTGGTAGAGGGACATTTTGGTTCAGGAAAAAGTCCAACACTGTCAGGACACCAGATAAATAAAGGGCTTTGAGTGGGCCAACTTCATAAATAATGTCATACATCAGGGTTTTTTCAACTATTATCCCCACCGGATAAATACTTTTTTAAAAGAAAACTGATCATGAAGGATGTTGTACGTAAAACTTCACGCAGCAATTTTTTTTCCTCCCATATGATATTTGTGTAGAATATTCTACCTGTGGGGATTTTTTTTTTTTTTTTTTTTTTTTTTTTTTTTTTTTTTTCATTTCTCCGTAGCAAATGCATGTTCATAAGTAATTATTACCATTTACCCCTATTGATAGAACCGATATTTTCTCCTTATAAAAAGGGTTTCAAAAGGACCCACGTACATTCGTGGGCCCCACTGTGATGTCAGTGGGATATCCATACTGTTCATCCATTTCAATGGAACATTTTAGGGCATATGCCCAAAAATAAGGCAGATCCAAAGCTCAAGTAGCCCACATCATAGGAGATCGGTGTCGTAAAAGGTTTTTAACGTAGAAGTTTAATCTACTATATTCAGTGTCGCGTGGTCCACTTGGGCGTTGGATTTGCCACTTGGGCGTTGGATTTGCCTCACTTTTGGGTACATGCCCTAAAATCACCTCGAAAAATAGATGAACAGAGTAGATAAGCCACTTGTCATAGTGGCCCCCACAAAAAATTCACTCTCCTCGACTTAAGTGTAAAAAAGCAATTGGCCATTTTGTCATTCTTGAAAAAACATGGAGGTAAATACATTGTAGGTAATCATTAGCCATTTACGGTGTATTTAACCGAGGGAAATGAAAGCAAACAGCCCTTAGAGTCGCACGACAATGGTCACCTGGTACTAAGATCAAGCTGATCCATTGATAGAATGGGACATAACATGAAAATCAAATGAACAGAGGCTGGTTTTGAATCAGTGTAATGGTGTAACCCACTGGATGAGTTGATAGGGCTGCTTTTCATTCCAGGTGATCATCATTGTGTGGCCCACATTTTACACGGATTAGATTTTCTAATAACACGATACGATTGGAGGAAGAAATGGCTGTATGATGAAGTTCACATGCTGCGCCTGCACGCGATTTTTCATTTCAGTGTGCTCGTACATCACGTTTTACGTGGACCTTACCACGCAATAAACATGTGCGGGACATCTGAGGACGCTGATTGTGTCCTACGACGGACTCCATCCTGTAAGGGCTCTGTGGGGCCCACGGTGATGTATGTGTTTTATCCACACCGTCCATCCAAGTTTTCAAATCATTTTAAGGCACGAGCCCAAAAGAAGACAGATCACTTGCCATTAAAAACTTCTTTGAAACCGCAGGCGTTTTGATCAAGCTGATATTGGTGCTTTCCAATGATTTTAAAAAAAATGGATAGACGGTAAGGATAAAACATATACATACTGGTGGGCTCCACAGAGACCCTGCCAATACACTGAAACGTGCATAAGGTGGATCGTCCGGTGCAGATGATCTAAGCACTCCATCAAGCGAGCCACACGTGTACGATGGATGTGGAGCATTGGCAAGTTTATTCATCTTAAACCATTTATTCGAGATGGCCCGCTTGAGAGGCACAAGCCTGACTTTTGCAGAAGGACCTGATCGTGGTGGGGCCCACGGTATTTACGGGCACATGTAATGTGCCTGCGGCTTAGATGTCTGACGTCTCACTCTACTTTTACGTGAGCGAAAGTGTAAAAAAAATTTCTTGGTCACTTTCACGTTAGATGGTGATTGGGCTTTTACCCATGTGGTGTCACGTCATTTGGACCATTCATGAAGCGGACCCATCGTGGTGGTGTCATAGATTAAAGGGTAAATGGCAGGAAACCCTCGGATTGTGTAATTGAAATTGCATAGTCCACCTGCTGGCCTTGTGGATAGGGCTCTCAATGGAGCCTTTCAGATCCGATATCCGAGTAGCTCCGAATCTGTATAATGCAGATTTGAATCTTAAAATAATTTCAATTATTTAAATGGATCAAATTTGGGTCTTAAAATATGTCTAATTACTTAAATGGACTGGATTTGGATTCATAAGAACAAATCCAAGTTCGATCCAAATTAATCCAAATCCAACTCATTGTCATATTCATGCTGGCCATCCATTTTCCATATTATTTTAGGCCATGTCTCAAAATTGAGATATGCCACTCTCAAGTCAACTATATCACAGTAAATAGTGGGATTTGCATCATTTTACTACTAAATTAAATATATTATATTATATATATATTTTTATTTTTAATAGATCAGATTCACACCTAGATTTGACCTGATTCGGATGATTATATGTATTTTGGATAGGAAATGGATCTATCTATTTATAAATTTATAAATGGATCGATATGGATATCACCTTTTTAGATCCGAGTTGGATCCGAATCCGGTCCAATCCATTGACAGATATTCAGACTTGGAGATCCGATCTAGATCTGACCCATTGAAAGCCCTACTTGTGGATTAATGTAAGGCCCACTTCACAAGATGGGCCCAAATATGGATAGGCCATGGACGGTCCTCAACCATTTGGGAAATACACTTGAATGTACACCACTAATTATTCTATGATATTATTGTTAAAGATTGAATGGCTAGGATTGTTTGTGCCAACTCGTACTTTATCTATAGCCTGCCTATTCATGGTGGAATCTTACCTCTTGAACGGTTCAGATCATCCACGCACATGGCCCAACTAGCGGACTACGAGTTCACTTTGCTAACAGGTAGACTACAGGAACGGATTTTGGCTTAAAATTCCCAAACTTCCAGCGAGACCTAAACCGTTCAATCTGGGGCCAGCAAATGGATGGTGACAATACCAGCAACGGTCCAAATTCGAGTTTGGAAATGGACGATTGTCCTATTGAGTACGATATTTTTGGAACACAAGGACGACTGCAGTTAGACTGATGTTACATGGGTGGGCCAAGCTACAGTAAATATGATGTCCGGTGGATAGGCGGCCTTTCCCTTTTCTCTTTTTGCAGAAAATGAGCACACATGAAAAATAGAAAATTTCAGATTTCCTTCTTAAAAATCTTGCATACTTTTGGAATTGAGCCCCACACGCAACTCCACGTGGGACCTACGCTGAATGATGTCATACATTCGGAAGGTATTTCAAGCTGTGTGGGGCCCACAGTGACGAGCGAGTGCCATCTAACCCATCCATTAGATGTGGTCCCTTGATCCATCCTGATCCATAACTCAGGTAGGACACACCGAAGGGAACAATAGGCGACACTATAGAAACTTCCCGATGGAATGTGGGGTCCACCGTGCTGTGCATATGCCATCCAACCCATTCATCATACGCACCCATCAGGATGCAGGACAAACCGAACTGAGTAACATTACAGGCGACAGGCGAGCAACAGCACGCAAATACAGTACAGGTTTTAAGCGTGATTGTACATTTCTCCCTGTTGTGTGTCCCACCTTAATTTTGGATCAGGTGATTCTTTATGTGTAGGGAGAACATAAGGGGACTCACCATATGCACGGTTTGGATAACACATACACATCCCTTCACAGATGGAATGTATGAAATTACCATTTGTTCAAAGGTATCTTATCATTCCCGTTGATAGTTTGCCAAAAAACTCAGGATTTGAGGAAGCTACGGTGTGGATCATTTGGCCAAACCCTCCAAAGCCTTTCTTAGCTATCAGGTGGGCTATGCTGGCATGGAAACAATTAACGGCCTAAACTAGTTCCTAAATAGTTTTTTTTTATTATTAATTTTTTTAAGGGTGTTTGTTTTTCCATTCCGCGGTATAAATAATGACTGATTACCTATGTAATGTCTTCACTTTTTTTTATGCTGATAATGATAGCTTGCTTCCTGAACAATAAAATTGAGGATTATACAAATTTTATTTGGGGCTCACTATGATATATGTGGCTTATCCACACCATCCATCCATTTCGTGGGCTGATCTGAGGTCATGAACTTAAAATTGAGGTAGATCTAAAGCTTAAGTGGACCACACCATACAAAATAGTGGCTTGAACATCTATTGTTAAAGGCCTTTTACGACCATGATTTTCTATAGTGTGGGCCACTTGAGCTTTGGATCTACCTCATTTTTTGGCTCATGCCTTGAAATGTTCTGGTAAAATGAATGAACGGCATAGATATGTCACAGACCTTACAGTGAGACCTTACCGACCTTTTCAAATTGGCATTTTAAGAAGGAAATACTCATTTATGCCAAACATGTGTAAATAATAATAAAATTGGAAAACAAAATTTGAAACCCCTTGGATTTGAAATACCTTGCTTGTGTTTGACACCCTCGATTTGGAATTCCCTGGAATGCAAAAGTAGCTATGTATAATATATTCACAGGGGTTTGAATTTAATTACTAAATTAACTTTAATATCCCTAATTAGTGTACATATGTAATGTTTGACACAATGGTTGTAACAAGCCTGTTGAAATATATCCTTTGGCCGAAAATGATGAAATTCTAATTCTTAGATGGGCCACAAGCACATCATCACATCCAAGTGACTAACCAATGATTTTTAACCATTGATTTACATGAATAATGTTTGGACATTGCAGATCATTATATTAAAGTAATTTTACTGATGCAGTTGATGATTTGATTATTTTGGGATATCATTAGTGGGTCATGTGCCCAAAAGATTAGTAGCCGAGTGACACACATGTTACACATGCGACTCTTGGAATGATTTTAGATGTAATCCTAAGGGCATGTTTGGAGCGTGGATTTGGAACCCCTTAGATTTGAAACCCCTTGGTTGTGTTTGGCAGCTTAGATTTGGAATCCCTTATAATAAAAAAAATATGATATTTATGGGGTTTGAATTTAATTTCTAATAAACTTTAATATCCCTAATCAGTGTACGTATGTATTGTTTGACAATGGTTGTAATATGCCCGTTGACATATATACTTTGACAAAAAATAATGAAATTTCAAGTCTCGTGCCACAAGCACAGGATCATATCCAAGTGACTAACTAATGATTTTTAACCATTGATTTAAATGGACAATGCTTGGATGGCATAGATCATCCTATTAAAGTAATTTTAGAGATACAGTTGATAATCTGATTGTCTTGGGATATCGTCAGTGGGCCATGTACCCAATAAATTAGTAGCCTAGTGACACACATGTTACACATGTGACTCTTGGTAGGATTTTAGATGTAATCTAAGCTTCCACCTTAGATTTCAAACCCCCTCATCAAGGGGATTTGAAACGTCCCGGTTGCTTTATGTGCCAAACACATCAGGGATCTGAAACCCCCTCAAATCCTCCCAAATCCATGGTGCCAAACAGGGCCTAACTTCTGCCTTGGATTTCAAACCCCTAGTTGGTTTATGGTGCCAAACATACTAGGGGATTTGAAATCCCCTTCAATCCAAGGTACCAAACCACCCCTTAAGGGTGTCAATAGCCGGTTTAGGATCTGGCCAAGCTCTATCTAAGCCTCATTCAAGTTCCATTTGAGCTGTGAATTTTCAAACCCGACCTAATCATGTGACAGAACAGAATAATCCAGCCTAAGCCCAGCCCAAATTGTTATTATAGGACTCGGCCCAAGCCTGAGCCTAAACTCAAAATTAAAAATCACATTTCAATATAAGAAATCTCTTTTCTTCCAAACCCTCATCTTTTCGGTTCATATCCTTCAATCCAATCTTAAGCTTGGATCCTTACTCATGCCTTGGTGGTAGACTCACAAGAGTTTCAACACGAGGTCATGGGTTCTTGAGTACCTATTGTGGTGAAATCCCACTATGGTGCAGGTGCATGAGTGTGTAGGGTGTGAGTGCATGTGTACAAAAAAAAAGAGTAAAAAAATAAAAAATAAAAAAATAAAAAATCCTCCAATCTTAAGCAGTTTTAGAACAATAATATGGAAGTTTTTCTTTTCACATAAATAAAAAAAACTAAGATAGAATCCAATTCCTCACATTGAAAAATAATTAAATAATTAAAAAAATCCCAATCCTTATACTTACATAGCACAAATGGTATGGTTTTATGAGGTTTTGCAGTAGTCATCACAAACAACAGGGGAGAGAAGGCAAGAGAGAGAGAGAGAGAGAGAGAGAGAGAGAGAGAGATTAATGCGGTTTTAAAAGAGGGAAAGAGGGAGATTGGCGAAGGAAATTTTTGGTTTTAAATTTTAAAAGGGAAATTTACATGATAATACCTTATTAATTCTGTATTTACATCCAAATACCTTCTTAAATAACGTTTTCAACAAGATACCTCATTAATTGAGTTATTGCCAATTGGGTACCTTTTGTTAATTCTTGTTTAACTTCCATCATAATTTTTCTCAAATGAATAAAATACTCACCTAATTAATGAAGATGCATACGGAAATTAAAAAGGTTGCTAGATCTGTTATTCTCTAGAAAAAGGACAAAAATCATAGAATTTTCCTACGCATCTTGCATAAATATATGGCTAATGGTGGGTGCTATGTGGGTCCCATCATTATATATATGTTTTATCCAAGCCAGCCATCTATTTTTTGAGATCATTTTAGGACATGAGCCCATAAATAAGGCTAGTACAAATCTCAGGTGTTCTGCATCATAAGAAACAACTGTGATTGAATGCCTACCATTAAAAACTAACTAGGACCCACTATAATGTTTATTTTCCATCCAACATGTTGATTAGGTCACACAGGCTTGGATGAAGGGAAAACAAAGGTACGGCTTCATCCAAAACTTTTGCAACCACCCAAGAAGGTTGTAATGGTGGGTGTTGAATCACCATTGTTTCTTATGGTGTGGTCCATATTAGATTTGGATCTGCGTCACTTTTGGCTCATGTCATAAGATGATTTGGAAAAATGGATGGACAGTGTGGATAAAACATATACATCATGTTGGGGCCCAAATAGCATCATATGTAAACTACATCCAAGTAAACTACATCCAAGTTAAGGGCTTCCGCTGGCGGTAGGGCTCTCAATGGGTCGGATCCGGATCAGATCCAGCTGGATCCGGCTCCAAGTCCATATATCTATAGACGGATTCGGATCCAACTCGAATCTAAAAGGTGATATCCATATCCGATCCATTTATAAATTGTTAGATCCATTTCCGATCCAAAATCCATATAACCATTGGATTCGGGTCGGATCTAGGTCTGAATCCACCCCGATTACAAATCAAAAAAATATATAATATAATATATTTGATTTAGTAGAAAAATGATGCAAATCCCACTATTTATTGTGGTATGGTCAACCTAAGAGTGGCATGTCTCAATTTTGAGACATGGCTTAAAATAATCTATAAAACGAATGGCCAGCGTGAATATGACATATGCAGTAAGGTGACAATGAGTCGGATCTTAATCGGATTCAGATCGAATTTGGATATGTTCATGTGAGTCCAAATCCGGTTCATTTAAGTAATCAGACCTATTTTAAGATCCAAATCCGGTCCATTTAACTAATCGGACCTACTTTAAGATCCAAATTTGCATTATAAGGATTCAGAGCGAATCGGATCTCGGATCTAACCCGCTCCACTGAGAGCCCTAGCTGGTGGAGGCTACAAGTCTCTATATGATCATGTACGGTGTGGCCTCACCCAACACCATGCAGCCGTGACCGTGGGGCCCTTATTGATGTATGTATTGCATATCCATGCCATACGTCCACCCATTTTAACAGCTCCTTTTAGGACATGAACCAAAAATTTAAGCAGATCCAAATATCAGGTGGGTCATACCATAGTTAATAGTGCCGATTAAACCACACCATTAAAAACTTTATAGGGCCCACCTTAGATTTGGATCATTTTTGTGCTTGTTCCCTAAAATTAATGAATGACATGGATTAAACAAATACATCATGGTGCACCTATAGAGCACATACCAGCAACTCTTTAAAGGCATCGTTGACATTGATAGATATCAATATAACTCCAAGTGTACCATGCAATTTCACAAACCTTTCTAACCCTTGAAAGGTAATAGTATGTAATAATTTGTTTAAACTTATTTAATGTTACATAATAATCACTTCTATTGATGTCTCCTTTGCCTTATTTTCTTGATCTATTAAGTGGATTTTTAAATGTGAATGTCTGCATAAATTAAATCTATGAAGAAAAGATTGTGAATAACTAAACAAAATAAAGACATCTTTTTAGCCAAGTCAGGTATTGTTTTTGTCATCTTTTTTTATTTTCTTATGTCCTACGAATTGGTGTTGATTGCAGGAAGTATAATAGCCGGCGAATTTCAAACTGTTTGGGAAGCTCTATTTTTTTTTTTTCTTGGATGGCTGTTAAAAGTTCCAATTTTGTCACTAAACATCCATGCTATGGTTTGAGGCTCTGAGGAGATTATCAGTAAAATAAATAAATAAATTTTATGTGAATTTCTTATGAAATGATCTTATATATATATATATATATATATATATATATATATATATATATATATATATATATATATATATATATATATATATATATATTTCTTAGTTTAATTAGTCTTTTTTAATAGTGGAGCCATCCATTGGTTCTTGATGCATCTAAATAGGAAGCCATTTGGACACATGCTTTCTGTGTGTGCTCTGTGACTGGAATGTGGACAAATGCAAGGAATGGATTGTTTGGAATTTTTCTTTACCTGTTGTACATTCATGGTCATTTGAAAGTATTGGAATGTGGACAGATGCAATAATTGGAATGTGAGTGGTTTGTAAGTTTTGTTTAAATACCAAATGTAAATTTGTGGCCCAACTAATGGATGGATCGCCGTGAATTTGGCCATGTCATCAACATGGTGTGATTTGATGTCACAAGCATGCATGATTGATTGGTTTTTAGAGAATAAGAAATAGGAAATGAAAGACAAGCACCTTCTACATGCTGATATGGATTGCCAATTTCAAGATATTAATTGCCATCTAGGATGCTCTTTTCTATTTGATTGATGGCCAACAAATGCACAATCAATTTTATCCTGTACACATTAGTAAAGGAGCTTGTCTTATCATGCAATTTGAAGACTTCTTCCTAATTAAATGGGTCCAGAAGGCAACTCCATCTCTCTTTAATGGGTTGCTGTGAAACATAGATCAATCCAAACCCTCCCACAGTAATGTTTATTTGTCATCCAACCTATTCACAATATCACACAGATATGGATGAATAGAAAACATAAATATCAGCTTGATCCAAAACGTCTATAGCCCCAAAGAAATTTTCAATTGTAAAAGTTCAATTCACACCATTTCCTGTGGTGTGGTCTACTTGAGCTTTGAATATCCATATTTTTTTTTACTCAATCCCAAAAATTATTTGGCAAAATGGATGGACGGATGGATAAAATACATAAATCATGGTAGATCCCACAGAGTTTAATCAGTACGCTTAGCATTTGCAATTTGTAGGACTTGATTTTTACATTAGGCTTTTGGAGGAAGTTCCCATGCTGGGATGTTAGGTGGGGCTCACCATTATATATTTTAGAAATCCACTCCAACCATCTATTTTGCATGCTTATTTTAGGACATGGGACCAAATATGACGCAGATCCAAAATTTAAGTGGGCCACACAAGAGGAAAAATTGAGGAAAGAAATGCCTTTGGTTCAAACCTTCCTAAACTCCACCTTGATGTTTATATGCCATCCAAACCGTTCATAAGGCCGTTTCACAAGGATGAAATGAAAATACAAAAAATTCTTAGCCTAATACAAAACTTTTGTAGCAATATGAATGTTTGAACAGTTGTCATTGAATTCTCATTGTTCCCTCTCGCATGGCCCCACCTTGCATCCAAGCGCTGCATGAGGCTTTTCCAACAAGTCTGCATACCGCGGCCAGTTTGGTTAAGGCTAGGGCTTACTTTATCCTTAAATGTGTGATCCTTAGCGAGCATGTAACTTGGATGCAGTTTGGATGCAGTGTTCTTTGTGTTGTTGAGTCTACAAAATTGTGCAAAAATAATGTCCACTGACCGGTCGACCAGTGGACAGATTGTCACGCGAGAGAGTGGACAGATTTCTGGGGTCTCAGACTGGTCGGCAGATCGATCTGCTGGAGGCTCCAACCGGTCTCTCGACTGGTCGAATTATTGGGGCTGAAGAACGTTTTTAAGGTAAAACTCTCTAGACCGTTTTGGTCGGTAGGCGACTAGTAGGCCGACGTGCTGTGCAAGTTTTCTCCTGCACGAAAATGCATTGTATGTTTCTATTTTTGGATGAAGGCCTAAATAAACTCCTCCTAACTTGAATTAGATGTATCTTAATCATGTCCAAGGAGTCCAGACTCGGATTAGGGCTTTGGGGGAGTGATTTGTGAGGTTTTGAGAGCTTTTGTTCATCTTTGGGATCTACTTGGGAAGATTAGCTTTGTAATCATCTCAGATTCATAGTGGAGGTGTCACTTTGTGCCGTGATTTTTTTCCCACAAGGGTTTTCCACGTAAAATTTGTTTGCTTTTGCGCCAATTGCTTCTGTGGCTGTGTGGTGATTGTTTGATCTTCTTTGGTACTTCCACTGATCGAATTTCCAACAAGTGGTATTGGAGATATCATTTTTAGGTTGAAGAATGAGTTTTCTGAGACAATCTCATGGCTTCAAGTGCGAAGTTCGACGTTGAGAAGTTTTCAGGTAAAAACAACTTTGAGTTGTAGAAGGTGAAGATGAGGGCCGTCCTAACTCAGCAAGGGGTCGTGAATGCCCTTGGAAAGCGACCTGCCGATGTGAAAGATGATAAATGGACCAAGATGGATGAGAAGGCTATGGCCTCAATTCAATTGTGCCTTGTTGATGACGTCTTCTATAACGTCATGAAGGAGAAGACTGATGTAGAGACATGGACCAAGCTAGAGAACATCTATGAGAAGAAGTCTCTAGAAAATCGCATGTATCTAATGATGCAACTCTTCACCTTGAAGATGGCGGAGGGGACAGATGTGCAGGACCACATTAGCATGTTCAACAAGTTGATTTGCAAGTTGTTTGATTTTGGTAAACAGATGAAGGACGAGTATCAAACCTTGATCTTGCTGAACTCGCTTCCTAGTTCATATGAGTCCCTTAGGGACTCGTTGTGGGCGGGTAGGGACACTATTAGTGTTGAGACTGTTGTCTCAGCCTTTCAGTCGAAGGCAATGAGATAGAAGATCGGTGATGCTAATTCTTCCTCCGATGCACTGATTATGAGAGAAAGAAATTATGATCGAGGTGAAGGATCGTCGCGTTCTCGATCCAAGTCGAAACGCAAGGGCAAAGCATTGAAGTGTTGAGGATGTGGCCAAGTTGGGCACATGAAGAAGAACTGTAAGAGTCCTAAGTATAAGAAGGAGAAGTGAGGAGACTCCTCTAGGAAAGCCAATACCGCTGAAGCTGAATAAGGTGGTAGTGATGTGTGCGAGGTCTTAATAGTGTCAAAGGTTGGATCTCTCAGCAATGAGTGGATTATGGACTCCGGGGCTTCGTACCACATGTGCCTGAATAGGAGCGTCTTTACTTCCTACAAGGAGTTTGAGGGAGGCTTGGTATTTCTAGGCGATGACTATGCTTGCAAGGTTATAGGAATTGGTACTGTGTGCATCAAGATGTTCGATGGGGTCGAACAGACCTTGACGGAAGTGATGCATGTTCCTCGATTGAGGAAGAATTTGATTTCCCTTGGTGCACTCGAGGCATTAGGGTGTAAGTTCACCGGTTTTGACCGGTTCTGCAAAGCTTCAAAGGGGGGCTCTTGTAATTATGGAGGGACAGATGCATGAAAACATTTACATGCTGATTGAGAGCACTTCAGTAGGTGGAGTTGCAGCGACTGTAGTGGATTCCACGTCTACACGTATGTGGCATACACGCTTAGGCCACATGAGCGAGCAGGCATGAAGGTACTTTCTAAATGATATTTGATTCATTCCTTTAAATCTATATAATTTAGTATATGTGAATATTGCATGTATGGAAAGCAGTCTAAATTGTGATTTAAAGGGGGGAAACATGTATGTAAAAGGGTGCTTGAGTATGTCCATTCCGATGTATGGGGGTTGTCGCTCGTTATTTCTGTTGGGGGTTATCGTGGTTCGTGTCATTTATCAATGATTATAGCAGGAAGGTTTGGGTTTATTTTTTAAAAAATAAATCTGATGTCTTCATGACCTTCAAGTATTAGAAGGCGATGGTGGAGAATCAGTCAGGGTAGAAACTGAAATTTTTGAGAACCGACAATGGAGGTGAGTTCACTTTCAGGGAGTTTAACACGTCTTGTAAGGAGGAGGTGATTGTGAGGCACAACATAGTGCGCCACATGCCAGAGTAGAATGGTGTGGCAGAGCGGATGAACCAGACTCTCTTGGAGAGATCCCAATACATAATTAGCAATGCTGGGTTTGGCAAAGAGCTATGGACTTAGGCCGTTAACACGGCTTGTTACTTGATAAATCGGTCACCCTCTATGGCAATTGAATGTAAAATCTCCGGAGAAGTGTGAAGTAGCCGTACACTAAACTACTTAAGTCTGTGGGT